>CM040243.1:148344927-148794136 GCA_022545495.1 Chrysanthemum lavandulifolium
CCACAATTAAATCCACTTTTAAATTCATGTATCAATTCTCATAAAATAAATAAACTCGTTCAGTAATAAATATTTGAGAAAAGTACCAAAAGGAGACAATATTTTTTTTGAGGTCCCAATCATGGTCATTTTTAAGCCAATTCCCAAAATGAAACATATTCAACTATCAATCCCGCAACTCCACTTCCATTGTTCGACACGTGTTGGACACGTGTCAAATTTTGAGTGAGTTGGACACTTATCGAGTATTGAGTGGAGTTGCGGAGTTGAGTAGTTACGGAGTTAGACACGTGTCAAATTTTGGATGGAGTCATGAGTTGACTAGTTGAGTATGACAATTTTAAGAATTGTCTTAAAAATAGTTTGTCCTATTTTGATACTTTTCTCTAAATATTTTCATTAAATAATGTGAAGAAAACATATTTATCAATTGAAAATAGTTGTTGGGCAATAACTGCCAGGATCACTCTCGTTGTAAAACCTGAAAATCTAAAACATGATTAAAGACTAAAATACCCTTGGAATCGAAATTTATAAAATACGTAAAATACATTTATATCATTTAACTAAATTAAAACTAAACTTACGAGTAATTAAAACTTAACTAATGTGTACGTGATCGATTTTGGCACGACGAAGACGAACGCCGCTAATATGTTGGCTTCGCTTTGCTTAATGGCGAACCATTGTGCCTGCCTGCTTGTCTGTCGGGAGCCGAGAGCTAGAGAGCCCATAGGGCGATGTTTTATTCGCTTGGATCAAGAGCCGAGAGCCCAAGGCGCTGGGTTTTGTGTGTTCGGTTGGACCCAAGTCAAACCCAACCCATCAAAGTCTAGAAACATTTTTGTACTACCTATATATACACTACATTTACAAGAAATTGAAACCCTAGTTTTGTTGCCTCTCTTTCTTTTCTTCCATTCGGCCAACCCTAGACCTTGGTGTCGAGAGCTTTGTTTCAACAAGCTAAGGTATAAACGTGTTTATTCGCCTTCCTTGTTACACCTTACGTTAATATTTATTGTAATATGTTTCGCTTAGTCGAGTCTTGTGTTTTTCTTTTGTGGTCGAATACAAAACCAAACAAGACAAACCATAATGATTTGAACCTAATAATTATTAAAGAGAACATGTATTGATTATGTTTTGTGAATCGGATCATAAGTATGTCGTTATATATATAACCCAACCATATGTAAATGAATCGACCTTATATAACATGTGAACTTGAATGTGTAAAGTACGTCGAGTTAAGGTATTGCTTAAAACATGTTAGCCGAACCCTATATACAAGCCGAGCCATATAAGAGTTTTTTGAACGTATTAAATGAGTAAATATCATGTGAAACCTAAACCCTAAGTGATGTGTGAACCAACCTTAATTGGTTTGAACCGTGTATCATGTGTGCGTAGATGTGTAACTAATCCGAGTAATAAGTAACTTTTGGGGTCACATGAAATCATAAACGTGTATGGATATAAAAGTTGACGATAACATATATATGAGTAACATATGATTAAGACATGAACGTGTTGAGTAAATAACAAGAGTAATGAGTCATTAAATGACGAACATATAAGTAAATGCACGCGATATAATATCTATACTACTTAAAGCTTATCCCCTTAATTTAATCAAGCGCAGTGGGGTTGTACACAACCAAAAGTATACACATACATCTTTATGCATACCAAAATAACTACAAATGATTTCGGTTTAGTATGCCCTCATATTCAATGCAAATTCAGTTTGGTTTATGAAGAGGCTCGAGTTGAAAGAAATTTCCGCTTGGTTTATGAAGAGCCCTCGACTTGAATGAAATATAACCCCGGATTGAATGCTCGGACGCTCACACTAAACACGATTCAATGTTGAAGCACAAAAGGGTTGCCAATTTGCAACCTCAAAGAATATGGATCAATCTACAATTAAAACATTACTAAATGGAACTCCCGATAAATAAGCCTTACAACCCATTATCCCCACATCATATGGGTAGGCATACAAGTAAAAGGACCGTTATCTCTATAATTATGGTCAGAGAAAACGGAGGACCAAATGCACTATTGTTACCGGACGAATTGAAATTGGATGAGACCTAACGATCGTAGTGATGCTTTGTAGGATGTGGGATATAAATGCTCCTTCGTGCCGATACTGAGCACCGATTTTTGGTGTCCGATGCTAAAGTATGTTGACATCCATCACCATGTGAAAACTCGAATAATGCCAACATGTAATACAAAAGTTATCAAATGTCTGTTGTTTGTCAATTTTTCTTACATACTTTTTATGCAGGAATGTTATCCACTGCACCGCCGGCAACAAAGAGCTCACAATTTCTTGAAGTTAAAAGAGGTGCTATATATTCGGTCAAAATTTTGTAGTCATGCAAACAAAGAAGATTTTCGATCGTGAAGGATGATACGCTCATGCTTAAGTTTAATGGATCAACAAGCATAAGGAAATCTTTGGTTATATCTATGGATTTGTTAGGTATCCGTTACAATTGGTTGATTTTGATCATATAAAGTTTCACAAAACAAACATCTCATTGGTAATGTGTCGCTTTGTTTAGGTATCTTAAAATTAATTGTTTTAAATATTGTTGCTATAAAAGCTTTTACCTTTCGGATGTCAGAGGTTATGCGACAAATGTGGGTAGGATGAACTACACCAAAACGGAGCCAAAAACCTTGATTTCTACTTACATAATCATAGGTTGAAATTTATATTTGTTGCAAAGGATGTTGTGAAAATGAAAATTTTTTTGCCAATATGTATTAGGAAACTTATCGTTTTGTTTCGATTCCCTTTGTAATCGGGGCCACCCATACGGGTGACCCCTGGGAGGGCTTCATTGATGTGTTGATTGAGAAGTGTGCACGCACGCTGGTATGTGTCCGTTGTGGTGACTTCAACCTCGCAAAGCAATATAACAAGAAGTGGCTTATGGACTATTTACCTTTTGCATGTTCAACACTTTTCATTTACACATTTAACCTTTGATATTACCTTCAGATAAGCTCTATCTATCCAAATAGCTCATCCACCCAACTCCTAGATTCCGCCGACATTCCTCGCGATTAAAGAATTGAATACGTAGATTTGGTGAGAAGCTAATTTTATTATTGAATATATCCTAAAACCAAAGAAAATTTAACAAATCATACAATTGTTTGTTAGCATCAACGATGCTTCAAAAGGATCTTATGGTAGACACTCGAACCAAGAGAAGGATCTATCGAGAATCTTCTTATGTGGGCCCAAATAAAAGGAATGATGTATGTATTATTATGCATTCGCCATCTCTATATTATCTTTATAGTTCACAACATTTACTTAATCTAATTTATACACGCTTGCCGCTTTCATAATTAAGGCCAAGATTGATAATGCGCGATTAGAAAGTGGATGGAATTTCCCATCGTATGGGAGACAACCGCAGAAGGGGCTACTAGAAAGAATGGGAGATTTTGGTGCGCAGTCATGCAAAAGTAATCAATTGAATACCCTGAATAAGGTAATGCCATATTTGCATTTTATATTTTGATTGTTTGAATGTATTATATAAAATTGCTCACCTTGACATTTACCATACCGAATGTTTCCTTCTGTGTATCGCCTTGAACTTGGTATCTCGATACAACGAGCAGATCGTGGTGGTCCTTTTGATGATGCGTCCGCTGGATTGATCGGGTTCCCCCTTCATGCGCTAGTGTTTGATGAGGATGAGGTACGCTTATAAATCCTCGCTAATTACACACTATTACATCGCTCCCATTACTCACGGCTTACTCTACTGTGGTTCGTGACGATCATGCAAACTTGCCATCACCTATATCTCGACCTCATTGGGACAACACACATGTTTGAAATCAAATCACACGACATGAATATGGAACATTCGAGAGTTTTACGTGGTTGGGAAGTCACCCCATAATACATCACCGAACTCACAAGTTTAATCACCGCTGATAATGAAACCGTTACATGCTCATCATCCAAGTCACCCGCCGGTCGCCAACCCTCACTACACCGCCCAAGCTCAGAGGATAGGAAACGAAAAGGTAGTCGAAAACAAAAAAGAAAACAATACAACATGTATTTGTATAAAGTCACCATCGATAGAATTCCATTGTTTGCGGGGTGGTTGTTGATGATTCAACTACGTAACATGAACCGCCGCTTTAATGATGTACAAGGTGATGCGCCTCGATATTGCAAGTAATAATACATCTTCAACATCCAAACCCACCGCTCAAACGGCCGATAAAGACCAACCATGCAATGATAATAAAGATGATAGGTCACGATCTTAAAACATTTGGGTGACAACAAAATATCTTTACCCTATCTATCTTACTACTACAAGACATCTAACATAATAATCATGTTCCGCTAGGCAAGTGTTGATATTGATAATTTGGACGCCGTTGTTGAACCGATAATCGTCGACATTGAGCGTGATGGTGATAACAACACCGCCTGCCGTTAAGAAGAAACAAAGACGGTTAGCACATATTGACTTACACTTTTTCCGCTAACCCTTTTACGTTGCTCGCATAATAACACGCTTTCTCCTATATATTTTGTAAATGTGTTTGTGGTTGAAGAATCGAATGACCCCATCCAATGAGCGCCCATCAAGCCTTTATAAAACTAATGCTTTTGACAATAATAATACATTTGATAAAACTACTCTTGGGATTTTGTTTTACTTTTGTTTTAATTGTTGTTTCGAAGACACAATACTAGCCGCTCCATTACATTTGGTTTTGTTTTTTTCTCGACAACATGTTTTGGTTTGCCATCAAACAAAATATTGTTTGTTTTTGTGCTAAACTCCATTTCGTGTACCTCCAAGATGAACATAATGTGGCTTTGGACAATTTCTACACGAGATCAAATAGCTATGTGTGTTAGTAATGCCGATGACCATGAAAGCAATTGTGGTTCTTTTGATTTTTCCATCGACATTGTTACCAAGTGTAATGTTTAATGTACAAGATATTCGCTTAGGTATCTTAAAATTATTAATCTTTTTCGCTTCTCCATCGACATGGTTACTGTGTGTAATGTTTCATGAACAAAATAAATATGTGAATGAACCATATATTTATATTAATGAAAATAATATCTATGTCGTTTACTACTTTTCCGTTGTATCCCCTTTTAATCACTCCTATAACCCTTTCATGTGATGAACATGTAACCAAACATCCAATTAATGAATCCTATTTCAGATAATTTTCTAACTCTCCTATAGTATCCCTATTTCATTCACTCATATAACCCTTTAAATAATTGATCAACTTAAAGTACACAACGGGTCATCTAAATTCATGAATACATGTGATTGATTCATTGTGAATACTTAATAAAAGTTATTCAAAACCTTCTAAATTACCCAAATGTTAGGACGATGTTGTTTTAAATCTCAAATGATACGTGATATTGAAGATGGTTATGTCGCTTAATGCAATCACCAAGATTGCCTAAAATCGACTTTATTATATACCTAATGAATTAAATAATGATCGTAACATTATGTTTGGTATGAATTATATGAGTTTGAAACCCTCCTTCTATTTATATGTATTTATACCATCCACTACATATGTTTACTTTACACATACATTATTATTTTATACATGACAAGTGATATAAACTTATCTTATAAGGCAATTTTTAAACATGTTTATTCCTCGCATTATTTTATAACAATTAAGAGTTTTTACTTTCTACATATGTTATATAGATGAACCATCCTCGAATTTGTGTGTTATACATAACAAGTTATTATTTTATATTGAAAAATCGGCCTCATTATTAAAGCAATAATAAGAATCATAAAACCGTAGATACTTACCATAGAAGCCCTGCTCATTGTTCATTACACTTATTGCATCGCTCACCACTAGAATCCCAAGAGATGCTTTAATATACATCTTGTTTCTATATCTTCCAAACCCGCAAGGTTATGTGTTGCATAATTGATACATATCATCCAAATACTAAATGAATATGTACATTTCAATTTAACAAAATACTATACTCCCAATTATGTATATGATTAAATCCATATTTGTTTTTCCGCTATGTGGTCGAAAATGATCATGCTCATGTTCCATCCCCGCCGACATGTTGCGTAAATCTTCGTTATTGATTCGAAAACAATTGTCGCGAAAGTGGAATAACACAAAGCTATTGTGGTTTCATGGCTAAATGAAACTGTCAAATCATTTAAGGTGTATACCGCCAAACATTCACTTGCATTATTATAGTGCAACATTGTTGCAACAATTGATACCGATTCACGTGTTCACCGTAATTTGTTAGGACAAACATCACGCCTGGGGGTGATTTACGTGATATGACAAATAATCAAATGGCTTATGCTTCAAATCAACCCTTTATGTATAAAAAAGAAGATCGCTAGGTGTTTAACTAACCAAATTACATTTGGCACACAATTGTTTCGTAATAATGAATAATACCTTAATGTTATTCATATGGACGCCCTCGCCAAGCGTGCAACTAAAAAAAGCACACGGAGCCGCATACGCATCCTGCAGTGTAATTTCATATTTAATAATTCATGCCTTATGTTATTTGATGGATAAAAATGTTGTTATTCCCAATAAAATTTACCTTTTTTGGCAAGGTGTTTCCGTTGTTTACCATGATATTGGGCATCCATCATTTGAGTGTCAAAATTGCAAAGCGATTATGTGGTATCAGGAGAGAAGCGATAAATCAAAGAGCGCCTCCAACCCAACTTTTTCCATTTGCTGTCAAGAGGGAAAACTTCTTTTTCCAAGATTTAATGAAACGCCTTCACCTCTTAAAGAGTTTATGGACTATAATAATCCTGCAAGTTTAAGATTCAAAGACCGCATCGTGGTATATAATGGCATGTTTTGTTACACATCTTTTGGAGCAAGAATAGACCATTCAATTAACACGGCAGGGTCCATATACCTTTAGAGTAAATGGCCGTAGCTATCATCGAATAGGTTCTCTTCCAACATGGAATTCAACCTAAATATGCACAACTATACTTTTTGACACTCGAAATGAAGTGAATAACCGAATGAGAGCTTTTATAGACAAATATGGGGATATGTGTTAGATCCAAGTATAGTAGCGAGCTTAATTTAAATGTTTGATCAATCAAATTCAATTGCTAAGGCATTTTGAATGGCTCGGGATTGGTGCGAACCACAATGCGCCACCTTCAACCACGCCCCGATAAGTGGACATACTACATCCTAAGAATACAACGCACCAACCGTGGCCGAAATAGCGTACCTAATTACTAATGACTTTGGTGATGGTATTCCTACAAGAGATATTATTGTAACTAATGTGGATGAAGGTTTGAAACGTATTTCGAGTTGCATTCGTAATACATGTCACTTAATATCCATTATTATTCCATATGGGAAGAAGGATTTCATGAAAAGATACCATATTACAACAACATGTCTGCACGAAGACCAAAAGGGCTTTTGTCACAATGATAGAATACTATTCATATATCATACAATTGAAATAACCAAGGTACTACATCGCTAGAGGCGGGCGATTATTCCAACAATACTTGGTGGATTCATATGTGTTGAAGAACAAAGGCTAAAATGGACCGTAAAAATCAAGATACGCTACGCTGATCTATATCATAATGTTTGCGACGTTGTAACAAGGGGATACAAGTGCAGCAGACTGGAAAACGAATCGCTCGCCAAAAGTTTTATAGCGGTCCAAGGTATATGATGCAAAACTACTGTGATGCAATGGCTATATGCCGGACGTATGGAATCCGCACTGCTCATCACGTTCATCGCTAATCCAAAATGGCCCGAGATTGCGAAATGCTAAAAGCACGCCCCGCCAAAAGTACATGACCGTCGAAGTGGCAACACGGTGTTCAAGATTAAACTTATCGAATCGTTAAACGACCTTACAAAAATTCATATTTTGGCAAGTCACAAGGAGGTAAACAAAAATTAACCCATACTTTTAACTGCTTACTCTTTTATATATACATTGTGTATTATCTTATGTTTGTTTACGATTATATTTCGCTTGTGTATGTCATAGAATTTCAAAACGCTACCGCCACATGCTCATATCCCACGTGGGTAGAAGAAGAATTGAAATGCAAAACCCATCCCGGATAAATGATATAATTACAAATGAGATACCATGTCGAATCAATGATCCGGATGGGTATAAAGTAGTAACCGAGTTTATGTTACATGGACCTTGGCGGTAAAGATGAAAAAAAAAAAGCCCCATGTACAACCGAGGGTAAGTGCTCAAAACATTTTCCTAAACCTCAGGGTTGAAACAATTGTTGATAACGATGGTTATGCTATTTATCACGGAGGAATAATAACGCCACCATATAAAAGGGAAATTCAAATACGATAATGATATGTGGTGCCTCACAACCGTTATCTCCTCATGAAATACCAGCCCACATTAATGTGGAATGGTGCAATGATTCAAGCAATTAAGTACTTATTCAAGTACTTAAATAAAGGTCCCGATAGAGCCACAATTGTTATACAATAGAATGTAAAAATGATGGTGATACAAGAAATGTACAAGTTTTGGAGGTTGACGAAATAAAGAACTATTTGAATTGTCGCTTTTTATCTCCATGTGAGGCGGTGTGGCGCTTGTTTTCATACGACATACATTTTCATATCCGTCATTATGGTGGAATTACCACTTGCCGAATCAAGACGCAATCACACCACGCGACTGAAAGCTTGCCGCACTAATTCAAAGAGTATGTATCGACATGACCATGTTCACCGATTGGTTTGAATTAAAAAGCGTGATACGATGCGAATCAAGATATCGATGTCGAGATACCTACACATTACAAGTGGTATGAGAAAGACAAACTGTGGAAAACGCAATTGCAAAATGCATCGGGCGGATTGTTTACTCGCACCCGGCCTCACGAGACCGATATTATCTTAGAATGTTGTTGAACATTGCAAGAGGTCCCGATTCTTGGGAAAACTCATGACTGCTCATGACAAACTATGTTCGACTTTCAAGGAGGCATGTTTTTGTATGGCCTCTTAAATGATGACACGGAATGGACATATGCTATATCGTAAGCAAGTGTATGGATGTTTGGACCACGCTACGTGACATATTTGTAACAATTTTAATATTTTTGCGATGTTAGCGTACCTTTAAAATTTTGGGAAGAAAATTGGAAGTTTCTATCGAAGATCTTCTACACAAGAAAAGGAAAATGTTCAATTATCCTCGACTTGGAGTCGACGGACGAGCAACTAAAGAACTATTGTTTGATAGAGATCCAAGAGTTATTAAATAGAAATGGTAGATCTTTATCTCAATTCCAAGACCTACCAAAGTCACGACCCAAGGTTACTAACCAACATGGACAATCGCCTCATACGTGAGGTGTTGAATTATGACATGAAACAGAGTAAGATTGAACATCGAGAACTTCATTCATTGTTAAACTCAACAACGCTTAATCTATGAAGAGGTGATTGAATCGCCCATGGTAAAAAGGGAATTTTTACTTTGTATACGGTCCAAAGTGAACCGGAAAGACGTTTTATACAAGAGTATCATCTCAAGATTAAGATCGAACGCATGATAGTGCTCACGTTGCATCTTCAGTATAAATTTATACTATGTTTTAAACGACCAACTATTTTAAAATGGATAAAATTTGTTACCGACACACTTTCAATTTGGGTAGGAATAGCTTCATTGTTACTACCGGTGGGAGAACCACAGATAGTCGTTTTGTTATACCGCTTGAATTATTAGAGAACAAAGACGGCATAAAACAAAATACACATATGGTCGAACTCATACAGAAGTTAAACTTATTATATGGGATGAAGTCTGATGACTCAAAAATATGCTTTTGAAGCATTGGATAAGACGCCAAGGATATTTTAGGATATCATGATCCCGACAAGAGGAATCGAATATTTGGAGGAGTAATGCCTTGCTTGAGGCGACTTTCACAAGTTTTGCAGCTATACCAAAAGGAAGCGGCGGAGCACATTGTTCAATCGTGCATAAACCAATCGAACTATGGAAGCATTGCAAAGTATTTAGACTTACACGTAGCATGCGGTCAACGAGTATACCGAGAATGGGAGCTTGATACTCGAAAACAAGATTTCAATAGATGGGTTTTGGGCATGGGGATGGAAACGCCTAAAAATGCAAAGAAGGAGAGACGACCCAAGTTGGATTGACATTCTCAAATGTTCCTAATTAAATCGTGGATTGTCCAATAAAATGATTGTCACGTAGACATACCGATTTTACAACGAGGCAAACCGACGATGTGTACCTCAAAGAAAGGGCAATACTAACTCCTAATGATGACGCCGATGACATCAATGAGTACATGTTTAAACAAATATCGGGAATCATACATATACAACAGTCATGGATGAGATTTGCAAGGCATCTACAGATAGCCTCAGAACAAGACGAACACTATCCGATTGAATTTCTTAATTCCTTAAATTTCCTCGGTATGCCCCCACATGCTCTTCACTTAAAAAGGAATTGCCAATTATGCTATCATGAACATAAATCCAACCAAAGGGTTGTGTAATGGAACAAGGTTGCTCATCACGATCTAGGCGCTTTGTTATTCACGCTAAGGTGCTTAGGTGTTCAAATATAGGGATAACGTTGTTATACATGTGATTATATCGACATCAACGCAATCCAAGTGGCCATTTATTCTAAAACGGCGACAATTCCCTGTAAGACCATGTTATGCAATGACAATTAACAAAAGTCAGGGTCAATCACTTAATTACGTTGGCCTCTATATGCCTACTCCCGTATTCAGCCATGGTCAGCTTTATGTGGCGCTATCTAGAGTTACCAGCCCTGACGGCCTTAAGATACTAATGGTTGAAGACAAGGACCCAGAGCTTAAGAATTGCACGCGTAACATTGTTTTCAAAGAAACATTCAGCAACCTAACGTAGGAACTATATGCGATGTTCAAACAACAGTTATTTATTATTACTTGGTTGTTTGCCACGAACACTCATAATGTGCATCAGTGCATGATATTGTTCCAACTCTTAACATGTATTCATACTGCACCACGGTTACTCTTTAATCAAATAACCACAAACTGTAGTAGGCACGACTTAACTATACACCTTAAAAAAAAATTACTATGATACACTTAGACTCAGAAGTTAAAGACACCAAACTGTAGTCAGAAAGCCAACCACCTTCAAACACAAATAACCACCAATAATACAAAACCAACTCGATCCTCAATCTACCCATCGCCGTAAACTAAGACAAACAACGCACACCCAAGATTAACAAGACTCACCGAGATAATTGGGTGTGACCAGAGCAGTATTCACACCTCTCAAGGAGGCGGATCAAGAAGTTAGTCACACCGCTTGCACCCTCTCGACCAAAGAAAAGTTGATCTTAAAGGAAATAACATAAACTTACCGTGCTATAAAGAAACCAACCACCTTCAAACACAAATAACCACCAATAATTTAACACCAACTTTTCATAGCTAAACAACCACAATTAACGGATTAAACAGAACACACACCCAAGATTAACAAGACTCGGTTAAGAGAATTGGGTGTGACCAGAGCAGGTATTCACACCTCTCAAGGAGGCGTGATCAAGAAGTTAGTCACAATCGCTTGCACCCTCTCGACCAAAGAAAATTTAATCTTAAAGGAAAGAACGTAAACTTACATTGTCAGAAGATAAATGCGAAACGAGGCACAACACTCTTAGTTAAGAGATATTGATTAAAGAATGTGCCAAATGAATAGCCTCCGATCCGAAGAGGGTCTCAACACAAACAACCTTAATCACCAATAACCCATTTAACCCGCACAACGATTACACCAACCACCACCGTGATCACCACAACCCTCCTCATCACCACCATAATCTCCACCGCTCGCCAGATTATTATTCCCATCCAAAGATAACGCGCTACCACACGACCACCATCATTCACCACGCGACACCACTAACCAAGCTAAAACACCCCACCATCATCCTCATTTCCTCGGATGCCATCGGTTTTAAGTTTAAGTTTCTTCCTGATATTACAATTAAAATTGTCACATAAGGAGCTTAAAATCAAGTCAACAAATTTTCTAATAACCAAAACTTAACTATAAACCTTAAAACAACCAAAATTTCGCCTGAGAAAATCATACTCATTCTTAACACATAATTGGACTTTCAAAATATTAATTGTAAATGGTTTTGAACATTATAAGATTCGTTAAAACAACAATCCAAAGTGATAAAGAAATTAATGTTCTTTGTTTCAAGACACCATCATCATCCTAAACACTATCCATAAAAAACTTCAAACTCTTAGAAATTTCTACCGATAAGTAAAACATATGCTTATTTGTTCAATTTAATCGAAACAAAAATAAACCCATATCATTCTTAAATCAATAAACATCATAAACCAAGTAACACTCAATAAATTCAAACATTTAAATATGCACGCTTTAATTTGATCATAATGAAATCGAATACCTGAAATATTGGAATCAATCGACAGATAATCAGATCCTTTATCATAACCCTCAAAAAAAATATATTGATTACTATTAATCTTGATCAATTTGGCCTTAGATTAAAAACCCTAAATATGTTATTTAGGCGTTATTCGGTATTTTTACCAAGTGTGAGAGATGTGTGAGAGAAAAAGTCAAACGGGTTATACTTTA
Organism: Chrysanthemum lavandulifolium; assembly: GCA_022545495.1. NCBI lineage: Eukaryota > Viridiplantae > Streptophyta > Magnoliopsida > Asterales > Asteraceae > Chrysanthemum > Chrysanthemum lavandulifolium. The sequence goes on from CM040243.1 coordinate 148,357,711, forward strand.
CCCTTTTTAATGTATATTAAAACAAATTAATAATAATAAAAATGAAAATACTTAAACATAACTGATTATAATATAAACATAATCGATCATAGATCGTTCCTTCCATTAAAAAGTTAAACAACTTACATAACCATCATTGACATAAAACCTACATTAACCCAACCAACTACATACATCAAAAGACAATGAAACTACCCAAGATGCCCTAATCTTTATCATCGAACTTTCACTTCATCCGCTTCTCAAAAGCTCCTCCTTCTCCAACAAGCTTTGACGACACAAAACAAGCAGTTGAGCCAATCAGATCAAGTTTCGCGATCCTTCGCTTGTATTTCAAGGATAGCATCATGACCGCTGTCGCCACGACATTGAAACGAGAAAAGTGATAGCCGCCTCATTGATTGTTCTGCCTCGCTTGTCAATCATCGCCTTAATCGATCGCTTCTCCTCCCCAATACGAGCAATAAAACCTTCCTCCTCGCTTAGCGTGAGTTATCGAGCTCGAAAGCATCAACAAGTTTTCCATTGAGTGAGAGATTTCAATTCATCGAGATTTGGTGTGGTGACATTTTGATTTTAGAGTTAATGTGGATAGAGTCATGTGTTAAAATTAGGGTTAGATGTAATTGATCTTCGATTATATATACACAAAATTGTGTGGTCATTATAATTAAGGTGGGTATACAAGAATTTGCAAATAAAACAACACAAACACAATAATTAAGGTTCAGAATAAGAAGTTGCAAAAAAACAACACAAAGACAATCAAGAGGCATCGATCATTTAATTTGGGTGTTACCGAGACTTTGAAGTTTCCATGCATAAATGAGAAATGCAAGATTTAGAAGATGTCCAACATTGCAATATAACACCCTCAATTATACATTTGATATAAAACAAACCCCGACATACACAATGCATTACAATTAACGCCTTAACCTTAAAATACATGCTTATAATTTATAAATCTTCGTTAATTAAAAATTTCGTAATAAAAAACAAGCAAAAACACTAAAATTTTAATACCATCAAAGATATCTAAATAAAATTTACTAATTAAACTCATTCATTTTTTAGCATTTGACTCTTCCTCACGAACACCGCCTTTAGCTTCCCAAAACAAAGTAACTAATTTTTCAAGAATTACACGATGCCTCTCAAGGCCTTTCTCAAAGCATCAATCGAATCTAAAGCTACGCCACGATGACCTAACGCCCATGTTCAAAATCATCGTGTTGTTTTTAGCCATTACACGCCTCAAAAGATGACAACAATCAAAAGCAACTTTGATAATGCATCATCTTCACATGCTGCTGCACAAACCACAAACGATACAATCATGCAATTTTGATGATCCCGAAATATTCATCAAATTTCTAACAACTCAAAATTTGCCATTGAAGAGTACAAATAGTTATATAATTCCTAATAACAAAAGACACAAATAAATAAGAAACAAAACACTTATGTAACTTACTCAAATTAAAATACTACATATGAAAAGACTATGTTAATAAAAACTTTTAATGGAAATAAAGTAATGTAAATACAAAAGTAATTATAACATTATTAGGCATCTAAGTATAGATTCCACAAAGATAATATAAACTAAAATAATGATAACATTATTAGCAATCTAAATAATAAATAAAATGCAAATTCTCTAACATGTATCTAAATACCATCATATACAACATTATTGGTAAAAACATGAACCCTCAACCACTATACCGGGCATCGCAGGGGTTGAATGAAGCCTCGTTAAAAGAATGAGAAAACCCTAGAACATAAATGAGAGTCGATTAGGGTTTGAAGCTAAGTATATTAATTTGTTATTTCATGTGTGAGTTATGACGTTTAAACTATTTTCACATTTAACCCTAAACTTTAATAAATGACATAATGAACCTTAATCTACGATATTGTTTATAAAACACTTAAGTCTCATTTAATTATAAAACTCTAAAGTATTAAGATCACTCAATACATTAAGTATGAACACCAAAGATCTAAAAGATCACTTGACGATTATGGAATCATAAATAACATGTACGACGTTAATGTGTATAGGTTCGTGAAGAAGGAGTAATCCTTTGCTTTCCGTGTTTCGCTTTCGATCATTTGCTTTGGAATAAGGTACAAATATTCGACCTTTTCAAGAAGGTTCCTTATAACGCTTTTCGTTAGCTTTTATATTAGGATTTCCTAAGCCTTGCTATGAACCCCATTTTGTTTGTTGAAATGTTGCTTATCCGAACTCGATTTTTGGATTATAAAACATTTGATTTTGAACTATATGATTAAAACTTTGATAAAGTATGATATGTGTCGCTTATGACATTCGATTTGACCTAAGTTAGTTTGACACCGAGCCAAAATAATAACTAGTCATGGGGTTCCATGTCCGTGTCGTTGATGCACTTCGACATGACTCTAGGGCAAGAGAGTGAAGTTCGCCACGCCCTTATCTCGTTATCTCGTTATGAGCTCAAGTTATATTATATTACCAATATATGTTTGTGGGGCGATGGATGCATCCTAGATCGTTATCTCGTTATATGTTATATCTATATGTTATATGTTGTATGTTATCCGATGATTGATGCCGCGCATGCACGCCCTTCATAACTCTTGTAGGTCTCCTACAAATGTTGCCTTATGAATATGAATATGATTATGATCCGATATATGTGTCCGGGCTCGAGGTAGTTAACTATAAAACTTATTCTATTATTCCGATTTATATTTGGAAATGATTATGATTTTACTATCTTTCTTTCACTTTATTTCGTATTCGTTTTGCTTCGTATTCGCTTTGCTTGTATATCTGCTCACTGGCTTTGAAGCTCACCGCATTTCTTTTCTTCCCGGCAGTGTATCTAAGCATTGAGCCGGGTTTTGCTTTGGGATGAGTCTTTGAGTGGACTTACCTTAGATATATTTAGCTTTGATCTTATGATGCCATTTAAGACTTAATATTTTATATTTTATTTGAGTTTATTTTTCCTTGGGACCTATGTATTGAAGTCATTTTGACTTGAATTATTTCAAGATTTATGCTAAGATTTCTTTTGGATATTTATGTTTGCTTTGATATGACACCATTATTTGTGATTCCTTTACCCTTGTCGGGTCGTATGCTACAATTTATGGCATCGAGCCCGTGTTTACGACTTGTAGTCGGGACCTGTGACATATGGAGCCTAGGTTTGAGACCCTTAGAGCTTAGGCTATGATCCGTGAGGATTTGGGTAGACTTTAGGATTCCTTCGCACTTCCATTTCAGATCTCACCTTTGTTCATTTTGCTAATCGTTTGAATATCGCTCGATGGTTCGAACTCGCACTACCGTGTAGCGTGGATGGAGACGATGATGCTACTAACATTGATGTCTGATTGCTAATGCCCTCAACACTCTTTTCCTCGGGTCTTACTACACCGAGATGATGGAACATGTGATCAACAACATTCGAATCGATCGGTGCTTCGTGGTGGTGGAGGAAATCAACCCGCGGCATTCACACTTGGCTCGAGCGTTTGGAAGCTCAAGCCTCTTCGCTTAGCACCGCCGCTACTCCCACCGAGGCCGAGGACCGGATCACCATATTGAGAAGTGCTTGAAATCTTGGGTTGTGGGGACGAGTTTAAGACTCGTTTCGCCTTTAAATTGGAAGGTGATGCTTTAAATTGGTGGAAGGCACTCAAACAAGCAAGAGGAGGAGATGCTTTTGCTATTACTTGTACCGGACCGAGTTTTGGACTATCTTCTATAACCATTACTTCCCCGATGCCGAGCGAAGAAAGGTATGAGAGGATTATCGTGCAATCTACCGCTTGATCATGAGAATTCCAATGAGTACATGAGTAGGTTTATGAGGTGGTAAGTTTTGTGAGAACGATTGTTGGAGATGGTAGCGCTCAAGCTAAGCACTTGTGGGGGATCAAGAAGTGGGTGTTGGACCGATCGCCTAATATTGAGTATGAGAATGTGTCGGCACCGCAATGACGCAACTCGTAACATTGAGATCTTTCATGAGGTTTCGGTTCCAACAAGCGTAATCGCTGATGGTGATTGGATTCAAGGTAGGACTCAAGGTAATGATTATAGTGGGAAATTCGCGGGAGTTATGATTCGAGGGTCAAGTGGATAGGAGTCATGATTAATGGTCAGAAGGAATGTTGACTCCGCCTGAGGCGAGGAGTCAAGATAATAGAAATGTTGGTAGGAATGGAAATGATCGCCGAATCAAGGTAACAATAACAAGTTACAACAAAGATCACCACCGAGGATCAAATCGGTCGTGCTCAGATCTTCTCGTCAAGAAGGACACCGAGGTTTTGCCTCCCCACCCACCGTACTACTTGTGGAAAGGCTCATCCGGATGTGTTTCAAGGCCATCGGTGGATGTTTCTCTTGTGGTTCTATCGCTCACAAGATCGAGGATTGCCCTAAGAAGAACCCGGTGATTCTCGGAAACTACATCAAGCCGCCAACTACCATCGGACGTGTTTATGCTACTACTCGAATCAAAGTGAGCGCACTTCGTGTACCATTACGGGCACTCTTTTCATTGATGATTATTCGCCTTCGCTTTATTTGATACCGGTGCCACACACCGCTATATCCGCCACATTTGCTAAGAAACTTAATATGAAGCCAAAACCATTAACAAATCACTTATCGATTTCTACGCCTATGAAAACCACATGATCATTGATCATAAATACGTTAAGTGTCCTCTTCGCTTTGATGATCGATTCGCTTTGCAATCTGTATCCTCTCGATATGGTCGACTTTGATATCATTCTAGGCATGGATTGGTTGGCTTATCATAGAGCTTCAATTGACCGCTATGCTAGAACGGTGATCTTTGGAGACGAAACATCGAATTGCTTATCATGGTTCTCAACCTCTCAAATCTGTTAAGCTCATTTCCGCTATGAAGGCACGGACCATGATTGCTCATGGGTGCCAAGGTTTTCAGCATCCGTTAAGGACACATCTTTGGAGAGTCCTAACATTTAAAATCTTTCGTTGTTTGAGAATTCACCAAGTTTTTCCCGATGAACTCCCCGGTCTTCCCCGCCCAGAGAAGTTGAGTTTAGCATCGAAGTTAATTCTCGGTGCTGAACCGATTTCAAGGCTCCGTGATCGTATGGCACCTATAGAATCGAAGGAGTTGAAGGAACAATTGCAAGAGATGATAGAAAATGGATTTATTCGACCCAGTGTTTCTCCATGGGTGCACTGCTTTATTTGTGAAGAAGAAGGATGAAGCATGCGCCTATGTATCGACTACCGTGAACTCAATCGTATACCATTCGTAACCGTTATCCTCCGCGCGTATTGATGATTTGTTTGATCAACCGCAAGGAGCTAAGTTCTTTCAAGATTGATCCGAGATCCGTTATCATCGCCACGTGGAAGGAGCAAGATGTTCCTAAGACCGCGCTTCGTACGGATATGGTCATTATGAATTCCTCGTTATGCCTTTTGGTTTGACAAATGCGCTACCGTGTTTATGGACCTAATGAATCGTGTTTTCCATGAGTTCCTCGATAAATTCGTTATCGTTTTCATCGATGACATTTTAGTTTACTCCAAGTCTGAAGAAGAGCATGAGCAACATCTCCGGATAGTTTTGGAGATTCCGAGGAAGAAGAAGTTGTACGCCAAATTTTCAAAGTGCGAGTTTTGGTTAAGACAAGTCGCTTTCCTTGGTCATATTGTATCAGCTGATGGTATCACCATGGATCCGTCAAGGTGGAGGCTATCACTCAAATGGCCAAGACCTCACGACGCCGATCGAGGTCGGAGTTTTCTAGGACTTGATGGTTACTACCGACGCTTTGTTGAAGGTTTCTCTCGCTAGCTCTACCCCTAACCCAACTGATGAGAAAAGGTGAAAAGTTTGTATGGACGGATGAACGAGAGAAGAGTTTTGAAGAGTTGAAACGGAGATTGGTGTCCGCTCTATTTTGACTCTTCCATCCGGTTCGAGGATTTCAAATTACAAATGATGCATCTAAGAAAGGATTAGGTCGTGTTTTGATGCAACATGGAAAGGTAATAGCTTATGCTTCGAGGCGCTAAAACCATACGAGGAGAATTACCCAACTCATGACCTTGAGTTAGCCGCAGCAGGTGTTCGCGTTGAAGATCCGGAGACATTACTTGTATGGAGAGGCGGTGATATATTCATCGATCATAAGAGTCTCAAGTATATTTTCACTCGTAAGGAACTTAACATGAGACAAAGAAGATGGTTAGAACTTCTTAAGGATTATGACACCAACATTCAAGCACCATCCGTAAGGCTAATGTAGTTGCCGACGACTTAGCCGGAATCGTGCATTCTTGCAAGTATCGAGATTGAACCTAGGATTTTTCGAGACTTAGAGAGTTTGGATGTTGAGCTATGCGCACGAGGGTTTGATGGATACTGGGCTAGTATGAAGGTGGAGTCGAACCTTATACCGCAAATTAAAGAAGCTCGGAAAGATGATGGTGAGTTGTGGGCGTGGCGCAAAAATGTTGAAGAAGGTAAGGGACGGAGTTTAAGGTTGATGATGACGGAATCATGGTATGAAGATAGGCTTTGTGTTCCCAATGATCCCAAGACTTCATGAGAAAGTTATGACTAAGCTCATAGTTCTTTCACTATCCATCCCGGTTCTACCAAGATGTATAGGGATTTGAAGCAAGACTTTTGGTGGAATGGCATGAAGCAAGATGTGGCGACGCTTGTGTCGAAATGTATGATTTGTCGCCAGTTAAGATTGAACATCAAAGGGCTAGTGGATTGTTACAACCATTGGATATTCCAACATGGAAGTGGTATAAGATATCTATGGATTTTGTGATCGGACTACCTCTTACTCGGAAGAAGCATGATGCGATTTGGGTAGTTGTTGATCGACTAACCAAATCGCTCATTTCTTACCAATCGAAGGATTATGGTATTGGTAGATTGGCGGAAATTTTTCAAGAAGAGATCGTTAGACTTCATGGTACTCCGCATCCATTGTGTCCGATGAGATCCGCGTTTACTTCTCGCTTTCGAAAGGTTTGCAAAAGCTTGGGGTACTCGACTTAATTTCAAGACTAAGATTTCATCCTCAAACAGATGGTCACTGAGAGGACTATTCAGACCTTAGAGGACATGCTAAGGGCTTGTGCTTTGGAATGGATGGCGCTTGGGATGAATATTTGTGTTTAGTAGAGTTTGCATACAACAACAGTTGGCATGCTAGCATTAAGGCAAGACCGCTTGAACTTCTTTATGGGAGGAATGTAGAGCACCTACTTGTTGGGATGAAGTAGGTGAACGCTTAATTGAAGGTCCGAAATGATTGAGATCACTAATGAGAAAGTAGATGTTGCTAGAGAAAAGTCAAGGAAGCTAGGTCTCGCGAAAAGTTATGCCGACAAGCATCGCCGTGATTTAGAATTTCGGGTTGGAGATCGTATTTTTGAAAGTTTCGCCGCTTAGAGGTGTGAAACGTTTTGGAATCAAGGGCAAGCTCACCTCGATTCATCGGTCCGCTTTGAAATTCGGAACGATAGGAGAAGTTTCAGATCGATTAGCACTTCCGCCCCGCTATCGCATGTTCATGACGCTTCCATGTATCACCCTGGGATACAACTATCATCCGTTACACGCCGCTTCTTATCCGCTTGATCAAATTCAATCCGATATGTCTTTATCTCGAAGAACCGAAAGCTATTTTAGAAAGGCAAGAAAGAGTCATGAGAAATAAAGTCATTCCGTTCGTTAAGATTCTTTGGAAAAATCACCCGAGCGTGAGGCTACTGGGAAACCGAGGAGTCGATGCGAGCTAGTTATCCTCATTTCTTTGAATAGTTGGTATGTTCTCATTTCGCTTACGTTGCTTTCATTTCAATTTTCGAGGACGAAAATTTTTCTTGTAGGGAAGAATTGTAAAACCCGAAAATCTAAAACATGATTAAAGACTAAAATACCCTTGGAATCGAAATTTATAAAATACGAAAATACATTTATATCATTTAACTAAATTAAAACTAAACTTACGAGTAATTAAAACTTAACTAATGTGTGACGTGATCGATTTTGGTACGACGAAGATTTAACGCTTCGCTAATATGTTGGGCTTCGCTTTCGCTTAATGGTGAACCATTTGGGACGCTCGCTTGTTTGTCCGGAGCCGAGAGCTAAGAGAGCCCATAGGGGCGTATGTTTTATTCGCTGGATCAAGAGCCGAGAGCCCAAGGGCGTGGTTTTGTGTGTGTTCGGTTGGACCCAAGCCGAAACCCAACCCATCAAAGTCTAGAAACATTTTTGTACTACCTATATATACACTACATTTACAAGAAATTGAAACCCTAGTTTTGTTGCTCTCTCTTTCTTTTCTTCCATTCGCCGAACCCTAGACCTTGGTGTCGAGAGCTTTGTTTCAACAAGCTAAGGTATAAACGTGTTTATTCGCCTTCCTTTGTTACACCTTACGTTAATATTTATTGTAATATGTTTCGCTTAGTCGAGTCTTGTGTTTTATTTTGTGGTCGAGTCATACGAAACCAAACAAGACAAACCATAATGATTTGAACCTAATAATTATTAAAGAGAACATGTATTGATTATGTTTTGTGAATCGGATCATAAGTATGTCAAGCTATATATATAACCCAACCATATGTAAATGAATCGGACCTTATATAACATGTGAACTTGAATGTAAAGCACGTCGAGAGTTAAGGTATTGCTTAAAACATGTTAGCCGAACCGTATATACAAGCCGAACCATATAAGAGTTTTGAACGTATTAAACGAGTAAAGATCATGTGAAACCTAAACCCTAAGTGATGTGTGAACCGAACCTTAATTGGTTTGTGAACCGTATCATGTGTGCTTAGATGTGTAACTAATCCGAGTAATAAGTAACTTTGGGGTCACATGAAATCATAAACGTGCATGGATATAAAAGTTGACGATAACATATATATGAGTAACATATGATTAAGACATGAACGTGTTGAGTAAATAACAAGAGTAATGAGTCATTAAATGACGAACATATAAAGTAAATGCACGTGGATATAATATTAAAAGAATGAGAAAACCCTAGAACATAAATGAGAGTCGATTAGGGTTTGAAGCTAAGTATATTAATTTGTTATTTCATGTGTGAGTTATGACGTTTAAACTATTTTCACATTTAACCCTAAACTTTAATAAATGACATAATGAACCTTAATCTACGATATTGTTTATAAAACACTTAAGTCTCATTTAATTATAAAACTCTAAAGTATTAAGATCACTGAATACATTAAGTATGAACACCAAAGATCTAAAAGATCACTTCGACGATTATGGAATCATAAATAACATGTACGACCGTTAATGTGTATAGGTTCTGTGAAGAAGGAGTAATCCTTTGCTTTCCGTGTTTCGCCGATCATTTGCTTTGGAATAAGGTACAAATATTCGACCTTTTCAAGAAAGGTTCCTTATAACGCTTTTTTTCGTTAGCTTTTATATTAGGATTTCCTAAGCCTTTGCTATGAACCCCATTTTATTTGTTGAAAGTGTTGCTTATCTCGAACTCGATTTTGGATTATAAAACATTTGATTTTGAACTATGTGATTAAAACTTTGATAAAGTATGATCCGTGGTCGGGCTTATGACATTCCGATTTGACCTAAGTTAGTTTGACACCCGAGCCAAAATAATAACTAGTCATGGGCGTCCCTTACTTATCGTTATGAGCTCAAGTTATATTATATTACCAATATATGTTTGTGGGGCGATGGATGCATCCTAGATCCGTTATCCGTTATATGTTATATCTATATGTTATATGTTGTATGTTATCCTTTAATTCATTGAGAAGACCGTAATAAGCAATGTCGTTGTGTTTATTTGGCATTACATTCGCCAGATATCTCGCTCACTGGCTTTTGAAGGCACTAAGCCATCGACTTACCTTAGAGATATTTAGCTTTGATCTTCACCCTTCAATTTATCCTTTACGGATACACTCGTCCCTTTAATTCATTTGTAATAAGCAATGTCGTTGTGTTTATTTGGCATTACACCCGACTCCATCGCTTTCACCAAGCATCGTCTTTGTCGGCATCACAGTTACACCGTAAACTTCCTGTTAGGTTTAGTCTATCAATTTAGGCAAAATGGAATTCAATTTGTTAATTAATATTTTCATGCAAATTATATGATATTTTGTTTAATTGTATTGAATTATATATAGTTTTTTCATTCAATACTATGGTAATTTAGGTTAGGCAGTTCATGTATTTTTCGTAAAATTGATGGCTTCACCATCCTCTAGGTAACTAGATTACATATCGTTTATGTGAAATTAAATATAAGTATCAACAGGAAATTTAGTATGTTCAATCAAATTAGTAGTATTGCTAAATTATAAGAATTTGGGTTATGTTGTTTTGAAATGTGGCGTAATTTTGTTTCCTTTATGCATAGCCCAAGTTTAATGTGCTTTTGACTTTTGAAAGTCAATCATCGTCTTTCTTTTACATCATCCATAACTAATTTACACGCACCTTCATTAAATACATCCAAAATGATAGCCATGAAAACCATTAATAAACATATCAAAGCTAAAGTAATTACATTCTCTATATACTTCAGGACTTTAGAAACATGGGACACATTACAGGATGTATTTGCCTAGACGGTTTCCTGAGTTTGAAATTGAATTATTGACTTCCTTAATGCTTCTTTTGTTAAGGCAGCCAGAGGAAAAATTTGTAGTCTCTGCAAAGGATGTAAAAATTGAGGATAGCTACTACAAATGTAAGATCTCCAACAAATGTAAGATCTGATAACGATGCCTTTTGTGGATGATTATTGGACAAATATGCTTGACAAGCTTGATGAATCATTGCAGAGGATCGTACATTGAAGAAGCTTGGGCTAGCACATGAACATGAAAGATTTGGAGCTGAGATACTTCAGTGCGTAACGAAGTTCACGACTTGCGATACAAGTTGGTTTAAGATGCTATGCACCAGAAAAATCACCTCCTCAAGTAGCTTGAGAGTAAGAGTTATAGTTAGTGTTTGGTGCAAGGTAAGGATTACCACACGTTGCAATAGTCTAAGTATCTTTCAAATGTAGTAGAGTTAATTAGACTATACATATTACATCTATTTTTTAGGATCTGCTTTTGACACAAACTAGTTTGACCCAAACATGCTCCAACTTATGATATGACCAAACCCAACGTGCCTGCTTTCAACCTATAACTTTTACCAAAAATAAGGTGCCATATGTGATATTGAAAAGGTGTTCAGTACGTCTATATTTTGATTTTAGTTTAAATATGCTTTATGTGGTTACATTTAGAAAATAACAACATTATAAACACTAAATTCCTAGTACGTATTCTTCTTGATATTTCGATTTAGCAATGAAACTTCTCGAATTTTATTTTTGAGCTTATTTTTGAGTGATAGTCGTTTCTTAAATGCTAGTGAAATGACATGACATATTTCTAGAGCAAATTTTGTCGGATATGCATAATTGTTTACTAATGGTAGCTTGTTATTTGTTCACGTAATGAAGGAAAGAACTAATCAGTATTATTTATCATTTTAATATGACCAGGCTACGCGTTGCTTTGGCCTGCATCAAGTCGCGAGTGGAGATTTGCAAAGAAGATGTCAAGAATTCTTAGGATTGTAATTTGATAACTCTTTTTTCTTAAGATTAGACAATTTATGTTAGTTCTTTCATTTGTCAGGGTACAATATACCAACTTATTAGCTATGGAATTTTGTAATTGCTATGATGAAATGTATAATTCTAATCTATTACACCTTATATCCGGATATGCATCGTAGCATATTTGTATTACATAAAATGCATGGGTTACAAATCACAAAAGTGGTGTTAAAAATCGAGAGAAAGTGTTGCGTTCATGGATCAAAGTGTCGCATATTTAATACAATATTTAGTTGTACTAAATCAAAAAGTGTTGCACAATGATTCAAATAGTGTTGCACTTATCTCTAAGTAATGTTGTATTTGATTCTATAAAGTGTTGCCTTTGGGTATAAAATGTGTTGCATTTGAATGTAAAAGGTGTTGATTTTGAGGAAAGAAGTGATGCGTTTGAGAGCACAAAGTGTTGCGTTAGAGTTAGAAAAGTGTCGCATCCAAAGCATTGCACTTGCTAAACAAGTGCAACAATTTCAAAAGGTGTTGCTTATTCCACTAAAAAGTGTCACTTATACCTAAGGCGACGTTACATAATGGAGCACTTGATAAAGTGTCGCATTAAGCATAAAGCAACATTTTTAAGACGTAATACAACACTTTATTGGTGTTGCTTTAGCTTTATTTTGTAGTAGTGTAATGATCAAGTGAATGCTAATAATGTATGTGTTGATTTTGCAGGTTTAGATATAACTAATGATCAAGTGAATGATATTGTAGTTGTTGATTTTGCGGGTTTTAGATGGAACTAACGACATGCGAATGATAATGTAGGTGGTGATTCCGTTAGTTTAGATGCTACTTATGATGATGTGTTTTCACCACGTGGTCCATTTGAAAATGATTATGAGAGTTATGTTTGTGATGGAGATAGTGAGGAGGATGATACCGAAAGTGATGAGGATAATGAGGTCTTTTATGATGAGAATACCATTATACATGAACCTCATGTTGTTGTACGATTTTGTTTCGAAACCACTTCACTTGATAATGAAGCACTTGATCTTTTGGCAAGTTTAAATAACCAAGTTCTAGATTCCTTGTATGATGAGACTGGGTTAGATATTGTTGATAACGAATAATCTGACAGTGAATAAGAGGATGGCCTAGATAGTGTTTTACAAAAGAAACTTAGGCAGTTAAGAAAGAACAAAGAGAAAGATGAATTTCTAGTTAAAAGGTTTAGTTTTTTTGCAGGACAGAGATTTGGTACAAGCAAAGAGATAAAAGATAGAGTTTACATGCATTCCAAAAAAAACTATAAGGAAAATCAAATTAGTAAGGAGATAAAAGATAGAGTTCACACTATTATAAATGGCCTAGACAGATTGACATATGTCTGAGCCGAACCCAATTATCCTAAACTCATTTCTGTTTAGTTTTGTAACGTGACCAAAATTGCACCCTTAAAACAAAGTGTATATAACGACTACAACAACATGATTTACTTTATTAAATTATAACATATTATTTTTAGTAGTATGATTATTCATAAAGTTAATACTAATCAAATACATTTTTTTGACTTGGTCAACCTACTTTGATGTAAATTAGTTACGTTGTTGGTCTTATATATTTACAGTTCGAATTTATTTCTTCTACCTAATATTCAATTTTGATATGTTTATTGTAACTTGATAACTTGGAGTTTGTGATTGATTTACTCAAATTTCTATACCGCCAAGTGTTTGGCAAGGGTCACACCAGAAAGCGAACAACCAAACTTGACTAAAATCATTCTTTACTATCCATGATTATATGAAAAGTAAAGACACAACTAAATTCCTCTTTAACTAAAGATTTTTATATTCACTGCAAGCCTGCAATACTAAATTACTTATAAAATACCTAATTGATCCAGATTCAAAGTTTCAGTATTTGTTTATAGATTAACAATTAATTTACAAAGTAAACGGCTATGCACATGTAAAACGGCATAAACTTTTAAGAGTGTTTACAAGGAATGTTGATCAATCTAATGGTTTGTGCAATGAAACAAGGTTATATGTTGCATGATTGATGAGAAATTGCATCGATGACTATAAAAAAAAAAGTCATTTTCAGAAGTAAGTATTTATCTTTTTAATGGTTGATTTTGTGTACACTCATGTGTATCTTTTTAATGATTAATGATTGATTTTGTTATATACATGTTATCATCTAACTTTTTGCTATCTCTTTAAAATACCCATAAAGTTGACGAGTTTTTAGCTAGTGGATATATATTTGGTATTCATCTCCGTTCGTGAGACTCGCATAAACAAACCAACGGGCCCTTGGTTTCAAAACTTAAAGTAAACACACAAGAAAACACGGAACAAGCGGTGCACACTCCCTTCTAACTCCCAATAACACTCCCCGCCTCCCTCCACCATAAACCACCGTCATGAACACCATCCGCCGAGCAATCACCACCAACCGCCACCGTCTCATCAAACTCCCCTCACTCTCAACCACCCAACACCACCACGCTTCATCCTACACCACTACAAAACCACGCCTCAAAACCACAAAATCACCAGAACCTACTATCTCATCTTCTCAAAACGACACCGTTTGGGAAAAACCTAGTGAGATACCGTGGCAAGCGAAAGTTGTGAATTCAGTTAATTTAATAGGGCAAGTTAAGATACCTGTTCAGTTTGAAGCTTCATCTGATGGTAAAAATTGGGCTGGTACTATTATTTCTCAAGATGAGGGATCGTTACAGTCTGCTGCTTCTTTGCAGTCCTTCTGGTACTATTTTTTATTTTTATTTTTACTGCTGTTAGTTTCTAATTATGCATGTTTGGCGCGGAGCATTTTGGAGCTGTTAGCGTTTACAAGTTGTGAATTTATAAGTTATAAAATGTGTAACAAGAGTGATATGGGTAGCTCCTTGACTAAGTGTGACTCGAGTAAAGTATGTTGATCATAATGATATATAAAAAGTAAGTTTGTGAATCGGGACACCAAAATGACCACTAAAACCAGGTGCAAACTACTCTGAAGTGGCCACACCAACCTTGTCAAAAAGGGGAGGGATAGCTCTGGCTCAAACCCCGTGGATTGGTCGGACAAAAGGTAGAAAACCATGGTTAAAAAAACATAAACAATGTTACCTTGTTAGGCTTGGCTTTAGTATAACAAGAGTTAATAGAGTTTGTTAAGTATAATAATTTAGGGAGCTTCTTGAATTAAAGTATCATAAAGTATGTTGATTATATTGGTATCTAAAAAGTAAGTTTATGAATCACAATGGGACTCTAAATTGACCATGTTTATTATATATAGCTTTTACCCTATTTTTGTACTTGAAAGTTAGTGGCTTGGTGCTTACTTGAATGTTCGACATTTTGGCCGACTAATCCACGAGGTTTGAGCCCACCACCACACGACACAAACCTGGTATAGTCCTCTTCTTTTCAGAAGGTTGACGGGCCACATCAAGGTTGTTTTGCACCATGTAGGAATTGAACTTGAGACCTCTCACATTTTAGTGATGACAGTCAACATTTTTACCACTAGGGCACCCATGAGTGGTTAAAGGATGTGACATTATTTTGTATCATTAGCAAACTACGAGAAATGATTTTTGAGACGAAGAATTATTAGTGGCGTGACTGTTGTCTAGAGTCTAGATTGCATTGTAGTGATGGGTTGTGGATGTGGGAAGGGAGTTTGGAGATATCAGCGTTTTTATAAGCTGGTATACGTGTATAACTAATAGTTTTGTTAGATTTAATTATTGGTGTAATTTATTAACCAGACTTTCAATCTCATCTTTTGTCTTCCGTTGCTTTTTGAGGTTGCTAACTTGTTGTGTTGTCATGTATGGTGTATGTATACAAGTTTAGATGTGTCAAGACCCGAACTATCTAAATTGGACTGTACACAAGCAGTGTTAGAAAACTCTGTATTTCACACAAAACATGTCGTGTAAGGACTGTATTAAGCTGATCAGTTTTTGTAGCCCTTGTAGGGCTGTATGCAGTTGATAATTTTGATCTAACCCTCAAAGCATGGGTGTCCAATATAGGGTGGACATGGTGAGTGATGAGATAGTGTGATATTTTCCTCCCTCCGCCAATAGTGATAATTTTTTAATATAATATATTCTGGGGCTTAGTTTTCTACTTTTCTTATATCTTGTACATTTAAGCATTTTCTGGAGAATCTGAGGCAATAACATCAACTAACTTTGCTATTGTCATTATCCTGATGAAGGCAAATCACATATCCTTGATTAAATTTCTGTAACCTACAAATTCAATCATCTGGCACAGGTTTAAGAGTGAGAATAGAAAATAATAATGAAACATGATTGGGCAAGGGCGATTGGAGGAGGGAGGCAATTTGTTTGTTTCCTTCAACTCTCATATATCATGTGGTTGCTGTGATGCAAAATTAGGCTCAAAGTTTCCTAAAGATATTTTGTGGGAACATGTTTGGATGTAGGACAGTCTTGCAGGCATGGTTTCAGTGTTCAAGGTACTCACTGGGTGGTAACCTGTGATTGGTTAAGATACCTTGCTACGTATCTAATAGACTGTTTTCTGTTATGCATTCTGATTTATGAATTGCAAACTTTCGAAATATTTTCTGTTGATCCTTGGGTTAAAAATAACCTTAAGCTGTGATTCGCATGATAACGATCTCATATAAGTTGTGTATGGTATATTACACTGGTGTTTATCATTAACATTTTCTAATAATTTTGTGATTTTGTCTGCTAATAATTTGTTACTACTTTCTTCTATAATACAGGATTCCAGTTATATTTGAAGGTGACCTGGCACATATTGCGATGTGCCATCTGAAGGAAAAAGATTATGTCCATGTAGCTGGTCATCTAAGTGTGGATGTCCCACCATTTAAGTTAAGTGAAGTTCAAGCGAATGTCCAGGTACAGTGGTTTATAATCTGTTTGCACTGTGTTGAGCCGTCTATACTCTATAGCTTTTGATCGCAGTTGTCGTTAATAAGTTACTAATCTCAAATAATTTGATCTTGGGGGTCGACCTTAGTTACAAATACATCATAAATGCGAATACAAAGTTTATATTTCTAGAATTGCCACACTAATAAAAAAACATTTGGGGTTGTGTAACAATGAGATTAAAATAAGGCCCAAACATTAGGAGAACAATCATATGCAAAAGAACCATCTCGAAGCATGTTAAGTTGTTGACAACTACCCAAAATCCATAACTGTCAGTCCGCTAACTTGCCCATGTCTTCTCAACTAAAGCTCTTCTCTTAGCCTTCCAGTATATCCCCCTACGACTCATCTTGTTCTGGAGCACTGGGTGGCAAAATAAGTCTCTCTCAGTTTTGCAGCTGTAAATCTTCCATCCCCTCCATATCGACAATCACGTTTTTTTTATATATATAAAGGTGGAGGTTTTAGGTTTGTTAACCGTAGTAATATTCAAAGTATTGTAACTTTATTCATGTTAAGACAGTAAACTTAATCAACAAATGCTTGCCTGGTATCTAAATATGAGTACAATAGTAGTCTAATCAAGATTGTTAAAGGCCAGCCATGCAGTCGCTTAGGTTCTAAGGCGAGGTGTTTATGTTGGTTGTCTCTAGGGTGCTGTGGGGTAGGGGGTTAGAGAGGTGGTAAACTTGGCCGACTAAGTGAGAGTTGCAAAGGTCGTTAGACGATCGACTTTGGAGATTAACATTTATATTTAGTTTTTTATTCTGAATAAGCATCACTATTGACTAAACGGAAGTACATTAGATGGTCATATATGTGTCATAAATTATAGCGATGTGGGTTAGATTAAACTTAAGACACTATAAACCTCTCGTTGATGTTGTTGGTTCATCAACTGTGCTGGCCCAACAGTATCTGGACTGCCACATTGCGATAAATGAATTGAGTTTTAAATCTACTAATCGCTCTTGCGAACTTTCTGTATTTTATATCTGTAGTCGTTCTTTATCTTATTGTTGAGATGAATAAAGAATTCCGATATAAGACATGAAAAGGAATGCAAGAATGAGTTAATGGACTCAAAAGACTATTCCCTTTATTTCTTAGCGCCTTCACGCCTTCAAAGTCTTGATGTACTAGGGCGGCAGTGTTGATGTATCAAGATCGTGGAAGAGAGACGTTTATCCTTTTTTATCAATTCAACCTAACCCACATCACTCTTATTCATAAAATTCCGAAACCTGAAACTAGTTGTTAGATGCCTTATTACTTTTGTGATTCTCATATACTCGGCCAAGTTTACCACTTCTCTAGAACCTCCCACCGTGAACACCATAGAGGCGACCAACCTAAAAACATGTAGTCCACCTGGCTCGCTTTTGACAACCTTGGTTAGAGGCTTATATGTGCCAATCTTCAGCTAAACTAGGCCATTCATATGCGGATAAATAGAGTTAATTTCATAAAGCAAGAGAACTTATGCCCTATAAGCCTCCATATTTTATTCAAGGCAACATGATAATCAATGAGGCGCGCTCATGGTGGTATATTGACGAGCTGAATCGGTAAGCTGACTGCATGACAAAACCCAAAAGGTCGAAACTTAAATGTAGATCATGTTTCACCACGTAGTCAAAATTATTCCTTCGACGATCTATCATTTAATGGTGTAAGTCCGTGACGGGTGGCCGGAATTTGGCCGGAGAAGAATAGAGGGTCACCAGAATTTTAGAGAGAGATGAGAGAGAGATGTATAAAAGTAGTTTATGTATTTTATGGGGTTTTACATGAGGGACCGAAATGTCAAATCCAAAACATTTTTATGAAGATCATAACTTGGGAGATGATGCAAATTATTTTTGATTAATTATGAACTTTATTTGATGCTAATTTGCATCAAATAATCTCGTGCGCCAAACACATAGTTTGCATCAAATAAAGTTCATAATTAATCAAAAAATAGTTCACTTTTTAGCTGTCATCTTCTTATTGTCTCAATAATCTCGTGCGCCAAACACATATTTCACTTTTTAGTTTTTAGCTGTCATCTTCTTATTCTAAGTGTATTTATTACGTATTAACTTCACAACCTTGAATGAGTATATAGGTGATGGCACATAGCATAAATTTTGTTCAAGATTCTAAATCAACAAAAATATCTACGCCACGCGATCCGGAAAGGTGGAGCACTAAAACTTCAGGTGAACTGTTTACATAACATTGTCATTCATCCTTGCTACACCTTTTTATTTTTGATGCTTCCAGAATTTATGTATCAGAATTTTTTTCTTTAAAAATCATGCATGTTTAGAGTGCTGATATGTACATTCTCATTAGGAGTAGTGGTGTGCAAGGGGTGACTTATAAGAACATATTAAAGGATGAGACTTAGTGTAGTATAGTATAATTGATTAGTCCCCTGCACATTATATGCCTTGATCTTGAATTTTCTTAGGAAGTCTAATTGGCTTTTAATCTTGAAGCTGTAACATGCTTCAAGTTGACTCCGTTTGAATGTTTAACTGGCAATAATGAAAAATGAACGCATATTTTTCATCCTGAATTCTCAATTTTAGGCAAGTAAAAATCTCCCCTAGCTAAGAAGCACCCCTACTTGAGTTAGAGTGCAAGATTTCCCAATTCACACTTGCTTGTCTCATCTAGTTTGGTGCATCACACATGTTCTATAGTGCTCAATATTTACAGGCTTCTTGGTTTTGTTCTTTGTAGGATATGTCATCCAAATAAAGTTTATTATCAACTTATTTGGCTATTTTTAGTTGATATATGTTTTGTGTACATGTTTATTTGTATATATATGTATCACACATAAGTTTGGGATTTGCGGGTAGTTAGGCTAGGTGCTTAGCGGGTTTAGGTTGTTTTTGGGTGTTAGGCGTTTAGGCGTCTCTTTCTTGCCTTGCCCCATGCGTTTTGGTTTTTGGTGCCTCGTTTCTGCTTTGCCGTAGCTTTAGGCACCGTGCGTTGCTTTGCGTTGCTCTGTGTTGCTCCCTTAGGTTTGCCTGCTTATTTTGCTCCTTGCGTTTTGGTTTTTGGTGCCTCGTGTGTTTTGCCTTGGCTTTAGGACCCGTGCGCTGCTTTGCTTTACTCTGTGTTGCTCCCTTAGGTTTGCTTGCTTTTCTTTGTCTCTTGGCTCTTTGTTTTTGTTTGCGCTTTGCTTTGTGCTCCTTTGCTTGTGCTTTTGCGCGGTTGCCTGTTTTGTTTATTCTCTGTTTGCTTGTTTTGCGTGCTATCTTTTGCCTGCGTTTGCATGTTGTTTAATGACTTTTGCTCTCATTTCTTTCCTCTCTCACCCGCACGCCTGCACTTGCCGGAGGTCGCGTTGGAAGCAGTCTCTCTACTCCCGGGTTTACCCTGGAGTAGGAGTAGGATCTGTCTGCATTTTACCTCCCCCATACCCTGCCCCGGCGGGATTGGGTTTGTTTTTGTTGTTGTTGTTGTTGTGTGTAATGGGCGAGTCAATGACCTGTCATACACCCATTTCTGTATCTTCTTAGCACCTTGAATGTTTGGTTGTTTTAGGAGAGCTAAGGGAACTGCACAATTCTTTTTATGATATGAGGATCTAGGACAGTGTGATATATGATCCGACTGCTGCATGATTTATTATGTCAGAGTATCTGTTAATTACTATTTGGGAACCTTCTTATATCTTACATTATTGATTTTTTATTTGAATTCCTATACATGTATGGTATAGGCATAGCTGTTGATATTTCTTAGGCAGCGGGACTGTTAAAATATCTTTGCAATTCTTAGTCTTGACCTGTTTAGTGTAGGTTGTATATTGATACATTACTTTAATTGTAACAGTTCAGGAGAACAATGTTTTTATCCAACCACCATTAAAGGAACCAGACACCATGTCTATTCAGCCACACACATTGTTTGAGGTTTGAGATTGTCTTATAAAATTTTTATTTTTGATAAATTGATATTGCTTAATATTTGTTTTTCTCATCCCTTTTTCTTGATTTACTTGCCAGAAAAGTACAATTAATGGCACTGAATCTTTCCCAGTCCATAACTCAAAGGAAGTGGGTCGTAAGCCCACTGATAAACGAATCATGCTAGGTATGTGATGCATTTGCTATGTATTCTTGCATTTATCTGACTTTATGACGATCTGGATGTCAGCTATGATATTAAGAATGACAATATCTCTTCATTTTTCTAGCTAATTGGAGGGATCTTCTAACTAATTCGAAACAATGGCTGGATAATCGTGAAAAAAAGCGCAATGGATTGGTAATTGTCTCTATCTAGAGGTGGCAAAATGTAGTTTATTGGGCGGGCTCAGTTAACGGGTCAGAATATGTTCAGGTTGAAATGAGTCTTTTATAATACAGGTTGCAATACGGTTCACCCTACAAATATTTTTCCCATTCATTAAAAATATGTAATGATCAAAGTCTTTATTTGAATACAACAATTCAGGGTTGTAAGCATTAATTAATACAGTAGTTTACAACTCATTTGACACAGTCGACCCATTTTTCTTTTAGCTAAACGTTTGGTTTGATCAGTCCACTTATAAGTAAATGACTTAATCTGCACCTCTACTTCTATCAATATACATAATATGCAGTGATTAGTAAATATCATTCTTATGATGCTAAATACACCAGGTGAAAGCCAATTACCCTGACTTCAAACACAAAGACAGTGGTGAAGGACTGTGGCTTAACAGAGCACCACCAGAGATTCTACAAGGGCTTGGACGGTTAGAATTCTGTGCTGATCCTGCCGGGGGTGGCTACGTTCAGAAAGTTGCTTCTCCACCAACCCCAACCGCCCCACTCCAGACCTCCTCAGTCTCAAGCTCGCCACATGAAAAGGGTGAGCTCCTAACTACTATTTAACCTAGTTGTGTTATTAAACTGGCATTGCTGGTCATAATTGCTTATATGGGACTTCATGTTTTGAGTAGTGTTTTCCACCATTAACTTGATTTAATTCACAATCTAGACTAGATGTCAAAATTTTATGCTCTATTTCATGTTACTTTATAGTTTCAAGTTTCAACTTGTTACATTAATGAGTTTTAGTTGTAGTTAAGGCCATCTTTTGCTCACCATTCTTTTAACATGTTTATTCCTTGCATTGTAGATGGTGATCCTTGGAAACATTTGGTCGAAAATCCTAGTAGTTGGTGGGACAACAGAGTGGATAAGGTACAACCAACCTCTGTCTCTTTCTCTTTCAACGCACTCACATGCACACAAGAAGCTGAAAGAACTTTTAATAAATATCAATACTAATAACCTGCTTAATACAGAAAAATCCAAATGGCCCAGACTTTAAACACAAAGATTCTCGTAAAGGACTATGGCTAGTAGATGCACCAGCTTGGGCAGTTTCCAGCTTACCACCTCTCAAAAGCTGAAACAGCTGATTTACATACACAAAAAGCATGGGTACGTGAAAGGAGGATCTGTATCTATTGTTTTTAACAAGTTTTGAATTAGAGCTAAAAGTAGTCGCTATTCAAAGATAGCTGGCTTTTAGGTACGTCAAAGGAGGATCTGTATCCATTATTTCTAGTCCTTCCTGAGGGTTCTTCTAACTAGCTTTATAAGATCCTAATCCTGTAAATGTCATTTTTGCATATTTCCGATGCTTTTTTTTTTTTTTGTAACACTGCATTAAAGGTTAATGGAGTAATGTCATCACATTATCCTGGGTCAGTTTTGTCTTTCCTTATTTTCCAGCTTTTACTAGTCATATAGAACACTCCGTCTATTTAGAAACTACAATGGTTTAATGTAGCATTGCAATTGGTCTCGTTTTATTTGGAAGTTATTTTTCTACTTGTTGACAAAGATGTCTGGATTAGTTTTAAAATGTTTCCCACTTGTCGAGTTACAAGTTTTATATGTAACACATGTTTTTCGTAGGTTTTTTTGATCCAACGTGAGTGTTTTCTTAAAGAAGATTTTTTTTTCCTTCCCGAATGATTGACGGATATGATTTTAAAATAGTCTAGTTGGTATTATTGAATAGGTTGTTTGATTAGGGCAAGATGTTTGACCATAAGTCAAGCATGCACAACAGTCCAACACAATCGCACAAACATGTAGAATATAGGGCACATGGTGGAACTGCGTACCAATAATATGCTTTTAGTATCTTGTACTTTAGTATTATTTAAAATATGTATTGGGCATGCCGCATGCAAATAACGAGATCTATACTAATAGGCCATGTTTTGTTAATTTAACATCTGCGAGTAAACTACAGAAGTCACCCTTCCACTTACTGTAGGTCTTAGATTTTGGTTCCTTGTGAATTTGTTTTCTGCGTAATCTTATGTAGGCAATTTTACCTTATCGTGCATGATTAAGCTAGGTAGAAAGCTTTCAGTTTTGCAAGCATGTTTTGTCAAAGGCCTAAAAATCAACGTTTCAGTCTGTTATATCGTTGATAAATCAGGGCCTGAATTGTGCTTACTCAACTTAGTCCTCTGATCTGTGTTGCTCTTGTTCACCCCACTCTCTTAGGACGCACGCTGGTGTTGAGTGTTTGAAAGACGAGTCACAAGTGATGTAATTGGTGATGATGAAGACAAAACGTTGGATATAGATGCGACTTAAGAATGATTTTATGGTGGTTATGTATGACAGTTGGTCTTTTGTAATCACTTTTCTCTTGGCAACTTGGTATAGTTCATTCCAGAATAGATTCAAAGAGTTGTCAAGAAATTGGCAAGTCACGGACAGGGTCAGGTCATACATACAGTATAATCAAAACATTCAATCTTCTATGACATGAAGGTCGATCTACCGAAGATAGCATGTCTTATATTTAGGATAACTAGAGTATGAGTCTGTTGTGCTATAGATCTTCGTTTATTGCTTGTAAGCCGATATGCATATAATGTGGCTTGGTATGTGGAAGTTGAGAAACCAGGTTAAAATGAGTGAATGACCACCCAGTTTATAAACTGTAGATTGCTATTGTAAAATAGATGAAACATGACACCAATGGCACTTGAGAAGGACCAATATGGTAATTTTGTAAAAGATGAAGATCTTGTGATCTATTAACGAGACCAAGATCTTGTCATTTCTTGCCAACATTGGTTAAATTAAATCATTAGATTCAAACCATTTTCAATCCCAAAGGAATTGAAATTCGGACGTAATATATAATTATTAGTTAATTGGTTGATTATTCCTATAGTTATTGTGAATAAGATTCTTAGTTATGAAGAGCATCCATTATACAAAAAGATTTACAAAAGATTATTTTATAAAAACAGTTGTTGACAAAAACATCTCTGATTCATATGGTTTTTTCAAAGCTTTTTTGTTGCTTGTTAATTTAAAAGAAATGGTGTGAGAAGGAAAATTTCAAGCTTGAGTATCTTATTGAGTGAAAAAATTATTGCTCCTATGGTAATTAACTAATTATTGTTTGAGTGATTTCTTTGGGAAAAAAAAGTCATTTTAAGCTTACATTGCAAATGTCTCT
Organism: Chrysanthemum lavandulifolium; assembly: GCA_022545495.1. Classification (NCBI taxonomy): domain Eukaryota; kingdom Viridiplantae; phylum Streptophyta; class Magnoliopsida; order Asterales; family Asteraceae; genus Chrysanthemum; species Chrysanthemum lavandulifolium. The sequence goes on from CM040243.1 coordinate 148,381,871, forward strand.
AAATTGACGTCTTAGTTCTTCACTTCTCCTATTCACTTGCTCACTATAAAAAAACTTTTACGGTGTGTTTGGTTAATGGTTATGGAAATGAGGGAATGAAACGAAAGCTTGTTTGGTTTGTCTAGATAGATATCTACAGTAGATATGCATTCTCAAATTTTGGTTATACTCACAGGTAGAGGTGCACATTCCGGTTAACCGGTTCGGTTTGACGACTGGTCAAACCCGAACCGGTTTGGGTCAACGCTAAAAAAAACCGGTCCGGCGGTTAACCGCTCGAACCGAACCGGATGTGAGGAGAGAAACTCAACCGGTCCAAACCGGTTTGGGTACGGTTTGAACCGCCTAGACCGCTTAACCGGTTCTAGTTTTTTTTTTTTTTTTTTTTTTTTTTTTTTCGTTTCCGTCATCGCTTGTCATCATTTTCTTGTTTCGTGTATTAATAAACTAGAACTTTATTTAATAGAACGGAGAATACATGACACATCACACATTACACATAAACTTAAAACATAACACATAATAACATAAACATAAAACATCACACATTACTCAATGTCAACTCGAGGTCTCGAATCGACATCAATCGCAGTGCTTGGCGGCAATACTTCGTGTGCGAGCCCTCAACGGCAAGTTGGAAGTGGGTTTGAATAAACAAAACAATGCTTACATTGAGCCTTTCGTGCCATCCGACATTTCGACGCAGCTTGTAGTGAGCCCAAACATTTGGTGCACGGTTTACCACGGTAAAATACGAACAATCACCGGTGTATGGGTGGCGGAGGTGGTGCAGATCAAGATCGACCATTAGTGAAATGCCCGATTTTTATTTTTAGTTTGTATTTTAATTGTATAAAAGTTGCAAAGAAATAAAACACAATTTATCTATTTATACTAGTCTTACAATGGCAAACTTGTAAATATAAAAAAAATTTCAAATTTTGAAAGTTTACCCGCCTTCCCGCTCAAAAAAAATTCAAAATTTGAAATTTGAAAATTTTAATTTTTGGACCGGTTTGACCGGTTTTAACCGGTTTAGGACCGGTTTTTAACCGGTTAACCGGTTGTAAATTCAAAATTTTTTTTGCCGCCGTTTCAAAATTTTGAATTTTTAAAAATTAGTAACCGGTTTAACCGGTTTGGGACCCGGTTAACCGGTTTTATTTTGAAATTTTTTTTGCCGCCAAGTCCAAAATTCAAAATTTTAAAATATTTAACCGGTTTTTAACCGGTTAACCAATTTTTAACCGATTAACCGATTTTTTTTTCAATATTTAAATAAACTTACACTGAATAAACTTCAACTTTTATTTATAACGTCGGAAATACATAAACTGAAAAGAAATACATAAACTTAAAAGAAATACATCAAAGGAAATACATAAACTCAAAACATAATACGAAGCATAAAAGTCCTAATAGTCGCCATCGGATCCCTAGCTTCGAAAGCAATCATCTTGTCTTAGTTCTTCATCGAAAGCATCTCGACTTCACCCGCTTGTGCTCTTCCACGAGACCTCCTCTTCAAGTCTCGGCATCATCAAGACTACTTTTATCTTGCACTCGCTCATTGCGTCTAGTGATCTTTCAAACCCATACACATCTCCAAAGAAGCCGTGTGAGTTTGTTTCTCGATTTGATAAAACCCTTCCACTTGTTGAAAAAGCGGATTCGAAGCTACCAAGTAGCTTGTACACTTAGTACATCACGAGCCATTCGGGATAGAACGGAAACATTGTTTCCTTTGCTTTCCAAACGCCAACACATCAAAGTTTTCAACTTGTTCGCCGGAATATGTGAGATAAAACCGTTGTGATATATCTTTCATATTCACCGCTCGCTAAACCATCATTTCTTATCCGCTTGTTGGGATTTTCTTATCTTTTATGCAAAGCAAGTATCGGATTCCTCTAAAACCCCTTGATGATGATGAAGAAGACTCCATCACAAAGGGAGGTGGGTTACCATATTTTCAAAATAATATTGCCACAAACTTTTAAAAGAATGGCCAAAGGACTCTTTTGCATCATTAGCATAGTTCGGTTTGACGCGAAACAACCCAAATCACCACAATCGAGTCGATAAGCACCTCTACCCGCTTACATTATAACATGGATTTAATGCGCCGACAAGTAATTAACGATGGCAAAGTTTCAAAATATTTCAAAAGCTTTTCTTTCATCCCTAAACCATGCTTGTATAAACACCACCATGAAATTCAAATGCGAAATTTGTGAAGACATCAAGAATAATTGCTCGAGTACCAAATGAGCGTTGGATAATAAACTCCGACAATTTTTTGTTCCGTTGTAAAAAACTTCAAGTAGTCGGGTTAGTTTTTCAATAGTATCCCAATTATCTTGACTAAATGGAGCACACCTACCCCTCCCCGACAATTTCTCATCATGAAAATATTGCAAAGTCACCTTTTGTCTTAAACCACTTATGAACATAAGATAAGTGGAGTTCCATCGTGTTTCAATATCCCAACAAGGTTGTAACCAATGTTTCCCCGCAGTTTCACACATCCGAATGTATGCATTATATCTTTTATTACCCTTTTAAAAACATCGACTAACATTCTTTTAAAATCTTCTTTCACTTCTCTCAAATTCGGATCTTTTAATCCCGCTTGCACAACCAAGTTAATGATGTGTGCAACACATCGACTATGAAAAAATTCGCCATTACAAGGTGGCTCTTATTCCATTTTTAGTCGACCCATTGCATTTGTGTTGTTACTAGCATTATCCAACGTTATTGAAAATTTTTTTCTGTCAAGTTAAACTTATGAAACACTTTTCTCAACAAATTGCATAAAGTTTCTCCGGAGTGAGGAACCGGAAAGTTTTCAAATGCTACGACTCGCTTCATCATTTGCCAACTTTCGGGATCAATCCAATGTGCGGTAACACAAAGGTACGAAAATGGCAAATTATGAGGAGCGCCCAAACATCGGTTGTTAAATTAACACAAGCATCCATATTTAAAAATTATTTTTAAATCTTGCTTAGCCGTTTTCCACATTTTCATAGCATCGCTTAAGAGTCATACGACTTACATGATGGTACCGCGGTTGCATATAATTCGTACACCTCCGTCCCCTCGTGGTCATAGTGGTTGAACGGCAAACCACGTTTAATCACCAAACCGGCCAGTTTTTTTACGGAGTACATCATGATCGAATGCAAAAAGAGTCCCGTCTCGAGCCATGGACGATTGACCGGCTTCCGGAACCAATTTGAGTGCCTTGCAATACTTTTGTGTGGAGTTTGTTAGACTCCTTGAGATCGTTTTGAGCCTTAGGGTTTAACAATAACATAGATAAAGAACATGCACAGATGAATATATAAACAATTATGTTATTGACACAAGGTTTTCATTCACTATCGCCTCCAAATATTATTTGATCAGAATAATACGTGTTACCTAACTGTAACAGGGATCTAAGACACCTTAGATCTTGGAGGTAAACAACTAACCTAGGCATTTACAATAAACTACACGCCCTAGGTTACACACACACACACACACACCTTTAGACTACATTATGGAAGACTTCTATTTAAAACCTACACCCTATGTCCTCTTTATATACTAGAGGATTAGGGTTTACAAGATACTACGAAGGACTAAATAATAAATCTTCTATTGCAAGCAAGTCCTTCCATCCTTTTGTAGATTTCCTTCTTGTCACTTTAAGTCCCTTTGTTTCATTCTTGTATTTATTTTGTCTCATCAAATCCAAGGAACCTAAAACCCAACAATCTTCCCTATTTGATGATGACAAAACAAAAAGTCGGTACGAACTTCCCTAGACGGAAGTAGCGAAGTTGAGATGTAAACATCTCACCATGAATGAAACATTCTTGTCTTCCTTTGTCTTCCCTTAATCCATGCCATCGCACTCAATATCTCTTCCCTTTTGTTATCAACAACAGAGAATGTAAACAAGAGAAACTTCCCTCGAGTGGTGCATGAAAATGATTCTTCAAATCAAGAAGCTTTATGTAATGATCACTTGTGAAGAAAACCAAGTATAACGAATTTGATGAAGAAGTAAAATAACCCAAACTTGTGTCTTATGTCTTGTACTATCTACTTGACTCCAAACTTATACTAACACCATATAAGTAGACCGCAATCTCTTGAAAAAAATCCTCATCTTCAATGAGACACTGAGCACTACAATGTAACTCCTTTAAGTGATAGTTAACTAGGTCTTCATCCATCCACCCCTTGACCTATGAAAACTAGATTTTGCAAGTCTTCGTCAACATCCTTTAAGCACGAACAAGTTACCTTAAAAGTAGGTATGATACTTTTAAGATATGATAAAACACGATCCAAGTAATTCCACTTCACCTTCAAATAAGTGATAAATAACCTCCTTCAGAATCAATTCTTCAAATAATTCAAAACGAGCTTTTAAAACCTTTAAGAACAAATACCAATCTTCTTGTGTGTGCAAACCAAAATCCCATGTGTGTCACCAAAAATCTCAAGACAAAAACATGTACAACTTCCCTCAATTCCAAAACCTCATCGCCAGAAACAAATAACGCAAGAAACACAAGTGGAATTGAGATAACACTAGCAATGGTTTCGAGAAAACACTAGGAGTGGTTTCGAGAAAACACTAGAGTGGTTTCGAAAACACTATCGCTGGTTTCGAGAATACACTATCGATGGTTTCAAGAATACACTATCGCTGGTTTCGAGAATACACTATCGATGTTTTGAGAAAACACTAGAAGTGGTTTCGAAAAACACTATCAAAGTCGCTTTCTTCCATTAAGTAAAGACACCACACAACATATAACCAACTTCCATAATGAATTAATTCAAAGAAACACGGATTTAGGAAGTTGAATATCCAAGAAAACCCAAAATTCAATTGTTAAACCTGCTTCGCAGCCAACTTCGATGATGAGTTTAACAATAACATAAATAAAGTGTAAATACTCATCATTTTAGTCAATCTGTTACCTAATCGCAAAACGTTTAAAATGCTCGAAATGCATCAAAATATCGAAAATATTCCAAAATTGCATTTTATATGTTTCGGATGCAAAATGTTTAAAATCGGATGAAAAATGAGCAAAGTTTGCATAATTGGCGCTTGCATCCCCCAAGTTTCTAAAATTGTCAAAAATAGTCCCCGAGTCAAAATTTCAAAAGAAAAATCACCAAAGGTCCTTTTAATATCATAACTTGTCAAATTTAGTCCTTTGGTGAAAAATATCAAAAGTTTGAGAAAATTACAAGTTTGGTCCTTCAAGTTTGAAAATTGGCGAAATTGGTCCTGGAAAATGTGAAAATGGCAACTTTGGTCCTTGTACTATTGATACTTGTCAATTTCAGTCCTTGGAGCAACTTTGAGATATTGGCAACCTAGGTCCCTTAATTTTTCGAAATTACAAACTAAGTCCCTTGATTATTAACCCTTTTAACACCTTTTGGACTTGTCAAAATGGCTTTTGACCCTCGCCCCCCAATTGCTTTTGAACCCACGCCATTTGGACCCCCGTTATTTAATATCCCAAGTCAAACCCACTTTGACCACCCATTTCCTCTCTCCTCACGGGTTACCCATTTCCCATCATCACCAACCTCGCACCTCTCGCTCACACTAACACTCCACCATCATCATTTTCACCTCCTCCAAACACATAACTCCAAAGGTTCATTAAATGCACCTCTACCCCACGCCTCCCAAAACCGTTAAAACAAAATTTGGCGCCAAAATACTTTAAATGGCCAAGATTGAATTGAGACATCCAATGGTCAATTTTATCTTGGGATTTGTCCGGAGAGAGAGACAAGTACTTTGGGTGTATAAAAAGACCAAGAGAAGCAACAAGCAGAGAGTTAGTTTTAGTTTTTAAATAATGTATGTCGATTTACTAGTTTATAATGTCTTAACTAGTTTTCAAGTTGTATTTTCAAGTTCATTTGTATCAAAGTAAAAGTATTTAAGTGTATTGCAACTTATTTAATCATCAATTCAAGCTAATGTTCAATTTCCATATTTGTGTCCACTGTTGAAATTTTAACTTTCAAACTCATTTGTTAAAACTTTTAGCAACTCAATCTCAATCTCATATAAGCTTATACAAGCTTAAAATAGCTTTTTGTAAGCTTATAATCAAGTTTCAAGCATTTTAGGAATTGGTCAACAAAAGTCAAAACATGGGCAAAAGTGATGCGGAAGAAAATGGGTTGATTCAGACATGGAATGGGTTGATTTGGAAGCCATGGGTTGGTTTCGATAGGTTAGCGTTCTTTGTTTCACAGTTTGCTAGCCATAGTGGCTTTGGACTTTAGTAAGTAATTTTCACAAGTTCTTGTACTAATTGTTTTTGTAGTTATAATCATCAAACCTGTTCTAATAGTAGTATTTAGGTTGGTTAAGTTAGTTTGATCATAATATAAGTTGGAACATTGTTTGGATTTGTTTTTGTTGCAAATCGTGCCAATAAAAGGGTGTTTGGCTCAATGGGTTTATCTATCTTTTAGGCTTGTGCAGTGGTTTATAGTTGTTAGTTCATGTTTTTAAGCTCATTTGTTCACATATTAGTCAATATTTGGTGGTCTGCTAGTTCAAAAGTCAAATCTTCCTAAATCATTCTCATCGATAATCGTTGAGATTTTGGATTTGCTAATCTCATTTTGTGTTTAGAAATCATTAAACATTGCTTGCATTGTACTCATTACATCATATTACATCAACATCAGTCATAAAATTGGAATCAAGGTTCATTTTGGTCAAAGTTCATCAATATTTCAAAAGTCAAAATTGCAAAAATCTTGTTTTGGCTCATCTAGGAAGAATTTTCATGGCTTCATTTTTGAGCCATATTCAGTGAAATTTGGCATTTCATAAAGTTCAACTGGTCTTGTTACTTATTAGCATTTTGTGAAATTTTACAATTTTGTATAAGCTCCAAACAAGCTTATCTTTTAGGCCCTTTATGCCTGCTCCATCGATCTCAGATTCACCGAGTTTTCTCGATTTTGTGCAAGTTGCAGGGCTCATAAGAGCTAGTCATGGTCTGATTTTTGGTTTACATACTCTCACCCAGGTCTACTTTAGGTTCCAATTTGTTTTTAGTTTCTAGCTTATTTGAGTGCTTGTGCTTGTGGTCACTAGTACCCTTTAACGCTTTTTAGACTTAAGCTCAAACATCAAATCTTTGTTGATTGCAATTCTGAGGTTATAGCTTGTTGATTTCAGTTGCATTAGAGTAGTTTTAGCATATTATAGCTTCATTATCAATTGGTGCTTTTGTGTAGCCATTTGCTTATTCAAGTGCTTATTTCAATAAGCACTTCTACATCGATTTCAAATTCCTCCACATAAGTGCCTGTTTTTCCAATTTTCCTAGCTTCCTTATATCATTTTAGAGTTTTCCTGAAATTTTCAGATTTTTCTAAGTTGATTTGCTATTTTTCTTAATTTAAATTAGTTTTTAAGCATTTTTAATTAGCTTTTAATACAAAAAATTCAGAAAAGGTTCAAAAAAATAATTTTTCAATTTTCTTAGGTTTAGATAAATATAAAAAGTAAAAAAAGTAATTTTCCAGATTTTTCATAGTTTATTTTGTAATTTTTAGTAATTTAATTAGTTTTTAATAGTTTAAAATTCCTAGAAAATAGAAAATAATCGAAAAATACAAAAATAGTTTTGAAAATTCTATTTTGATATTTTAGATTTTTCTAAGTCTTAATTTTATTTTTCTAGCTTTATTTCCTATTTTCTTGTATTTTAGGTAATTATTTAATAGTTAAAAATAGTTTTAATTAATAATAATTAGATAATTAGTTATAAAAATAATTTTCTTTTCTAAAACTTTTCTTTTATCATTAGGATTGTAAAATATCATTTTCATATTTTTAGGGTTAATATTGTGTAAGTTTCACTTTTTATTTTAGACGTCACGTAGTTTTTAATTCAGTTTTTATAAAACATAAAACAAAAACATCATTTTAATTATAGTGATAGCGTTTATTTAATATTTTTATCTTTTAATTTCCTTTAATTTGCATTTAAGCCGTTGTAATTTGTTGGCTTTTCCGTAGTTATAATCATAATCAAAATCCTTTTTCGCTCAAATTCCTCGATCACTTTACGTTTGATAATCCATTGCATAGCTCATTTGGGACATAACGACCGGGAAACACTATACTCCTCGGATCTTCATTGAGTTCGTTCTCGAGCCGCTTTTAAGCTTGTTACGGTCCGCCATTCACAAGTGGCGTGCTTGAGTGATAAAGCTTGACTGCTCGGAGCGCATCAAATTTTGGCGCCACGCCGGGAGTCAGTCTTGATTATCTTACGTCTAGCGATTAGTAATTTGGATATTCACTCTTTGTTCATACCATCCATCGTATATGTTTATATTTTCTTATCCAAAAATACAAAAATATTCTTCTCATTCCTCTTATTCGTTGATTCTATTTCTCTTACCCTCTTTTGCCGTTTAATTCTATTCTTCGTATCCTCTCAACCATTTGATTCTCTTCTTAATCCTCTATATGTTTAATTCTTATGTCGACAATCGTCAACATCATCGTCACAAATGTGTGTGAGCGGTGTGGAGGGCCTAGTTCAAGCGAATTTTGCAATTCGTGCGAATTATCCATCAAAAATTCTTTTCAAAGTTATTTCGACCACCCGCCACAACCCGAAATACATTCTAATCTTGACAAACCGGTTCAAACGTCTGAGCTACCCCAAGCACCCACCGAGGATTACGAGGACACTTTCTTTGAAGATAGAGCCCGTAATCTAATCGAACAAATTCAAGCCGATGAAAAAGGTCGAGAATTAGAATTGATTACGATGAACCCGTTCAAACACCGGTGACTAGCAAGAATGACTTGCCTAATCTTCACGTTTCTCAAGAACCAAAACCGGAGACCATAACGGAAGTGGTGGAAATTGCTAGCTCTCGAGCACACCACTTGTCCCACCTCCCGATTTTTCGAATGTTCTTCGAGACTTGATAGTCATTCGGATCACCATGTTGGTTTTGTTGATTCTTTGAATAAACCGATTCCTCTTCATAACTCTCAAATGCAATCGTTTATTCCTTGTGTCGGTTGTGGTGAGCCTCTCTTTGGTTCACCTTGTCGTTGGTGTACTTGTGTACAATGTGGTAATGATATTCATAACGGAGTTGTTTGTTTTGTGGTTCGAGGAATTCATTTGATTATGATCCTAATCGAACTCATTTAACGACCCTCAAACTTTTCCAATTACCCACCACACCCGACTTATCTTCATATGATCAACATTACTTCATTGTGAATTTTGTGGAGGTCCTCACCAAGGATTTGAGTGTCAATCCGAAACACGTTTGTCTATGAACAGCTTTTCCGGTGATGCTCGTAACTTTGGTTATGACCAAAATCCATATGATTCACCATTCCAAACTCAACAGTTTCTTGTTGTAGTACTGTGGAGGTCCCCATTTCACTCGATTGTCAAATAGGGAACCCGGTTCCTTGTAACAATCATGACTCTCACATGTTTGATAATTTCCAACCTCCACAAAGACCATACGGTTCAAACTCCACCGAGCCGTTGTCTCAAGAAATCTCCCAAGATTTTGAAACCACAATGAAAACACTTGATGATATGATTCAAAACTTTAAGAATCAAGTGAGTGGTGAAAAGACCATAGGAGAATTGCTGGTCAAGAACGAGAAGAACGAGAGGCTCGCAAATCTAGGGAAGAATTATTAATCCTAGAGCAAGCGGCTCTAAGACGCTCCCAATTTCTCAAGGGCTCTATATGATGATGACGAGGAGAGTTTTATCCTTTTAAAGATAATACTTCTCAACTCCTCGGTCGGTTGATATCCCCCAGTTGAGATTCCATCTCAAACAACTGCTATCACACCCGAGATTCACACTCACTCTCTTATTATGGGGACGAGCATCTCGACACTGTTCTCGAAAAGGAATCGGACGAATTCATAAAGTCTAGTGTTGAGAACCTTGTCCCAATCCCAAGAGAGTCACAGGAATTCTTGATCATGTGTGTGATATCCTCCTCCTCTTGTCTTCCAAAATGATCATGTTGAGATGTTCTCCGATTCGATGATGATGATTCGTTATCTTGTGGAGACATCATTTATGTGGAAGATTCACCTTCCGAGCTTGTTAGCTTAGAAGAAGAGAATGATGAAGTTACCGACATCGAAATCAAAGATGAAGCTCTTCGAGCAACATTATTGAATGTCGGTCTTCTCATTTCTAAAATCGAGGCTTTCAAAGAGAAACCTATTTCATCTCCTATCCCCATTAAGGATAGTGACATTCTTTCCGATGATTCTATTCCGAAATGAAAGCCTCTGCTTTGATAATATGGGAGAGAAGATTAGTGGCGTACCACTTTTCATTCTCATAATTCTCTCCCGATTATGAATCATGTACATTGGAGGAGTTCACCGGTGAACCCACTCATATCAATTCGAATATGATTCATTCACCTTCATGGAGTTCTCGGATGAACTCACTCATATCATATCTCCACGGAGTATGATAATTTCTACTGATCTAGACACACCCATAATATGTCTTGATCAAGCGAGCTTAACCGATGAGATTCATGAAACTATGAATTCTCCTATCGAGGATGAAGAGTTAGTCATGATTTCTATCATGATTTTCTTTCTTTTCTTCATATATTCATCACTTCTCCTGTTCTTCACTCCTTCGGAATGAAGACATTATCTTTGATCCCGGCATTTTCATGTACCATTTTTGAGCGGTTCTATGTATATCTCATCGGTGTGGAACTTTCACGTGCTTCAAATGTTTGTCCAAACATCTTGAATGAAAGTCCGATGGAGATTGTCTCTTCCACTTTGCTTCCCATGAACCAATGAATTCGGGGTCGAGTCAAGCTAGCGACTCGGTAATCAAAAATAGTAGCTAAACATGGGTTTTCACCCATGTGTTCCACCTAGTGTGGGGAGTTACCCCATATATTATATATATATATAAAAAAAAAAAAAAAAATCTTCTTTCTAAATAATGGCCGTAATATTTCCCTTTTACGTTCTTTGTTTCGGCATAACCGCGGTACTTTGAATATTGAGGGCAATATTCATTTCTAAGTGTGGGGAATTTCACTAATTTTATCATATAATTATACCAATTCCCCTTTTGGCCAAAAAATTTTTTTTTGGAGTAAGTGTTTTACACTTTCTCATTTGGTTATCATCCGCCTTGTCTAATAAACAAAAGGATTGGCTAATCCAGAGCAAACGGCTCTTGGTAAAGATATCTCAAATCCGTTGACGGCTTGCAATTTGCCCAAAATTGTATGGTATTCACTCACCATATCCTAAAAAGTGAAGAGTTGGCTAGCCCGCAAGTTTATGGCTTGTGGTAAAGGCGATGGAAAATCCATAATTGGTAATCACTCACCAAAGATAATATTGATAATTTATCTAAGAGTTGGCTAGTCCGAGCAAACGGCTTCGGTAAAGACAAAATCAAATCCGTTGAAAGTCGGTGGTTTGCTCAAAATCACATGGTTATCGATGTACCATGGTTCTTACTTGAACTGAAACATTTGGCTACTCCAAGTAATGGCTTTTGGTAAAGAGATTCAAATCCATTAAGTTTTTCTCAAAAGATTGCTAGGGACTAGCAATAGTTTAGTGTGGGGATTGATGAGTGTGTAAATACTCATCATTTTGGGTCAATCTGAATCGCAAAACGTTTAAAATGCTCGAAATGCATCAAAATATCGAAAATATTCCAAAATTGCATTTTATATGTTTCGGATGCAAAATGTTCAAAATCGATGAAAAATGAGCAAAGTTTGCATAATTGGCGCTTCAGTCCCCAAGTTTCTAAAATTGTCAAAAATAGTCCCCGAGTCAAAATTTCAAAAGAAAAATCACCAAAGGTCCTTTTAATATCATAACTTGTCAAATTTAGTCCTTTGGTGAAAAATATCAAAAGTTTGAGAAAATTACAAGTTTGGTCCTTCAAGTTTGAAAATTGGCGAAATGGTCCCCGGAAAATGTGAAAATGGCAACTTTGGTCCTTGTACTATTGATACTTGTCAATTTCAGTCCTTGGAGCAACTTTGAGATATTGGCGATTCTAGGTCCCTTAATTTTTCGAAATTACAACAATAGTCCCTTGATTATTAACCCTTTAAACACCTTTTGGACTTGTCAATTCATTTTGACCCCGCCTTAGCTTTTGGACCCCCCCGCCATTTGGACCCTGTTATTTAATATCCCAAGTCAAACCCACTTTGACCACCTCTTTCCTCTCTCCTCACGGGTTACCCATTCCCATCATCACCAACCTCGCACCTCTTCCACACTAACACTCCACCATCATCATTTCACCCTCCTCCAAACACAACACTCCAAAGGTGCATTTAATGCACCTCTACCTACCTAACACTCATCCCCAATTGTTAAAACAAAATTTGGCGCCAAAAGCTTTAAATGGCCAAGATTGAATTGAGACATCCAATGGTCAATTTTATGCTTGGGATTTGTCGGAGGAGAGAGACAAGTACTTTGGGTGTATAAAAGACCAAGAGAAGCAACAAGAGAGAGTTAGTTTTAGTTTTTAAACAATGTATGTCGATTTTAGTTTATAATGTCTTAACTAGTTTTCAGTTGTATTTTCAAGTTCATTTGTATCAAAGTAAAAGTATTTAAGTGTATTGCAACTTATTTAATCATCAATTCAAGTTAATGTTCAATTTCCATTTTATGTGTCCATCGTTGAAATTTTAACTTTCAAACTCATTTGTTAAAACTTTTAGCAACTCAATCTCAATCTCATATAAGCTTATATAAGCTTAAAATAGCTTTTTGTAAGCTTGTAATCAAGTTTCAAGCATTTTAGACCTTGGTCAACAAAAGTCAAAACATGGGCAAAAGTGATGCGGGAAAATGGGTTGATTCGGACATGGATTTGGGTTGATTTGGAAGCCATGGGTTGGTTTCGATAGGTTAGTGTTCTTTGTTTCACGGTTTGCAAGCCATAGTGGCTTTGGACTTTAGTAAGTAATTTTCACAAGTTCTTGTACTTAATCTGTTTTTGTAGTTATAATCATCAAACCTGTTCTAATAGTAGTATTTAGGTGGTTAAAGTTAAGTTTGATCATAATATAAGTTGGTTCATTGTTTGGATTTGTTTTTGTTGCAAATCGTGATAATAAAGGGTGTTTGGCTCAATGGATCTAATCATCTTTTAGGCTTGTGCAGTGGTTTATGTTTGTTAGTTCATGTTTGTTAAGCCTATTTGAGCACATATTAGTCATTATTTGGTGCATGCTAGTTCAAAAGTCAAATCTTAGCTAAATCATTCTCACCGATAATCGTTGGATTTTTGATTTGCTAATCTTGTTTTGTGTTTAGAAATCATTAAACATTGCTTGCATTGTACTTATTACATCATATTACATCAACATCAGTCATAAAATTGGATTCAAGGTTCATTTAAGTCAAAGTTCATCAATATTTCAAAAGTCAAAATTGCAAAAAACCTGTTTTGGCTCATCTAGGAAGAATTTTCATGGCTTCATTTTTGAGCCATATTCAGTGAAATTTGGCATTTCATAAAGTTCAACTGGTCTTGTTACTTATTAGCATTTTTGTGAAATTTTACAATTTTGTATAAGCTCCAAAAGCTTCTCTTTTAGGCCCTTTATGCCTGCTCCATCGATCTCATTGATTCACCGAGTTTTTTCTCGATTTTGTGCAAGGTGCACATGGCTCATAAGAGCTAGTCATGGTCTGATTTTGGTTTACTTACTCTCACCCAGGTCTACTTTAGGTTCCAATTTTGTTTTTTAGTTTCTAGCTTATTTGAGTGCTTATGCTTGTGTTCAAAGTTAGCCCTTTAACTGCTTTTTAGTACTTAAGCTCAAACATCAAATCTTTGCTTGATTGCAATTCGAGGTTATAGCTTGTTGTTTTCAGTTGCATTTAGAGTAGTTTTAGCATATTATAGCTTGTTATCGTTTGGTGGCTTTTGGTAGCCATTTGCTTATTCAAGTGCTTATTTCAATAAGCACTTTCCACATCGCTTCAAATTCCTCCACATAAGCACCTGTTTTCCAATTTTCCTAGATTCCTTATATCATTTTAGAGTTTTCCTGAAATTTTCAGATTTTCTAAGTTGATTTGCTATTTTTCTTAATTTAAATTAGTTTTAAGCATTTTAATTAGCTTTTAATACAAAAATTCGTAAAAGGTTCAAAAAATAATTTTCAATTTTCTTAGGTTTAGATAAATATAAAAAGTAAAAAAGTAATTTTCCAGATTTTTCATAGTTTATTTTGTAATTTTAGTAATTTAATTAGTTTTTAATAGTTTAAAATTCATAGAAAATAGAAAATAATCGAAAAATACAAAAATAGTTTTGAAAATTCTATTTTGATATTTTAGATTTTCTAAGTCTTAATTTTATTTTTCTAGCTTTATTTCCTATTTTCTTGTATTTTAGGTAATTATTTAATAGTTAAAAATAGTTTTAATTAATAATAATTAGATAATTAGTTATAAAATAATTTTCTTTTTCTAAAACTTTTCTTTTATCATTAGGATTGTAAAATATCATTTTCATATTTTTAGGGTTAATATTGTGTAAGTTTCACTTTTTAATTTAGACGTCACGTAGTTTTTAATTTCGCTTTATTAAAACATAAAAACAAAACATCATTTTAATTATAGTGATAGCGTTTATTTAATATCTTTTATCTTTTAATTTCCTTTAATTTGCATTTAAGCCGTTGTAATTTGTTGGCTTTTCTCGTAGTTATAATATCATCAAAATCTCCTTTTTCGCTCAAATTCTCGATCACTTTACGTTTGATAATCCATTGCATAGCTCATTGGGACATAACGACCGGGAAACACTATACTCCTCGGATCTTCATTGAGTTCGTTCTCGAGCCGTTTTAAGCTTGTTACGGTCCGCCATTCACAAGTGGCGTGCTTGAGTGATAAAGCTTGAGTGTTGAACTTTCCATTAGTGTTTAGTGAAATACTTTCGGTTTTGATTTTTTGGTGCGCATCAATCATTCCATTATACACACTTTGTCATATTTATATGTATTCAAGACAAAATTCTCCTCTTCAATCTTTATCACCATTGTTTAGAAAGAAATTCAAAGGTTATATTGCATTTGATCATTTTTCATATCTTCAAAAGTCAAAACTAATAAACTTCTTATTTCTTTTCATTTTTTACAAATAACATAAACTACTCTAGAAATAATTTCACCATGTTTCTATTTTTAAATACAACATATAATTTTGTACGTGATGTGAGAAAGAACATTTAATCCTTTCCTTTTATTAGGTATCTTTTTTTCAAGCTTGATTATGTAAAGCACAACATTCAAACATAAATTTTGATGGGTTTAGTTAAGTTATAGCTCTAGTTATATTTTAAACAGAAGAAATACTGAAACAGTCATATCCAAATTTTTATATCAAACAATACTTTTGAAATAATCATATCGATTCTTGCTCTACTCATTTATAAAATCTATACTCATTGTGATTTCACCAAGCAAACCAAACATACTCTTAGTGAATTACTAAAAAGGACCTACAGAAAGACTATTATCAACAGGCTTAATTTTATTGTATTTAGAACACTTTTAGTGTATTATATAACTTGCACCATCTATTATATGGCAATCACAGTGTACAATTATATTTACATAAAGAGTTTTGCTCACGATAGCCCTTACGGCGGTGGTTAAAATAGTATATTTTATCACTTGTAATTAAATAATTCACCCAATCACAAACCAAGTTAAGTGTATCTGCTTTTTCCAGGGATGTCATTATTTTTTAAGGGTTCGTCATCCAATCATAATCATTAATGAGTGATAGTGTAAAGAAATTTTTTTGTTTAACCAAAACCTTTAAGGTTGTTGTTTAGAATGAAACACTAAGGCGCATTTAGTTAAAAGGAAGCACTTTTATTTTCCACAAAATATTTTGTACAAAACAAAGAAAATAGAGATTGTATTCAAATCATATGTTTCCCATCAAATTCTCTACAAAACAAAAAATTTGTGTTTCATAGTTTAACAAGGGAAACTGCAAAACACGTTATTTTTTGTTGTAACCCCTCTTATTTTCTTGAGAATATAAAATAATATCATATGAACACGTTTTTTATGTTTTGTGAAAAGTTATATCATCTCAATTTTTTTAACAAATATGAAAATAAAAAATTAAGATTTTTTTTCGTAACGAAAAACATCCTAAAAATTTGATGTAAATTTATGACATGGCATCATATCTAAAGTGACATAACAGGGAATTTGCATAAAATTTAGTTAAGGAACATTTTTATGCCAAAAACATCTTTAGAGATCGTTTGATTGGTAGAAATGTTTTTAACGGAATTGAAATCTGTCTAAAAAATTGAAATCTGAAAGAATTGAAATGTTAAAGATTTGAAATTTGAAGTAACTGAAATTTGAAAAAATCGACACGTGTTTGACTGGATGAAAACATAATAGAATTTAAAAAATATTATATATACATATTAAATATTTAACATTTTATTGCTATTTGAATTTAAAAATATTATATATACATATTAAATATTTAACATTTTATTGCTATGACAAATGAATATTATTTATTAAATATAATATATTATATTAAAGTATTAAATTAACATTTTAAAAATATTTAAATATAATCAAATAAATACAATAATATTTAAGTATAATAAATATTTTAAATATTCTAAAATATTTAAGATTAGTATAAATTAATAAAGTAAAATATTTTAAAGTTCTTTATATTTAACTTCAATTATATAAATAGTGTTTAAATATAATTGAATAAAATATAACTATTATTATAATAATCACAATAGTAATAGTAATAATCCTATTTTGATAATAAAATAAAAAATAACGGCTTCTATAAAATTGTGAACATTTATTTTATTTTGCTATAGAATATTGAATTCCACGTATATGTGATTTTGAAAGATTTTCATTTCATTTTATTTTATTTGACAACTAGATATAGAAAAGAATGAATGTAAGATTCTCAATTTCCTTCACTCCAACCAAACACGTTATGAAATTCATTCAGAATCCTAAAAATTTCGCATACCAAACATGGCAATACATGAAATTATAATTCACAACTTTACCTATTTTACTTTTAAATACTTTTCATATCATAAAATTTACATTTAATTGATGCATTATTAAACTTTGCATGGGTACAAGACAAGTGATATATATCATTAACTTGAATCCACATTTATTACACTTATCATAAAATGCACAAATTTTGTTTGCGAATACTTTTCTTGAAACAGATAAAGTTTGACAAGTTTGGGCTGGGGCTGAGGCTAGGTTTTATATTATAAGTCGAAAGATAGAGTTTATTTTTTTATAAAGTTGTTTGGCGAATTAGTTGGAGCTGAAGCTTATTATGTAAAATCGTATAAAAATACATCAAATTAAGTTCAAATATATTTTCGGATTTTGCATGATAATTTATTATATTTTTAAGGGTTTTTAAGTAATTTAACTAGCTATAAACCCTTAAAAATCCTTTTCTATGAACTTTTTTGACTTATGGAGCTTATGACTTATTTCAGAAACCATAAGCGCTCGTGACAAACGAGACTTATTTTTGTGTTCAACTTATTTTATGTTTCAAACTTCAATAAGCCTTCATAAACACCGTACCAAACATAGCCTAGTAACGAGATCGCCTTAGCTTAAAAATAAAACGCAAATATTAAATTATATCGTCATAAATAATTTTCAATTAGTTAAAGAATAATAAATACCTTCATCACAAGAATGGGAATATAATCAGAAATATTACCCACGCTAGTCACATGCCAAAAACTCGAATCGCGACACAGAAAGGCATATTATAACTTATCTAGTTATCTCTCATTAAATAATTGGGAAATGATTGGAAACTTAAATATTTGATTAATTTTATGCTTAAATATGTGTAACATTATGTTGTTGGTTTATAAAAAAAAATAGGTTTTTTATTGCAACCAACAAAATGATGTCACGTAATTTTAGACATAAATTTAGACACATCTTTAAATCTTTCAATCACTTCTCTAAATAAATTTAGACGAAAACAAATGAGTCATTTTGTTTAACCATCAGCCACAAAGAATTATCAAGAGTTTGAATCTAATAGTGAGAAAATTAATTTTTTTGTGGTCACGAATGTTCACTTGTGCTGACTTTATGCTATCCAAAACGATAATTGTTTTAAGATTAATCGGGTTACAACGTCGAATAAAAAATGCAGGTAAAAAAAGGAAAAATAAAAATAAAATACCAATTGCATGTTTACATAATACAAGAAAAATATGAAAAATTAAATTATAGTCAAAACAAAATAAAGAAGTTCATGTCATTGTAAGCAAAAAGCCACTATTGTTTCAGTTGCAAATGTAAAAAAGTTTAGAATTTTTTAGTTGGTGAAAAATATTTTATTTTTTATTTTAGAAAATGGTAAAATTGAAAGCTTAACAATTTTCTAGAAAAAGTGAAATTTTATTTTCAAATTTTAACTTTAAAAACTCCGAATATATTATTTATTTATTTTTTCTCTAACAAAAAAGATGATTTTCAATCTACCATTCAAGTTATAATCAAGTATCTCATTATAACCCTAATTACCAATGATGATACTCCACATTTCATTTTTGCCGTCGCCGCCCATCATCGCAAATCAAAGTAATCTTTTTAAAAAGAAAAATATAACTCAATCTAAACGGGTTTTCAAAATTACAACTCCCTACCTTATACTTTTGACATTTTGTTATTTGTTCTTAAAGTTCATCCTTAAATTTACAGTTATTCATATTAAAATCTCAAATCCCATATCACCATTTTCTTGTCTTACTTACGCAGTATATATTAAAGTTTTCATTTCATTACTTAAAGACAGACGTGACCATATTTCATTTTATTCGCATTAATTAGAAAGATTATGTCTTAACGGTATCTCATATTGCGTGACAAGCTCGCAATTGAATGATTGTGCGTTGTCGTGTTTATAACGTGTGAGATGTAATTGCGATATATATTGTGTGAATTGTGATATAGTTAGTTGCAGTTAAAAAATCATTTTATTCGCATAAAAACATACTTAATATAAAGTGTTACACAATCAGTAATTAACTGAAAGTTCCTTTTGTTACGATGGATATACAATTTGAACGTCAATTATATGAATCACCGTTATTCTGTTAATAGTCTATGATCGATACTTACTGTCATAATAATCACTCAAATAATAGAACAAGTAAATACAAAATTAGACAATGCTAAAGAAATTAAGCATTGTTAAATAAGATAATGAAAACTTCAGAATTAAATATTACAATTCTGTTTGTTTTCGCAGAGAATACTTGGAATTACTAACTAGACAATATGTATTATGTCACAAGTTTTGTTCTTTCTTATCACATGGCAAATATATAATAACATGTCCTTTTAATGTTTAATTAACTTTGAATAGTTAATTACACCCCGAATACAAACTCAACTTTTAGTTTTAGCCATAAATTTGCTCAAAAAAAGAGGGAAAAAAAGAAAATCCACGTAAATAGTCATAATGTCGTTAGAGAGTTAAAAAGTTAAAACACGTACTTCTAACTATATTCAAACAATGTAATTAAAAAAGCTAACCCGTGTTAGATAGAAATAACAAACGGGTAAACATGTAAAGTATTTCTGTCCGGGTTTAAGTTATTTTGAAAGAACAGTTTTCAACCCACATGTACGTAACTAAGGTATCCTGTGACTTGTATTTAAATTATTTCTCACACACCTTCAACATGTGTACTAGGTCACCTTCGTGGCGGTTTATAAAATTACAAAGTTGATGCTAGCAATGATAGTGATTAATTAGCAATAATATCGTTTAACTAAAACATAAACAATGGTTTGTTGTATTTGAACAACTGACCAGTCTGCTTTGGTTGGCTTTGCCTCCATCATTTCTTCCCCCATAAAATCCCATTACGTATTTCTCCAAAACACACACAAAACATCACATTTTCATAAAACTCATTTCTTAACCTAAAAGTGATAGATAACGGGAGTACTTTTAGACGATGGTTGCGGTAGACAGTGAGCTGTTGCTTACCATAGTTGCTGCTTTGGTAGGATGTTTCTTCGTTTTTATATGGAAGAGATCGTCCGATACAAGCACCGATCCTGATGATGAGACACCAAAGAAGCTCATGGTGCCGAAGCGACAACTGTCAATGCTTAATCCCGAAAAGAAGAAAGTTACTATTATATATGCTACGCAAACTAGTACTTCTCAAGGTTTCGCTAAGGTAAAAAATTATTACTACGGAGAAATATCATATCTTCCTACTAACCTACTTATCCGTCTAATAAAACATACGGAAATCGTTTAAAATAGTACATAGGACCCTATTAAGTACATTGGCAATTTTACATGTTTCTCGTATTATTATTATTGTTATAGCTTGTTATTATGAGTTCACATTTGTCAATCTTTTTGAGGTTATTAAGATTTGAAATTGTTTTGTTATGTTGTGAAGGCATTTTTTAATGAAGCTAAAGCGCGATATGGAAAGGTTCAGTTTAAAGTCGTTGATGTGGTGAGTACAAGTTTTGATGGTGTTTTACAAATTGGTAATATGGAAATGATTTGATTTTAAGAACTTTTTTGATATGTATATATATAGGATGATTATGCTGTTGATGATGATGAGTATACTGAGAGACTAAAGAGAGAGACTTATGCTCTCTTCTTTTTCTCCACGTAAGCTTTCTTTTTCTTTTATTTTCGTTTCATGTTGACTATTTCTTATTTAGATCGATTTGATTTTGACTCGGAAAATAAGTAGGTTGACTAACAGAATTGACTCACTACAACATGCTGAGCTTGAGTCCAGTGTGGAGCTCATTTAATAAAGAAACTCGAACTTTATACCCAGATGATGATTAGGCTCACGAGTTTAAACTAGCCTAATTGAGTATTAGAAATAGATATACGTTTACCATGCATACATGTATATATTTTGGTTTGAAAGAAATATATTTATACGGTTATACCTAAACGAGCTCAAAGTGATTTAACGAGCACGAGCATCGTGTGATTAGCAAGCCTTGCTAGAAACATAAGCCTCGCAAGTCTCAATGAGCCGCAATTGTGCTCGAGTTTGGTTGGGCTTGTTTATACACTTGTAGAATTTATGAATTGTATCACACTTTTAAACATTTACTGTTCCCCTTTGGCCCTTATATTTATAAGCTTGTAATAATAAGAAAAGCAAATGTGAAACAGATGCTAAACCAAAGTTTCTACATCAATTATTGTAGAGATAATTTCTTTACATTCGATTTCTATGCGCAATAGAGATTAGTTGTGACAAATTCATCTGCACCATACGCATCTACAATTTAATCAGTGACAAGATTTGGGGGAGGTCCCGTGGTGTCACGAGACACCTATGAAAAATTTCTTCCCAGTGTTAATTTTTCTAGAAAACTTTGATTTTGTCTAAATGCACCCGGCTTTATAAATTTGTGTCTACTATTACGGCTTAAATTATTTTGTGCACCCGGCCCCTTTTAGTCCTGGTTCGTCATGGTACACGCTTATATTATATGTGCAAATGTGTTTTCGTAAAATGTGTGGTAAATCCTTCTTATCATTCTCATTTTAATTTTTCTTCTTACTTGGATCCTTCCTATATATATATATATATATATATATATATATATATATATATATATATATATATATATATATGAATGAAGATATTATATATGTTTACAAGCGTGAACAACTTTTTTATAACACTTAGATGAAAGTGCTCATACAAAATGATACATTTGTTGTAGCAACTCTAATAAATGTTGTATGATGATTTGTTGTGCAGCTATGGAGATGGTGAACCAACTGATAACGCTGTCAGATTTTATAAATGGTTTACTGAGGTAATCTTAATATGCTTTGTACATAATAGACTAATTTTGTGCATCTAGATAAAAAGTGTGGTTTGATTTAAAATTTGTTAATACTTGAATAGGGGGAAGACAGAGGTGTTTGGCTTAGACAACTTCAGTATGGAGTGTTTGGTTGTGGTAATAAACAATACGAGCATTTCAACAAGGTACCATTGGAAATGATGTTGCATTTTACATAAGTGTGTTTTAGCTAGCATTACCAATGTGTTGGTTAGCCTAATTTGTGTATTATTCTCTTAATTCTTGTGGCATATACAGGTTGCAAAGGTTCTAGATGAGAAGCTCGGAGAGCAGGGTATGTTTATTTTCATATATTCATCGATTATGACATTTTAATTTTTTGGGATAAATATGTATTACATCATGAAGAGCATGCTAGATTGCATATACTGCTTGTAGTATTGAGTATTAAACGATGTTACATATTTTTTCAGTTGAAATGGGTGCAAATATAACTCGTTGAAGATTATTCATTTATGTTATTTGAGAGTGCTTTCCCTCGCCAATTGTACATCTAACGTCTATAGTTTTCGCCGTTCTCAGGTGCAAACCGCTTTGTTCCAGTTGGCCTAGGAGATGATGATCACTTAATTGAAGATGATTTTACTGCATGGTATAAATTAAGACTCTTTTATGGCCCTCTTAAATAGATCAGCATCTTTATTAATAACAATGACTTTGTGATATTTTTATCAAATCTTGCTTCTATAGGAAAGAGTTAGTGTGGCCCGAGTTGGATCGCTTACTTCTTGATGGAAATGACATAGCCACTCCTACTCCATACGCAGCCGCCATTCCAGAATACCGAGTTGTGTTTCATGAGAAACCTTTGCCACCAGTCTTGGGCCGAAGTTTGACAAATCGTCGTGGTGTTCATGATGCTCAATATCCAATAAGGTATTACAAATGTACTATGTATTATAATTTTCTATAGCCTATTTATAACATAACTGTAATGTTTGACCTCTTCTTAAAGAGCCAATGTGGCTTTCAAGAAGGAGCTCCATACCCCTGAATCTGATCGCTCTTGCACTCATGTTGAATTTGACATCTCTGGCAACGGACTAAAGTAAGTTACTCAAAGAACTTTTGAATATTTCATATTATATTCTGTTATATGTGCTAAAACTTTCATGTGTAACTTTTAGATATGAAACTGGAGACCATATTGGTGTGTTATGTGAAAACCAAATTGAAGTTGTGGAGGCTGCCGAAAGGTTATTAGGATTAGCACCAGATACTTATTTTGCTTTACACGACACTAAAGAAAATGGAGAACCACTTTGCGGACCTACCCTACCACCTCCTTTCCCTGCATGCACTTTAAGAAAGGCATTGACAAGTTACACAGATCTATTGAATGCTCCCAAAAAGGTTACATAATAACATTGATATTATAAAATTTTATTGAATTTTCATCACAAGTTGAACTTTTAACTAATGGATGTTTCGTTATGTCCTTCAGTCAGCTTTGATTGCTCTAGCTGTTCATGCATCTGACCCCAAGGAAGCTGATAGACTAAAATTTCTTGCAGATCGTGATGGAAAGGTTCTTTGTTTTCACAACTTAATTAACATATAAACTTGCTCTTTACTTTTTTTTATATATTAATACAAAATAATTGCTGTCCAGGATGAATATGCTGAGTGGATTTTTGCAAGCAAAAGAAGCCTTCTTGATATCTTGGAAGCTTTCCCATCAGCTAAGCCTCCACTCGGAGTTTTCTTTGCAGCTGTTGCTCCACGTTTGCAGCCTCGATTATACTCCATTTCCTCCTCCCCAATGTGAGTAAAGATTCCAATTGCAAATTATTCTGTCAATTTTTGAATATTTCATGTTGTTGATTGTGTATAATGTTTCGTTATTACAGGATGGCACCCGATAGGATTCATGTTACGTGTGCATTAGTTCATGAGCAAACACTTTCAGGCCGTGTCCACAAAGGAGTCTGTTCAACCTGGATGAAAGTAATTCAACCTATCTAAAAAATGATCAAATTTGATTTGTAACCCTTTCTATATCATTGACTAATGCTCATGTGACTTCATTCCAGAATGCTGTTCCTATGTCGGAAAACAAAGAAAATTACACGTGGGCACCCATTTTTGTTAGAAAATCAAACTTCAGACTTCCTGCTGATCCTAAAGTCCCTATTGTCATGATTGGCCCTGGAACGGGATTGGCTCCATTCAGAGGGTTTCTTCAAGAAAGATTGGTTCTCAAGGAATCTGGGACCGAATTGGGATCATCCACATTATTCTTCGGATGTAGAAATCGCAGAATGGTCAGTTTTATCAAAATGCTTCTTAGTAAAGTTATTGAAGTATTATATATCTTAACTTATATTTATTTTGAAATTCAGGATTACATATACGAGGACGAACTAAAAAACTTTGTTGAGTCCGGAGTTCTTTCTGAGATTAGTGTTGCTTTCTCCCGTGAAGCTGCCAATAAGGAATATGTTCAACATAAATTAGCCCAAAGGGTAGGAAAAAGACAAAAATATGATATCCATGAGGCGTATAAGATATGTAAATTTGCTTGATTTTTATTTATATGAATTATTATGTCCTTTACAGGCTTCAGATATCTGGAAATTGCTTTTGGAGGGAGCTTATATATACGTATGTGGTGATGCCAAAGGCATGGCTCAAGATGTACACCTCGCTCTTCAGATCATTGTGCAAGAACAAGTAAGTTGCTTTCTTTCAAACTTGGGAATAGCATCCTTGACTGGTTAAGGTCATAATCAGACATTTTGTTAACATATATTTTGGTAATTTCAGGGATCTTTAGACTCTTCTAAGGCGGTAGGCTACATGAAAGATCTACAAGCTGCAGGAAGATACCAACGTGATATTTGGTAATCCATTGAAGAAGTCGAGGAAAAGAACAAAAAGAATTGCAAACAAACGAGACCTTGGCGAGGTCAACTTACTTTGGATTAAACAAGTGCATGACAAACTTACTCAGATCTTTTCTTCAACCTTTTATAGTAATTTGAATTCTTTTCCAACATTGGCTTTGGGTTCTTGTAACTTGTAAGGATGAAAACCAACTACACATTTCTATTTATGTATTTAATTATCAAATACCCTTGCTTGTATAATGTTATAATATAAGCCCGTGTTTTGTTTTTGCTTAAGTAATGCCTTTGCCTTTTAGAGGCATAATATAATATACGGGTGTTCATTGGTTCGATTTTGGGGTTTGTGGGCTGTATGGTTCGGGTTTATCAGTTTGAAAATTTTTAAAGTCAAAACCAAAACCAAACCAAACCAAACTTAGAATGGATAAAACTAAATCATACACCAAAATAGAATTTGGTTTGGTTTCGGTTTAAACCAAGAAAACCAAATTTAAGTAAACATAAAAGTATAATCTAGAAGTCAGAATAAAAACCTAAAAGTTCAGATAAAATTTAAAAAATTTAAAAGGTCTCACAAAGTGCTCAAGTAAATGGAGTTTAAGAAATCAAAAGATTTCACAACTTAAAGGAAGTAGTTTAAAGCGAAACAAGATTAAATTTCTTCAACACAAGTCTTCAGAAGCCTTATTAGCTTGAATATTCTATCTTTAAGCATCCAAACCTAGTTTAATATCTTTTTATTTAGTATGATAAGATAGATATTATGTATATTTATATTATTATTTGTTGGAATCACTCCTAAATGATGATTTCAAGTATTTATATTTCATATGTAATAGGTAGCTTTATTCGGCCTTTATGTTTGTTTAAGGTCCGAACATGTAGAAAGGCGTATAAGTTGAGGCCCAAGCCCAATAAGGAATAGGGAAGGAGAGGGTGTTGCCTCAGCTCCTTGCCTATATAAACTATTGTAAACCTCATTTGAGGGTTGGTTGTTCAAGTTATTCTCTTCACTACACTCTACGCATAACCGGTCTAGTATACTTGTGTGTGTGTGTTTGGTTTACTTGTTCAATCGCCTTATCTCTTCTCTTATAAGCTTGTGTTGTAAAACTAGTGACCTAACAATGGTATCAATCGCCAAATAGTTGGGTGTACTCGTTTGTTTTGAAGTTTTGGTTTGGGTTCTGGCGTAAAGATAACATCATCTTTGGTTCGCTTAAAAGCGATTTTTTACACTTTTAATCCAAGATTCTTGTACTTTCAACGTTATTAGGTGTTAAACTATTGGTTTTGGCAAAAAGTTTGGAACTTACGTGTTTTCCTTGTTTTAAGCTCGTTTTTGTCTGTGCAAGTGTTATCCTACAGCGTAGCTGTTTTAAGTGCTTTGGATCATCAAGTTTCACACTTTTGTGTTATTTTGGTGTTATTGAAGCTATTTCAACACACAAAGCGGTTTAGAAACACATTTGAATAGAATCAAAGTTACGAGTAATCTTACGCGTAACAAAACCCTAAAATTACGCGTAAGACTTTCCTTGGTTTGATCTTGATTTTACGGGTTTATTCCGTGTTTTCTTACTTGGATAAGTGCGAAAATACGTCGACTTTGGATATCTTTTGCCTTGTGAAGTGTAAAGATCACTGAGATAAAACCTAATCTTACGCTTAGCATAAAGCTTCGGCGTGAAAATCTTACGCTTAAGATTCATCTTACGCAGAGACTTAGTCCTATGCATAAGGTAATCTCGCCTAACTTTCTACGCCTAACTTCATTTACGCGCAACATTAGTCTTTTTCACCGCGCGTAAGCTAAATCCTCAGCGTAACTATTCTTGTTACGCGTAACTTTTGGTGTTTTACGCATAAGTGCTACTTGGCTCTTGTCATTTCTACGCCTAAGGATACTTCATCAACAAAGGTTCATTCGACTACAAAGATCCATTATTACTTCACAAGTTTATCATCATGTCTCAACCACCATACTCTAACTATTTCCTCGCACTTATAATCAACAACAACAACAATTAACTCCACAACATCAACAATGGAATCAACAACAAGCAATTTATCAACAACAATTTAATCGACAACATACTCCACAACTTGGTGCAATTCCACAACCACAAATGGTTCAACCACAACCAAGCATTCAAGTTCAACCCTACACGGCGATTTCAATCAACATCCATCACGGACAACTATGAAGGAACCCACTTGGTTTGCTAAGATGTGTGAAGCTTTAAGCGACCAACAATCAATTCATGAAGTGGATCACTGATAGACCTCCAATGCTCACTCCGAAACTACGATCAATGGGTAATAAGGTTCTTTAGGTTCGTGATGCGAAGAAGCCACACGGAAAGTTCTTAAAGAAGGTTATCTTAGAAGGTCCATTTGAGATGCCTACACGTCACTATACCCGGAGATCAGCTTCTGTTCCACCAAGAGATGAACAAATCAACATTGCTCATTGTTGCGGATCTAAATGCTACGAACTTCTACACTATGAAGTCGATGAACTTGCAATGGAATACATCCTCTTAGGATTACCAAACCCAATTCTTCGTAGTGTTGATGCTCAAAAGATCGCACAAAAATGTGGGATCATATTCGTCTTCTTATGGAAGGATCGTACTCAATCGGGAGGATTTGGAATCCAAAATTTACTTGGCGTATGAACACTTCATGATTGAACACGGAGAGACACTTGAGTCATATCATCACCGATTTTCGGACATCATCAATGATTTGGATAAACCTGACATCATCATGCCAAGAATAGCGGTGAATACTAAGTTCACGAGTAGTCTTGGTCGAGAATGGGAGAAGTATGTCATTTTCTCCATCAAGCGAAGAATATGCATCATTCTACTTATGGATTGTTGTACGATTACTTGAAGCCTCATGAGAAGGAAGTTGATCGGGAAAGGATTCTCCGTGCTCAAATTGCTAAACATACAACCGGACAATCAACAACTTGCCTTATATGCTCAGCGAATTATCCCTCTCAACCCGAACTCAACCAAGCGCTCAAACGCACCTTCACAAGAACAACCTCAACCTCAACAAAATCAATTGGTTCCATACGGCAACAATGCTCAAGCATATGTCGTTGAAGCTCGAGAAATCGATCCGTTCGAAGCATTGCAACAAGGATTTGTGATGATTGCTAATGCTTTTGGCGTTACACCAACAAATCCAACAATCGTATTCGTTCCTCATCTAACACACGGACTCAAGTGTTGTGAACAATGGACGTGTTGAAGTTCGAATCGTGATTATGGTCGTCGGATGGGCGGTGGTCAAGGGTTTAATCTTTGTGGGTAGGAATAACAATGAGCTCAGTGGTAGAAAGGAAATGCTCGAGAATCGGTTAAATGGTCTTAGATGCTACAAGCGCAATGAAAAGGACACTGGCTAATGCATGCCCAAAGCCAAGGACTAGGGGCGTGCTTATTTCAAAGAGGCCTTACTTCGCTCTTAAGGATGAAGGTGGTGGATCTCTTACAGACAAAGAACGAGCTTTATGGCGGATGAGACTCGGATGATGATATGGAAGACTTGCAATGAATGCATTGTTATGTTGATGGCTAATATGCATGAGCTCCACTTGAGTGATCTGAGCCCGATGTATGACATCGATGGCTTGTCTCAGTGCCGAACAAACCATCATCATATCTCGAACTAATATCTCCGCTAATATCTCGAATCCAGACGGATCGATTATTCAAAATGAGTCTTTTACATCTTCTTACATTGATTTTCAAGTTAACCACAGGTTACATTTGACGATCAAGATGACCTTATGGTCCCCTTTGATAATCAAATTGACTCCGTGGTCGTACTTCGAGGATCTAACGAATGATCATGTTGAGACTCACGTTGAACAAGATGATCTGTTGCCTCATCCGATTTTGCTCGGTTAATTCAAGACCATAAAATCAAAATGGATGAATGTTATGCATTAAATCGGTCCTTAAAAAGTAAAATGCTTTGTTAATCAAGGATTTTGAATGTTTACAAATGCAACTCAATTTTTCAAAACTCAAGAAAACCGTGAAAAAGGTTTTGAAGCCGCTTTGCAAAATCTCATCAAAGCGAAAAATATTTAGAGACGGATCGTGATCTAGCCGCCTCGAAGAATGCTTTGTTGTCGAATTAGAACAAGCTGAAACATGAACATAAAAGCAAATTAACGCTCTCACCTTGGAAAATCAAAAAGCTAAAATTTGAGTTGTTAAATTGTCAAAAAGCAGTTCTCCGCATACAAAAAGCATTCAACGAATCGGGTAGATGACCTTCTTGCAGAAATTCTCGGTTTACAAAACAAAATTAAAGAGTTTAAAGCGGTTGTTTACAAACATGGTGAATCGATGAATGACTATTGAAAAGTTTACCTTAAAACCCAATCCAAATGGATATGGAAAAATCTAGGCGATTACAAACCTAAGCTTTCACTAAAACATTCAAACCAACTCCTCAAGTTTCGATTGCACAATACAAAATTGATAATCTTGTCATGAGTGTTGTTGAATACCATCGTCAAGAGGAATTAGATGCGAAGAAGGCGAGTCGATCAAAATTAAAAAATGTTGTTTACAACAAACCTTTTAATTATAAAAGCAGTCACTTTCGTCACACCAACGGATTCTTCTAACACACCAAGGGTTATCATCAAAACACCCGAGTCTCTATTGTTAATCCCAAGCAGGTCTTTGCACAAACTTACGGTCCTTTACCTTCCATTAGCGAAGTAAACTCACAACCTGAAAATCGAAAAATTCTTCGATATTTTGACATTTTCATGGTGACCTCAAAATTTTACAACATGAGATAGAATATCGATCCGAAATCAAAGTTGAACATTTTCAATCGCCTCAGCGCGAGAACAAAGAGACATTTTGAGAAAAATCTTTTACCTAATGTTAAAAACTTGAAAAGTTGTGCAATTGCACAGGAAAAGGATTTTCATAAGGAACTTGGGGTAATGAAAAGCGTTTTCGAGAAAGCGAAACATCTATTACTAACACAAAGCGGAAAAAGCGTTGAGAAAAGATGTTGATCGACTCTTGGAAGATGTTATACGTCTTGATATCCATAATGTTGTGCTATTATATTCGTTTCCATATGCATCGATCATATCTCGCTAATATTGTTGAAAGCTATTGTAATCGTTGAAAACAACGATAATGTGCTTCGGATCGAGTCTTTAAAAGCGAGAAAATAAGCGATTACACACGAAATTCACAATGCAAAACGTCGTCTTCAATGGTGTGAAAAGATATTCACAACCATCAACTTAGTTTTCAAAAGAAAATCGCTCAATTGAGTGCAAAATCTTGATCCTAAAATTGTTCAACTGGATGATCAAAGCGTGTCTTTGAAAAGTCAAATATCAAAATATGAACAAGAACTTTTAAAAGTTAAGCAGGAATATGGTGTCATATTTGATTTACTCAAAAGACTCGAGATGAAGCATCTAATGAACTTGATCACTATCTTGCTCACACTAGAAGTCATGAATTTTCTTTGGTAATATTCGTTTCGAAAATCAAGATCGATTCACACCATCTCTAAGTTACGGAAATGTTAGGAAAGTATGAACAACTCCCGACTACTTGTGATTAAGAGATTAGCACCGGTCGCTTAGTAATCGTGAACCTAGAATTCCCCTGCCAAATCACAAGTTGCTAATGTGTTTCCTCTCTTGAACAGAATAGTTGCATCTTTTCCAAGCGTCCGCACTTCACGTACCTCAGAGCACCCAAACGAAGAATAGGAAGTTGCGACCTAAGAAAAGATCAATAAGGAATGCTAAAGTGAAGAACACCCTAGGACTACGAATAAAACTCATGTTACTTCCACTATAGATGTTGCGTCGGCAAATGTAATAGAAATAGTGATGTAACGAATGCTAAACCGTTAAGTACCTTTGATATTCGGATCGATGCACCTTGTGATATTTGTCAAAAGAGTATGAATTCGATTGTCATGACAAATGTGTTGCTAAAGCTATAATCTCTAGATTCCGGAATACCTCTAGGCCAACTAATCATTCTAAGTCGTGCTTGGTAAACCACCATCCTTAGATTCTAAGGCAACCATTGCTATCACGGTAGCTCCCGCCACACCTCCTAAGAATGTTGTACCACCTAGTGATTTCACTAAGACTAAAGCAAAGAGTAGTTATAGATGGCAAAATGGATATATAACACACTAGGATTTAAATGGATTCCTAAACTTATGAGCGTGTGTATATCGATATACGCTTTGGAACCCTCTAACATTTTGGGTTCACATCTACTTCTATTCCATCGTGTAAATGCATGTGTAATGCGGTGTCTGAGATCATTCTCTAGATTGTTGATAGCGGATGTTCCCGACACATGACGTGCAACCTTAAGCTGTTATCAAACTTTATTGCAAAGTTCATTGGCTTTGTCGATTCGGGAGCGATCACCAGCAGACCATCATGGGCTACGGAGATTATGTTAATGGGAACATCGAAATCGTGGGGTTTACTATGTGGAAGGCCTCGGTCACAATCTGTTTTCGATGGGTCAATTTTGTGATGGAGATTTGGAGGTCGCTTTCGGGAGAAAACTTGTTTCATTCGTGATCTACAAGGAAGCGACCTTATGTCCGCTCGCGTAATTCTAGTCTCTACACTATCTCTATGCAAGACATGGTTGCTTCATCTCCCATCCTTACTTTCTAAGGCAACATCAACAAAATCTTGGCTATGGCATCGTCGTCTCACATCTAAACTTTCAAACCATCACCAACCTTGCTCGACACAAACTAGTTGAAGGACTCCCACGATTCCGGTATTCAAAAGATCACCTTTGCTCGGCATGTGAACAAGGAAAAGCACTCGTACTCATTTTCCCTCAAAGGTGGAACACGACTCTCGATGTGCTTCATCTTCTTCACATGGATTGTGTGGCCCGATGCGTGTGCAAGCGATCAACGACAAACGCTACATCTTAGTAATTGTTGATGACTACTCGCGATGGACTTGGGTCTATTTTCTTCGTAGCAAAGACCAAGCTCCACAAATGATCATCACCTTTCACAAAGAATCTGAGTTCGACCCGCAACACCGTCGGGATTATACGGACGGACAAAGGAACCGAATTTGTTAACAAAACCCTTCGTGAATTTTATGAGAAAGTGGAATTCGACATCAAACATCTATTGCGGACACACGAACAAAGCGGAGTTGTTGAAAGAGCGAAACCGAGCGTTAGTGGGCTCGCAGAACAATGTTAATCAATGCTAAACTTCCGGATTACTTATGGGCGGTTGTATATCTGCATGCTATACTCAAAACCGTTCTATGATCACATAAACGCCGCAACAAAACACCTTTTGAGCTTGTCCACAACTTCTGAGCGAATCTCAAACACTTTCATGTATTTGGATCCCTTTGCTATCCGAATAATGATCGTGATGATTTGGAAAGCTCAAAGCAAAGGCGATATTGGGTCTTTATTGGATCTTGTGACAATTCTAAAGGTTTCCAATCTGGAATCGTCGTACTAAGGAGGTAATGGAAGCGATTCATGCTCATTCGATGAACTCACGGAAATGGCTTACGAGTATATGACTTAGAACCCGGTCACAACCGTTTAAACTTCCTCGACCCCATCATCGGTGAAGAAAGCCCTCATTAACTCGTCAACAAATGGAAGGTTATTTGCTCCTACGTTACGTGACGATATTGATGAGCGTGCTCTGGTGTATCCATTGTTTCCATTGCACAACCGCTAATATTCCTATACGATACACTGCTACAACAACTACGTTGAAGATGCACCTACACCAATTGACTCAAACTGTGATTGAACACACCGCTTCCAACAATGATGAACCGGTGATGATATTACGAATGAAGTACCCCGCTGCAGATTTTGATCCAAATCGTTCTTGACCCGTTTGCTAATGAGGCTCGCGCACGGATGTTGCGGAATCTTCAACAAACCATTTGAATCCTCGAATCGCACAATGTATACCAACATCAACCCTACACATAGATGGACAAAAGACCATCCTCGGCTAACATCATTGGCAACCCGAATCAACGGTCGTTACGAGACAACGTCTTCACTCGGATGGTGAACACGCATTTATGCACTTTCCGCTGTCGCAATCGAACCTAAAAACATTAAAGGCGCAATGACAAAAGACAAGCGGATTGAATCCATGCAAGAAGAACTCAACCAATTCAAGCGTCTTGAAGTATGGGAGCGGTTGAAAGACCAACAGTCTACGTCATTGGTCTAAAATGGATTTGAAAAACAAATTGGATCTTTGAAGGAATGTCATCCGAAACAAGTCACGGCTAGTTGCTAGGGTTATCGTCGGGAAGAAGGATAGACTTTGAAGAATCTTTTGCTCCGGTTGCTCGTCTTGAGGTTGTTAGGATATTTCTTGCATTCGCGGCTCACATGAACATGACGGTCTATCGATGGATGTCAAAGCGGCGTTTCTCAATGGGCGACTTAAAGAAGCGGTCTATGTCACCCAACCGGATGGATTCGTTGATCCGAGTTCCCGAACCATGTTTACAAAGCGAAAAAGCTCTCTATGGTCTCAAACAAGCCCTCGGGCATGAGTACGATAAGCTATCATCTTTTCTCATTGCCAATAATTTCACCAAAGGCTCGGTTGACCCAACTCTTTTCATACTGATATCACGGGGCACACATCTTAATTGTTCAAATTTACGTGGATGACATCATTTTGGGTCAACACATAAAAGTTTTCAATCGCTTTTGCAAAACTCATGAAGAAAAATTTTGAAATGTCCATGATGGGTGAACTTACGTTCTTTCTAGGGCGCAAGTTCATCAATCACCCGTGGTATTTTCTTGAGTCGATCCAAATATGCCTTGAACTGTTAAACAAATTTGGAATGAATACTGTGATACTTATGCCACACCAATGGCTCGTACCAAGAAGCTAGATCTTTGATTTACATGGGAAATTAGTTGACCCCACCAAATATGAAGTATTATTGGGTCCTCATGTATCTAACGACTATGAGACACGATATTGTCTTTCTTGGTTTATCTATGCTCCCGTTATCGATCGCGACCAATGAAACCCTTTCTCGAGGCTAAAGAATCCTCCGATACATAAAGGGAACCATTAATTTGGGGATCGGTATCCGAAGGATTACGGTTTTGAACTAATAGCTTTTCGAGGACGATCACGCGGGATGCTTAGACTCGCGAAAAAGTACTTCAGAGCTCTACAATTTCTTGGTGATAAGCGGTGTCTTGGCAATCTAAGAAGCGGGGCGTACATCATCGTCATCTCTGAGCGAGAATATGTAGCCATGTCCGCATGTTGTGCTCAAGTCATCCGGATGCGAACACAACTCAAAGACTATGGTTACGTGTTTGCGAGAATCCCGATGTCTTTGCGACAATCGGAGTGCCATTGCAATCTCGTGCAACTCGATTCAAAGACTAAATCAAAGCACATTGATCTACGCTATCATTTCATCAAGGACCATGTGGAGCAGTGCCGTTGAATTATACTTTGTGGTCTTGAATACCAATTGGCGATCCGCTCACAAAGCCTTGCCTCGCTCGGTTTAATGAGTTGGTCCACGAATTGGTATGAGGTGTTTGACTCAAGAGGAGGCGGATGACCTCTTAAAAGCAGTCTTAAAACACGTCGAACATCAAAACCTCTTTTGTAAATAAATTTTCAAAAACAAAATACAAAAATATAAAATCCGATAAAACAACAAAATATTCTTCTAATCTATATTTCTTTCAACATGGCAAGTACATTTCTTCGTCAACACTTTAATCTTTCAAAATTCGGTATTTTCCGATCAAGTGTTGAGGGGAGAAAATAATCCATTAACCTACTTCAAATCATCTGTACTTGCATGTTATCACATCTCGGTTGATTCTTTTACAAATGGTGGTAAATTTACGGTTCATTGACACTCCTCGGACTTTAATTAATAACCTTTCATTATTTTCTCAAGTCGAGGGGGAGTGTCGTCAAGGTTCTTTCCCAAAAATCTTCGTTTGGTAACCAAATTGGAAGTTAAAAGGCTTTGGATGAAAATGGAAAAGGTGGAGGGACCAAAACTGTCAAAAACTTAAAGTGATTTTAAATAAAACCTCCACCTAACTTAACTCTTCTCATTTATTACTATCAACCAAACATATCCTACGCACAAGAATCAATCTTCAAATCCGTGTTTCAGATCATCATTTTGTAAGTGATTCTGCGTTTACAACATGTTTTTAAGGAATGGTTTTGAATTTTTCAAAAATCCAACGGTTAAAACTATGTATAATCTCGTTTTTATGATCTACGCATAAGTGTATGATCATACGATCAAGATTGTGTGTTTGTGGTTAAAAGGATTGTTTCAAAAAGTGTATTTAGCATCAATGATAACATCTTTATCCTCAAATCTTACCCAGAAACATGAATTGATTGATTTTGAAACTTAGGGTTTATGCGTGGATTTGGGTTCTTCCAAATGAGAAGTGTTTTTGGTCTAAATATTCTTTGGGTTATGTTCATATGATGTTGAATTAATCATATCCTTGCTCTATAACTACCGAAACACCGATGAATTGATTTTGAAATTAGGGTTTAAGGTTCATAAGATTGGGTATTTTTGATTCACCGTGAGTTAGATGTTAATACTTGGTATATAAGCTCATACAAATCTCTTGAACTACCGAATAACTTTGGTGCATAATCCATGGCTAGATTTGATACGCGTAGAACTAGGGTTTAGTCTACGCGTAAGATATTCTACGCGTGAATCGGTTTATACATAATTCATGCCATGTGTTGTTATTGAAATGAATGTATGTCTTTGATTTTGATGATTTGATAATTTATTTGGGATTGCTACACTTATAATTGAGAATCAAGGTCATTTGATTATCTACGATAAGGATCACCTTACGCGTGAGATTGTTATCGTAAGACTTATCTTCTGGCGTAGCTTCTACGCTTAAGGTTCTCTGATGGACTACGCGTATCCAGTGAAGGATATGCGTAAACGTGTGATGACCCTACGCAAGGTCAACTTCACGGGTAGCCTTACGGCGTAAGGACTATATATGCCTCACGCATAGACTCTACGCATAAGGACTCTTTTTCCTACGCATAACATTTCTTACGCGTAAGTTAGGGGTCTACGCGTAAGTTTACGCCTAAACATATATCATTCCTGTCTACGCGTATCTTTACCAAAACTACGCTTAACCATGGATTGACCTTCATGATGAATTGTTACTTGTACAAACTTGTAAATAAACTAATCATATCATCACGAATCCAAAATGTCACTAATAAACTTAAATCGTTTGATATGTTGTGAACAATATGTGATAAAATAAGCTTTAAAACTTAAAGTTAACTAACTCACGAAACATTTCACGACATCATTGATTGAACATACAAGTGACTTAGAACTCGTAACAATCATTATCACTATACATTCAACAACTAGACAATAAGACCTTACATTGACTAACATTATGTCTTCGATATGTTGGTTCTTTTGGCTAATGTTATTTCGAGATCACGACATGGGTGAACAAATGAATGTGGATGCACACAAGTTCTCTCCATTGTCGATATCTACCTCATGGCTATCCAATGAAGATTGGAAAGAATAACCTCCGTGTTGACTTTGACACCCTCACTTGCTCACGAATCTTCATGTCTTATTGCTATCGATATTACGAGGACTCATCCATATCGAGAACATGCTTACTAACTCGCAACCATTCACGAGATCTACATCCAGCGATTACGGAACACTATGGAAAGGGTCGAAGGAAGGGCTATCATGTAATGATGACTCGAACCACAAACAAGTCATTATTACACACGAAGACTTAAGAATTTGCTCTCCTTATTCACAAGTCAATCCAACCAAACTTTATGCCACACTGTTGAAGAGCTAACTCTCGATTCTTAATCGATATCGGTTATGGCGAGGCTACGGGGTAATCACCAAGCACTCTCGTAGAGCTTAAGAGTATTCCTCGACCATGGAGAACACTCTACATGATCATCACCAAGTCATTTACGGTGGTGGCCGGTGACTATGAGCATCTAAGCTCATAGAAGCGCAAATATTTTGGGCATTCGTCAACATGAAACACATCGCTATTGAAGCTCGATTTGGGATGACATGATGTCATTTCTCAACAAACTTGGCTCAAAGATTCCCTACATCGGATATACCAAGCTGTTGATACAAAGAGCTCTTGGACTTAATCACGATATTCCCAAAGGCTCAATGACCCCGACAATCACGACATGTTGACGGAACCTATTCTCTCGTCGGAATCAAGGAAGCGTCCACAAAGAAACAAGGTCTTTGTCTTTGCCAGATTTTTCTTGGCGAAGATGT
Source organism: Chrysanthemum lavandulifolium (assembly GCA_022545495.1). Classification (NCBI taxonomy): domain Eukaryota; kingdom Viridiplantae; phylum Streptophyta; class Magnoliopsida; order Asterales; family Asteraceae; genus Chrysanthemum; species Chrysanthemum lavandulifolium. The sequence continues at coordinate 148,419,197 of CM040243.1, forward strand.
CGAAAGCTCGAAGCGTGCTGAGAGATATCTGGAAGCGGTCGAACAAGGCAAAGTTGGTCATCTTGGCGAAAAATCTTACGGAACACTGTCGGAGAACCGAGAGAGAAGTGCGAGAAGTGTCACAAGTACAGATAGTCAAAGGAATGTTCCTGAAGAAACCCATTCCAAAGAGGAAACCCACTCCTAAGAAGAAAGTTCCTTCCGAGAAGCCACTCCGATCCTTTCTCTTGAACACAAAGGCGACTTAGGGACGAGGACTCGAGGCTCTTGAATCGATGAAGAGATCTCATACTAAAGCGCAAAGGATGAAAATCCTCGGTGCAAAACCTCAAGTCCTCAAACTATTAAAGGAAAGAGAAGACTACGCACTTGTACCTCGGGATGAAAGCTACGAAGATGAAGAAGAGCAATTGGATAAATCATACGGAAAAAGTTTCTGGCGTCCGACACACTCAAAAGGTGAATTTGCTAAAGATCAAATGGGAGGCCACGGAGGATCAAGTGGTCTTTGACTCCTCTCCGGATCGATGCGGTTAATCGACCCTATAAGGGATGCCGTGCGCCACTCTTACGCAACAACAACACTTTGTTGAAGACACCATTGAGTATGATTTTGAAAGCGAGGCGAGAGCGAAAAGTCTAAGGATGAAGAGGATGATTATACAAAGTTTCTTACGGACGGATCCAACTCACTCAAAGGAGAAAACCTCGGAAACTCCTAAGGACATGAAGTCTCCTCATGTCTCCTCATCATCGGACTCTTCATCTCATTCATCACCACCACCATCAACTAAGTCAACGGATCATCATCGAATCGGTGAAGAAACCACCTAAATCTTGGATTTCTCAAGCTCGTGAGCGGATTACCAAAGTGTCAAACAAGTCGAGAAAAGCCGTGCTCAACAAGAAGTGAATTTCTTTCTTGATCACATCGACATCTATGTGGCGAGAATGAAAAGATGCAAAGGAAGGAAGTTTGTTCAGAATTCATGAAACAACACCGTCGTGAGGAAGGCGAATGAAATGATTGAAGGTTACACTCAAAAGTACCTTAGGATGTCGTTCTAAAGTCCATAAGGAGCTGGAGAAGTCGTAAGAGAACAAACACACAAGTTTCTTCTCGACCTTGTCCCCGGTGTGACTAGAGAAATATTTTCGAGACAACTCACCCCTAACATCGTCGAATTGGTTAAACATACAATGGCCAAAGAAGCAGATCTCTACGAATACGAGTTAATCGCTAAACTAGTGATGCAAATGTCAAAGCGATGCGGAGCGTTTACTTCAAATGAAGCTAAATTTTAGAAGGTCTACTTGCTTTTCAACTCGGTTCATCATGCAGTCGACCGATCAACCCAAACGGCCAGAGATGGCGATGATAAGGATAAGGACTACGCACCTAAGCGTCGAAGCGATGCGGTCAATCTACATCTATGCCACCTCCACAACGGACTTCTTCTCAACATAAGTCTCCATCACCTCGGTCTTCATTGATAAACCTCGGGACGATTCGAGTTACCACCCTGTCTCATAAAGCGGTGACTACTTTGAGTACGGGTGGTGGCGATGAAGAGGTCCTCGAGCCCTGACAACAACCCACCTCACCCAAACAAGTGCGAGCACGCTTCATCATCAAAGCCTTCCAAAAAGAAAAGCAGACGACTCGGCCGGGTCGTATCATGGCTAGATGACGATAAAACCGAAGAGTTTGAATGGTTCTCCACACTTGTCAATCAAACTCCTACCGATGAAGGTCGAGGGTGGTAGATGGTTCAACATTGGAGCATGCAAAGCCATTGCAAGAAAAGTTCCATGTGAAGAAAATGGCGAAATGCAGAATTGAAGCGAATCAAGAATGAAGCATTTCAACTATGGAAGAGCGACTGCGAAAGTGCCCTCGAGGTCGAATATCATCTTGAGAACATCGCTCGAGCTATGTCTAACAACATGGATTGGCTCGATCCGGAAGCAAACATTGACTTCACACAAAGGGACAACCCTCCATACTACAGGATTGGACTAAACCTCTACCAACCATTGGCCAAGCAGACAGACCAAGGATTCCTTCCGATATTTCTTCAACAAAGACACGGAATTTCTTCTCCATGGTGGCGATGGTTCGAGAAAATACACTACATCATTGACTCTTCCATTCCAAGTGACCATTTACTCTAGCGCATAGCTATCGAGGCGTCTAACTCACTTGTTTTTCGACAGCGTGCAAGCATCGACCAAGATGCATTGTATGGGATTCATCATTGGCACGAGCAGAAGAATCTACTAAAGCCGCACGGTTCAAAAGTCTCAACATGCGATGTATGGCTCGAAGGACATCGTGGCCATCAAACACATTGATCTCAAGTCTAAGTGGGACTACACATTCTTAAAGAATATCATAGTCAAGCGACATGATGAGCAGGACTATGGATTCTCGGAAGGCGACTTTGAGAACTTGTCCCTCAGCGACATCGAAGACATGTATCTTGCCAAAGTCATGTGGTCGTATGAGGCAGATTCTCGTGAAGTTCAACGTGAATTTATCAAGTCGGTTCTCATCTTCATTAGACGCATTGTGATCAAAGAGCGTGTCGAAGATATCCGGATGGTGTTGAATCATATCGAGCGTGTAAACTTCACTCCACCACTTGACCTTCCCGACATCAACCGGCTCAAACAACTTACGCTCATTAGCAAACCTTTCGGCATTGTTTACGCGCGAACCCGCGGCTGTTTAATGGCGTGTAGTGAGCTCCACAAAGTCGGGATCATACCTTGAAGATGGTTAGGGATGGATTGGCATCTGATTGAAGGATATCGCAATAAAATTGGGAATCTAAGCGTTGGAATTCTCGTGAAAGGAGGATGTGAGGCGTATCATCACCTTGATTGATGAGCGGTTGTTCGAAGGGATCGATTCGAGACGACCGGAGAGCTATGTTGGTGGTCGACTCGGGAGAAACATCATCGACTTTCAACGCCGGTGCGCACTCACAGGAATATCAACGCACTTCACGGTACCCCTTAATTGGTTTCCTTCATATAATTTTGGATGTATGATTATATATGTGAATGGCTTGTGCATGATGATGATGTACAACCCGTGTCTGTCAAGAAAGGACCACGTAGTGCGCCTCGGTGCCACAATCCTTATAAAGGGGCAGCTTCTTATTTTGAGTAAAACCTATCAAACCTTTCACTTTTCAAGGTTTTGCTCAAAAGACAAGTACTTCCCATATGATTTCAAAACCTCAACCGTTTATATCACTAGTTGAGGGGTATTTGATGAAAACTTTGTTCACAAATTGTTCACGTGGTCGCTCTTCCCATAACACTCAAAATGGTCATATTTATTCTCAAAATGTTTCAAAATAACATCTTATATGCCATTTTGAGGGAGAAAATTGTGTGATAAGAAATATGTTTTGTAAAGCAACATGTGCAAGCCCTTGGCTTTCTAGGTGCAAAGACTTAACCAATGAATTGACTATCATAGCATGCGCAACTCGAAAAGACTTGTCTGGACGGGTAATAATTTCAAGCTAGTTCGCTAGTGATGTAAGCGTGTCTCGCAAAGGACTTGTGCGAGTAGAAAGTACCATTAGAAACTTTTGGTGAACATGAACTCGGCGGGTTTGACAACCTCCCAAGGTTTGTCTACACCTTCAGAGTAGTTATTAGAGCTAGTTGTCACCTAAAGGCGACAATGCAACTCTTTAACTATTCAACGTAACCGTGTCTCGCGGAGATTGTCTATCTTTAGTGGATCGATTCAAAAGGTGCGGCGCTCTTTCCTGTTTGTGCGATTAACCATTAAAACTATTAAGCACATGTGGAGGGAGTATTTATGCAAAAACTTATCTCTCGCGATGGTTCAAACATGTTTTCATCTACAAACCCTTTGAGAGATATTTTTCACTACTGATGGTTTAAATGGCAAACATAGGTTAGTCATGGGTCATAAGGTGACTAAGGTTAGGAATAACAGTCCTATGATCCCTTGAGCCGGAGGATCTACCGAGGACACTACCAATAGTTAGTGTTAGAGTCCTTAGGAAAGATTGTAAAAGAAAAAAATGAGAATCGGAGAAAGAAGGAGTTGAAGAATCAAAGAAATGTAAAGAAAAGGGTGAAAAGAAATAGCCCTCAGTTATTCAACTTAGAGGCGGACAAGGGTTCAATTCATATACTCTTGGTTGTCACTTAGTGACACGGTATTGAATTAAAAGTCGTCATGGACCCGATGGCGCATCACTAAACCTTCTTAGCCACTCAAGTTTCTCTCAGCGAGCTTGTTTCATTCTCGGGGAACCCTACATAATCTATTGGCTTTCTCTTAGAGATCGTTGGTATTGAAGGAGACCCTCTCCCAGTCTCGCTCGGAAAACCAAAGCACTATTGAGTCTAGAGCCACGAGATTCATCAAAGATCTCTTAGGAACACTTGACATTTAATCACTTGTTGATCAACAAATAAGATCTTGATGATTCGATGGTTCATATCGAGTCCTTCACGAGATCTTAGCAATCTGTCGAGAACATTTATGAGAGGTTCACATCGTGATCCTCGGTGATTGAATGGAAACTCTGCGGGGTCAACATCAAGCAGCCACGGCGGTCGCTTCGGTAACTCCCGTGGATTCACGGGTGTGTCTCAAGCAGTCTGATCGTGAGGTGATGCTTGATTGTACCTCGGCGACTCATCTGACATGCAGATGTGCCCGGTACATCGCGTTATCTCACTTGTGGGACTCCGGTTCGAGAGCGGCCTTTGTAAATTAGAGTTGTGTTTTCACACTATCTTTGTTAACACTCGAAGTTGAACTTGTAAGTCTGGGAAGCCGCTTATTTCTAACCGTTTGCAATGTTTTCTTCTTATGGAAGCTACGAGGCGGAATGATCGTCTTGATTCTTCTCATGCTCACGCCAACATCATCACTAATGGAGTTCTGTTCAAAAGCAACACAATCGTCGAATGATTCTTCGTCTCAACCAAAGAATCTACAAAGTTAAAGACTTAGAGAACTTCATCGATGTTGAATTCCAACGTCATAGGCGTGTGAGCATGTTGAAGAATGGCGTAGAGACATTGGGCGTGAAGCGGAACTGAAGCGGGCGATCGACGGAACAACAACATACTATCACTTTCACCACAAAGAACAAATGATCAAAGAACAAAGTTAAAGATGACGTCGAAAGCTTAACCGTTCAAAGATAACTATCTCTCTACAGGGAGATTGTTTGAATCAAGGCAATTCCTCTCACAAGAAAGAAGAATGCGGAAGGCGTCCACATTACTATTACATCAACGCCTTCACGTTTACATTCATATATACTTGAGGGAGATTGTTGGAATCACTCCTAAACGATATTTCAAGTATTTATATTTCATATGTAATAGGTAGCTTTATTAAAGCCTTTATGTTTGTTTAAGGTCCGACTTATGTAGAAGGCCCATAGTGAGGCCCAAGCCCAATAAGGAATAGGGAAGGAGAGGGAGTGTTGCCCTAGCTCCTTGCCTATATAAACTATTGTAAACCCTCATTTGAGGGTTGGTTGTTCAAGTTATTCTCTTTCACTACACTCTACGCATAACCGGTCTAGTATACTTGTGTGTGTGTGTTTGGTTTACTTGTTCAATCGCCTTATCTCTTCTCTTATAAGCTTGTGTTGTAAAACTAGTGACCTAACATTATTTTTTATGTAAGCAGAGATATTCGGTTTCTTGGTTCGGATTGGTATATCTTTGTCAAAAAACACCAAGTAAATACTTTAGTTCGGTTTCAAACCAAACCATAGACCAATTAAAGTTTTCGGTTTGGTTTTATTTGGTTTCAGTCTGGTTTAGTTTTTTGGTTTGTTTTGTGTCAAACCAAACACTTAACACCCCTAGTATAATATGCTAAAGTAGATGTTCTTGCATTTTAAGGTTAAAATCTTGATACAAATTCTTTGCCATACGATTGCGATGGCGGAAATCAATATGGATCATAATCACATCTTAAAAATAATTTCATGGCATAAGGACAAGTGTATCCGAGCGATTTGATTTTAGGAATGGTCACTTGAGTTAGAATGAATGAGAAAAAATTAAAATGCAAAGGGTGAGAAAAATCATAATCACACATTTCGGATGCATTTACAAAAGTAGATGCATCTCCTTTTAAATTCGACCTCTTATTCGAAATGTGTAGCTAGAAATCCTTTTATTATTACGTTAGGTCACCATATTAGTAACACAAGCATCTATATAAGAAAGAGATAAGAAGAGATCGGATGAACACAATCACAAACACACGATAAGAATAATAGAAAGGTTATGCGTGGGTGAAGTGATAAAATGAACAACCAACCCTCAGTGAGGGTTATTACAAGGTATTTATAGGAGAGGGCTAGGGCAACACTCCTGGTCCTTCCTTTCCTTATTGGACTTGGGCCTAGGCTTATGGGCCTTCTACATAAGCCTAAGCTAGTAACAAACATAAAGGCCATAATAACTAACTATTACATTTAATTGCTAACACTTGAAATCATGTTTGGGAGTGATTCAACAATCTCCCAAGTGTTAGTGATTGAAGATATGAGCGGTGAAGGTGCGATGTAATAGTAGTAACGGCGTCTTCGACATTCTTCTTCTTGTGAGAAGAATTCCTTGATTCGAACAATCTCCCGATGAAATTGTCTTCTTTGAGCGGTTACGCTTTGATGTCATCATTATCTTTGTTCTTTGATCATTGTTCTTTGTGATGGTAGTGATAGTATGTTGTTGTTGTATGCATCAAGTGCGCGCCGGTGCTGCCGTTGCTCGATGTCTCACGTCATTCTTCAACATGCTCACTGCGCTGCTGACGTTGATTTCGAGATCGATGAAGTTCTTTAAGTCTTTAAACTTTTGGTTCTTTGACTTGACGAAGAATCATTCGACTTTGTGTTGCTTTTGAGAGAACTCCATTAGTGATGATGTTGGCATGAGCATGTGAAGAATCAGCGCGATCATTCCGCTCGGCTTCCATAAGAAGAAAACATGAAGAAGGGTTAGAATAAGCGGTTCGGACTTGGTTTGAACCGAGTGTTAACAACATAGTGTGAAACACAACTCTGGTTCGAGGCCGTTCTGGCGGAGTCCCACAAGTGAATAACGCGATGTAATCCGGCACATCTACGTTAGAAGAGTCGCCGAGGTACCAAGCATCGCCACGACTGTAGACCGCTTGGCACACTCAAGCGTAATCCGCGGGAGTTACCAAGTGTTGTCGGCTGCTTTGATGTTGACCGGCGAGTTTCCATTCAATCATTGAGGATCACGGTGTGAACCTCTCATAAATGTTCTCGACGATTGCTAAGATATGTGAAGGACTCGATAACGTACCAGCGATGTTCTTATTGTTGAACAACAGGTGATGAAATGTCAAGTGTACCTATGAGATCTTTGATGAATCTCGTGGCTCTAGACTCAATAGTGCGTTTGGTTTTCTGGAAGGGACTGGGAGAGGTCTCTTCAATACCGGCAATCTCTAAGAGAAAGCCGATAGTACGTGGGGTTCACGTGAGAATGAAACAAGCTCGCTGAGAGAAACTTGAGTGGCTAAGAAGGTTTAGTGCATGCATCGCGGGTCCATGACGACTTTTAATCTTCAATCGGCGTCATCAAGTGACAACCGATGTATATGAATTGAACCCGTGTCTGCTAAGTTGAATAACTGGAGGGCTATTTCTTTTCACCCTTTCTTTGCATTTCTTTTTAATTCTTCAACTCTTCTTTCTCCGATTCTCATTTTTTCTCCTTTTACAATCATGCCTGGGACTACAATTCTAACTATTGGTAGTGTCCTGGTAATCCCTCCTGGCAGCGGATCATAGGACGATTATTCTAACTTAATCACCTTATAACTCCGTTGCCATAAAACCATTAAATCTCTCGAAGTGTTTGTGAATGAAAAAACATGTTTGAACATTTCAAGGTTTTAGATTTTCGAAATACTCCCCTCCACATGTGCTTAAGGTTTTGATGTAAATCGCACGGTGAGGAAGGAGCGCACTTTTGAATTGATCGACTCAAGATAGACAATTACTGCGAGACACGATTACGTTGCATAGTTAAAGAGATACATTGTCGACTCTTGGGTGACAACTAGCTCTAATAACTACTTGAAGATGTGGACAACCCGAGAGGTTGTCAAACCGTCAAAGTTCATGTCTATCAAGAGCTTCTCGAATGGGTACAATTTACTTGGATAAGTCTTGAAAGACAAATCTTTTCAATGTATGACTATTCGGTTCCGTCAATTCTTGGGTTGAAGTCTTTTCACACGAGAATTCAATAGCAAACACAACATATTTCTTATCACATAATTTTTCTCCCTCAAAAATGGCATATAAATGTTGTTTTGAAGAAATGTTGAGAATAAATATGACCATTTTGAGTTTTGTGGAAGATTACACAAAGAACAATTTGTGAACAAAGTTTGTAAGTCAAATACTCCCCTCGACAAGTGATATTAACGGTTGAGGTTTTGAAAATCATAAGGAGAAGTACTTGTTCTTTGAGCAAAACCTTTTAAAAGTGAAAGGTTTGATAGGTTTTACTCGAAAGTAAGCTTTCGCTCCTTTTATAAGGATTGTGGCAATCAAGCGTACTACGTGGTCCTTTCATTACAAGAACGGGTTGTACTGTTGTTGTGCACAAACCATAGTCGGATAATCAAACAAACAAAATCACAATCAAGAGAGTACCCAATGATTACAGACGACCGGCTACTTTCTAAGGGCGTTGGAAAGTCGGAATCGAAAGTTTGGTCATCCTCCCACATAGCTCTCCAACTGTTGCATCGATCCCGATGAATCAAACATTCATCAATCCTAGTGATAAATCAACGAACATCCTTGCGATCCTTTGAATTCCATCTCTTCGTCGAATTATACCCAACTCAATGTCCTTCAATCGATATACCAATCCATCTCGAACCATCTCGGTGGCGGCATAGAAATTAGTGAATTTCATCGAAAGCCATGAAGCAAGTATGATGATTTTCACTTTGGTAGACATACCCAAACTTTGGTTTATGAGCGATTTTGTACCGAGGTTCTTGATTGATTCCGATGAAGTGTAGAATTTAGGTAAGATTCGACCCGGTGGAGAACTTCAACACGCACTTTGATGCGTGTGAAAACAAGGAGTGCGTAATGTACTTGATCTAAATTTTGGTTGAGGTTCGGTTGGGGCTCGGTATGTCGTGATCCTCACCACCGGTGTATGTAAAGTGATCAACGGTTTTCTCCATTGGTGGTATGGTTTCGAATCCCTTGGTTGATCATATGGTGGTGGGTGTGTAGCTTGTTGTGTAGTGGTGATAACACGCTTAACCATTTGTCGAATCATTGGATGGAGTTGCCTTTTTATGATTTTGTTGTTGACATAGGTGTTTCTTATGTTGATGGAGGTGATGATAGAGATGATGATTTGGGCTTGGTGGAAGTGTCAATAGGTGGTTCAGAGACCGTTGAGGTTTGTGTATTGGATTGTCAACTATGTAGTTATCGATTCCTTCTTAAACTTTTCCTCCTCGGCTCTAGCGACTTCTTTTGCCTCTTTTCGAATCATTTCCTCTTGACCGCCAAATTATAATCATCGGGACTCTTTCATCCTTATCATGATCGTAATCTCCTTCGTCATATATTTCCCCATCTTCATCATGCTTTTCTTCTTGCGGTTGTTTTAGTTGTTGTTGTTGTGGTTGCTTCATTTCAACAGTAGTAGTGACCGTGACACCACGATCCTTACGGGTTGATTAACCGGATCGGATGGGGTAAGAGATGTTTGCAATGGATATTCCATAAGTGGAGGACTCTTGCTTGACCTCCCGCCCCACGGGTTGATTAACGGAAAGGTTGCGACATGGTATTCCATCCTTTACGCTTTAATGACTTATGAAATTGTATTTCCTCATCCATTGAATCATACTTATCATTGTGAGCATGAATTTGAATGGATGTTGCGGATGGATGTCCATGACAATTCGCAAGATGATTATGAGCATATGAAGTTGTTGAAGATGACACGGAGATTGTTCTTGCCAATTTTCATCGGATAGCCATTAGGGAAGATATCAACAACGGTGAGAACATTGGTGCATCCACATTACGTGTTTGGCGTCCATGTCGTGATCGAAGATATTTAGCCAAAGAACCAACATATCGAAAGACATTATGTTAGTCAGCGGATGGTTTTATTGACTAATTATTGAATGTGATATGTCGATGATTGTTACGAGTCCAATGTCACTTATTTGTCCAATAGTCCAATGACGTCGTGATAAGTTTCGTGAGTTAATTAACTTTAAGTTTTAAAGTTCATGTTATCACTTATTTTTACAACATATTAAACGTTTAAGCTTGTTAGTGACATTATTGGTTTCGTGGCGTTATGATTTATTTATTTACAAGTTTGCAGCGTAACAATTCACAATTAAGGTTAATCTAGGCTTAAGCGTAGAAATGGCAAGCTTATCGTAAGCAGGGAATGATATATGCGTAGCGTAAGCTTATCGTGGGTTCTTGACTTCACGCGTAAGAAATATTACAGCGTGGAAAAGGAGACCTTATGCGAGAGCTTACTGGCGTAAGCATATATGGAACCTCAGCGTAAGGCTTACTCGTAAGAGTCAACCTTATGCGTGAGGTCATTGTTTACGCATATCCTTCACGGGATCGCGTGGTCCCTTATGTAGAACCTTATGCGTAAATGTCAAACAACCTTGATTACGAAGTTTCATGCGTTATAAACTTGAAATAAGTTAATCATAGCACCAATATTAACACATACATTCAATCTTTATCACTCAAACATGAATGCTCAATTAAGCATTATGCGAAGAAAACCTTATTAAGTAAACCTAAACCCTAAGTTTCAAGAATTACGCCTAAGTGATCTAGCCATAGGAATTGCACAAATCTTGTTACGGTAGTTCTAAGAAGTCAAGTGAGTTGATATATCCAAGTTTTAACATCAAATTCAGCGAATCAAAAATACCCAAATGCATATGAACTTAAACCCTAATTTTAATTAAAGATCAATTAGTGTTTCGGGTTGGTTACGAGCCTAGATATCATCAATTCATCATAAGAACAACATCACTCAACTATCTTTTAACCAAAAATGTTCTCATTTGAAAACACCCAATTTCACGCATAAACCCTAATTCACAATATCAATCAAATCGTGTATCGGGTGTGTTTGAGGATAAAAATGGTATCATTGATGTTATAGAAACGTTTGACACTATAATTTTAACCACAAACACACAAACATGATTATGTGTTCATACGCTTATTCGTAGAACACAAAATCATCCATATACAAAGTTCTAACCGTTGGATTCGTTTAAAGTTCAAAACCAATGTTTGTAATCATGTTAGAAACATAAAACCACTTACGGTTTGATGATCAAAACACGGATTAGAAGAATGATTACTAGGCGTAGGATATGGTTGGTGGGATATTAAATGTGATGAGTAAATGAGTTAAGGTGGTTGTTTTATTAAAATAACTTTGAGTTTATGACGATATTAGTCCCTCCACTTAACCATTTTCATCCAATGCCCATAACTTCCATTTGGTTACCAAGCGAAGGATATTTGGAAAGAATTTTGACGACACTCCCCTCGACTTAAGAAATAATGAAAGTTTATAAATTTTAGTCCGAGGGTGTCGAGAACCGAAATGTGACCACTATTTATAAAAGAAACAACAGGGATAAGGTAACATGCAAGTACAATGTATTATGAAGCTGAAATATTTGTTTTCTCCCTCAACACTTGCTCGAAAAAATCTTGAATTTTGAAAGATTAGAGTGTTGACGGAAGATTTGTACTTGCCATGTTAAAAGAAATATAGATAGAAGAATATTTTGTTGTTTTAAGCGGTTTTATATTTTTGTATTTTGTTTTGAAAAATATTTACAAAGAAGGTTTTGGTGTTTGTTGGTTTTAAGAATGTTTTAAGAGTTCATCCGGTTCCTCTTGAGTCAAACACGCATACCAATCCGGTGGATCAACTCATTAAACCTAGCAAGAGCTAAGGCTTTGGTGAGAAGATCGCCAATTGGTGTCTGTGCTCATAAGTATAATTCAACGACTGCCACATTCACGTGGTCCTTGTTGAAATGATATCAAGATCGATGTGCTTTGATTTCGAGTGTTGAAGCGGGTTGCGAGATCGCAATAGCACTCCGATTGTCCGATACATCGGGATTCTATCAAATTCGTTACCATAGTCTTTGAGTTGTGTTCGCATCCAAATGACTTGAGCACAACACGCCGACATGGCTACATATTCTCGCTTGTTGAGGACAACGATGTACAATCTCGCTTCTTCGATTGCCATGACACGGTTTATCACCAAGAAATTGTAATGCTCTCAAGTACTTTTCCGTGAATCTAAGCATCCTGCGTGATCGACATCCGAAAATGCTATTAGTTCAAAACCGAATCCTTCGGATACGGATCCCCAAATTAATGGTTCCCTTGATGTATCGAGGATTCTTTTAGCCTCGAGAGGTGGGTTTTAGTTGGTCTTGACCGATAACGGAGCAAAGATATCTGACAAAAACAATGTCGGGCCGCTTAGGTGTTAGATACATGAGAGACCCAATAATACTACGGTATTTGGTAGGGTCCACCAATTTCCCATGTAAATCGGCGTCTAGCTTCTTGGTATGAGCCATTGGTGTGGCATAGGTGTCACGCTTTGCATTCAAATTTGTTTAACAGTTCAAGGGCATATTTGGGTGACTTAAGAAAATACCACGAGGTGATTGATGAACTTGCATTCCTAGAAAGAATATGAGTTCACCCAACATTGACATTTCAAAATGTTTTGTCATTAATTTAGCAAAAGCATTTGAGTATTTTAAATGTGTTGACCCAAAATGATGTCATCCACATAAATTTGAGCGATTAAGATGTGAGCCCGTGATATTGTATGAAAAGTGTAGGATCAACCGAACCTTTGGTGAATTTATTGGCAATAAGGAAGGATGATAACTTATCGTACTCACGCCCGAGGAGCTTGTTTGAGACCATAAAGAGCTTTGTTCGGTTTGTAGACATGGTTGGGAACTCGGGATCAACGAATCCTTACAGGTGGGTGACATAAACCATTTCTTTCGGTTGCCCATTCGGAAGGCGGTTTGGCCCATCCGAAGACCGTTATATTCATATGAGCGCGACGAGAGAAAAATCCGAGCGACCTCAAGGCGAGCAAGCAGGAGCAAATGATTCTTCAAAGTCAATACCTCTTCCTGTCTATAACCCTTAGCCACGGGCGTGACTTATTTACGATTCGTTCCTTCAACATCAATTTGTTTTCCAAATCCATTTGAGACCAATGCGTAGACCCTGTTGGTCTTTCAACGGTTCCATACTTCAAGGCGTTTGAATTGGTTGAGTTCTTCTTGCATGGATTCAATCCGGTTGTCTTTTGTCATTGCGTCTTTAATGTTTTAGGCTTAGATTGGCGAACGGTGAGAGCATAAATCAATGTTCACCATCGTGTGAAGACGTTGTCTCATAACGTTGGTTGATTTGGGTTGCCAATAATATTCTCAAGAGGATGGTCTTTTGTCCAACGATGTGTAGAGGGTTGATGTCGGTATACATTGTGCGATTTTGAGGATTCAAATGGTTTGTTGATGATTCCGCGACATCGGTGCGGCGATTTCATTGGCAAGCGGGTTAAAGAACATTTGGATCAAAATCTGCGGTGGGGTACTTCATTAAGAACATCGTTGGTGGTTCGGCGTCATTGGGCAGTTTGTTCAAGCTGTTGTTGTAGAGTCAATGGTGGTGCTTCTTCAATAGTAGTTGTTGTAGCGGTGTATAAGGTATAAGAGTAGTATCGGGTTGAGCAGCGGAAACAACGGATACACGGACCGTTCATCAATGTCATCACTAAGCAGTGAGCAAATAGCGTTCCATTTGTTGTGAGTAAGTGGGGGCTTAGTTCGGTGATGATGGGGTTTGAGGAAGTTTAAGCGGTTATGACCGGGTTCTAGTCATTATACTCGAAGCCATCGTAAGTTCATCAAAATTAGCATGAATCTTTTCCATAACCCTTTGTCTGACGATTCCGGATCCGGAACCCTTAGAATTTTCACAATATCAATAAAGACTCCAATGTCGACTTTGGCTTTGAGCTTTCCAAAGTCATCATGATCATTATTTGGGTAGCAAAGGGATCTAAATACGTGAAAGTGTTTGAGATTCGGTTTATGGTTGTGGATAAGCTCAAGGTGTTTTGTTGTGGCGTTTTGTAATCATTGAGCGATTTTGAGTATAGCATGCAGTTGATACAACACGCCCACAAGTGTCTGAAGTTTAGCATTGATTAACATTGTTCTTGCAGCTTCCACTAACGTACGGTTTCGTCTTTCAACAACTCTGTTTTGTTACGGTGTGCGTGCAATAGATGTCGATGCTCAATTCCACTTTCTCATAAAATTCTCGAAGAGTTTGGTTAACAAATTCAGTTCCTTTATGCATTACGATTTGGCGGATGGTGTTAGGGAGGCGAACTTGAATTTTCGTGAGAAGGTGATGATCATCGAGGAGCTTGATCTTTACTTGAAGAAAGTAGACCCAAGTCCATCGTGAGTAGTCATCGACAATTACCAAGATGTAGCGTTTGCCATTAATCGTTTGCACGCGCATTGGGCCACACAAGTCCATGTGAAGAAGATGAAGCACATCTTCGAGAGGCGTGTTCCACCTTTGAAGGAAAATGAGCACGAGTGCTTTTCCCTTGTTCATGGTGAGCATAGGTGATCTTTGGAATATCGGAATCTTGGGAGACCTTCAACAAGTTTGTGTCGAGCAAGGTTGGTGATGGTTTGAAAGTTTAGATGTGAGAGCAGCGGTGCCATAGCCGGATTTTGTTGATGTAGCCTTTGAGAGTGAGCGGATGGGAGATGAAGCAACCATGCCTTGCATTGAGATATTGTACAAACTAAATTGCAAGAGCGGACATAAGATCATTTCCTTGTAGATCACGAATGAAACAAGTTTTCTCCCGAAAAGCAACTTCAAGTCTCCATCACGTAATTGTCCATTGAAAAAGATTGTGACCGAGGCCTTCCACATAATAAACCACCTAATTTCGATATTGCCATTGATATAATCTCCGTAGCCCATGATAGATGCGAAGTGATCATTCCGAATCGGCAGTGCCAATGAACTTTGCAATAAAGTTTGATAACAGTTTAAGATTACTGTCATGTGTCGGGAACATTCGCTATCAACAATCAAAGGATGATCTGTATCACGCATTACATTACAGGCGACATAGATGGAATAAAGTAGATGTGGAACCCGAAGTGTTAGAGGGTTCAAGTAGTTATAGTAGAAATACACACATCAATGATTTTAGGCATCCATTTAAATCCTAGTGTATTATGTAACCATTTACGCTATCTCCAACTAGTCTTAGCTTTAGTCTTAGTGAATGCACTAGGTGGTACGACATTCCTTGGAGGTGATCTTGGAACTACTGATTACATCAATGCGTTTCTTAGAATCTAAGGAGGCGGTTTACCAAGCACGGACTTAGAAGCATTAGTGGGCCTAGAGGTATTCGATTCTTAGGATTCCTTAAGCGAGACAAGATAGCTCTAGCAACACATTTGTCATGACAATCGAAAGCATACTTTTACGACAAATAACACAAGAAGCATCGGTGAATATCAAAAGTACTTAAAGGTTTAGCATTCGTTCTGACTTGTTCCATTACATTTGTCGGGACGCAATATCGAAGTGGGTGCAACTTGAGTCTTATTCAAAATACTAGGGTGTTCTTCACTTCAACATTCTTTATTGATCTTTTCTTAGGTCGCAACTTCCTATTCTTCCTTGTATTGCTCTAGGTGTGAAGTGCGGACGTTTGGAAAAGAGCAACTATTCTGTTCGATGAGGAAGCACATTAGTATCTTGTGTATTGTCGATGGGCAATCTGGGTTCACGTTTGCTAAGTGTTACGGTGCAATTTTCTTAATGATGCTAGGTGAACTTGTTCATACTTTTCTAACATTTCCTTAATTTAATGATAGTGTGCACCAAATCTTGATTTTGAGCGAAGATTTCCAAAAAATTCATGACTTCTTTAGTGTGTGCAAGATAATGATCAAGTTCGTTTGATGTTGCATTTCGAGTCTGTTTGAGTAAATCAAATATGACACCATATTCTTGTTTAGCTTTTGTAAGTTCGTGTTCATATTTTGAGATTTGAGATTTCAAAGACACGTTTGATCATCAATTGCTCAATTTTAGGATTAAGCGTTTTTGATTTCAAGCGGTGAATTTTGTTTTGCAAAGCAAGTTCACGATTTTGACAATCTTTTGACACCATTGAAGACGACGTTTTGAATTTGAAAGTTCATTTATCAATCGTTCATTTTCAACTTTTAAAGATTCGATCGATGCACATTATCGGTATTCTCAACAATATCAACAGAATCAGCAGAATCGGTAGAGATATGATCGGATGCATATTCAGCAGTTGTAATAAAACAAGGTTATTGATATCGACATATAACATCTTCCAAGAGTCGATCAACATCTTTTCTCAACAATTTCTTTTACGTTTAGTATTTGAAATTGATGTTTACATTTTCTCAAAAGCTGTTTTCATGAGACCAAGTTCCTTGTGAAAATCCGTTTCCAATATAGTGCACAAGTTTTCAAATTTTGACATGGGGTAAAGTATTTTCGAAGAATGTCTCGATGTTCTCGCGCCATTGGCGATTGAAAATGTTCAACTTTTATTTCGAATGAAATTCAATCTCACGTTCCAAAATTTTGAGGTCGGATAAGAAAGTGTCAAAGTATTTAATGACGCGACAACTTCGACTTTTGTTTTAACTTCACTAAGTGAAGGTAAAGGACCATTAATTTGTGCACCATTTTGTTTGGGACTAACTTTAAACTGGTGTGATAACAAAGGTTTGTTAGAAGTATCTTGTTGTTTGACAAAAGTAACGACTTTTGAATAGTTAAATGGTTTTTATAAGCGACATTTTCCATTTTGACCGACTCTCGTCATCGCATCTAATTCCTCCATACGATTATATTCAACAACGGTCATAATTGAATCATCAATTCTATGTTCTGATTTGTAAACATCGAGGATTTGGTTTGAATGCTGTTTGAAAACTTAGGTTTGTAATCGCAAGAATTGGTCCATATCCATTTGGATTAGGTTTAAAGTAAACTTTTGAATGGTTGTGATTGACTCACCATGTTTGTAAACAACATTTGAAACTCTTTGATTTTGGTTTGTAAGTCGACGATTTCTTCAAGATAGTTATCTATTCGTTTCGTAGAATCTTGTTTGTACTCGAGAAGCTGTTTTTGACAAGTTAACAACCTGACCTTGGCTTTTGTGTTTCAAAGTAAGAGCGTTAAGTTGTTGTTTATGTTCATGTTTCGGTTGTTCTATTTGAGACAACAAAGCATTCTTGGAAACGGCTAGATCACGATTTGTCGTTCTAATGATTTTTCATTTTGATGAGATTTAGCAAAAGCGACTTCAAAACCTTCTTCACGTTTTCTTGAGTTTTGAAAAAATTGATTTGTCGAATTAAGCATTCATTATCCCTAATTAATAAGTGCATTTTCTCTTTTAATTTCGTGCAAATTTCCAAATGAGTGTTGGTCTTTAATTAAGGTCGAAGCTCAATTTCTCTATTGAGCGAAGCTCATTTTGTTCAACAGAGTCTCAACATGATCATTATTTAGATCCTCAAATATAATCACGAGTCAACTTGATTATCAATATTAACCAAAGGTTATCTTGATCGTCAAATATAACTACGGGATCTATTTGATAATCATCGAATGAGATGTGGATGGCTCATGTTGAACACTCGATCCTTGTCGGATGGAGAAATTGGCGGAGATATCGATCGATGATGAGTATATTGTGTTCGGTACACGAGACAAGCCATCGGTGTCATACTGCGGGCTGTGTCACTCAAGTGTAGAGCTTGCATCCGTGCCACCAACATCATCGCTTTGCATTAGCACGCAAGTCCTCCATATCATCATCGAATCGCATCCGCCATAAAGCTTTGTTCCTTGTTGGTAAGAGTTCCACCGACTTCATCCTTAGAGCCAAGAGCAACGCCTCTTTGTGATAAGCACCGCCTCGTGTCCTCGGTTTAGGACATGCATTAGCCGGTGACCCTTCTCATTGCGGTTATAACAACGAAGACCATTAACCCCATTTCGAGCATTACCTGTTCAACCACTTGACCCCTTTGTTGTTGCGAGCACCCGTGTTATTCCTTAAAATAGCATTAAACCTTGACCACCTCCCATTTGACGACCATAACCACGGTTTTGAACTTCAACGCGTCCATTGTTCACAATGACTTGATTCCTTGTGTTTGATGAGGAATGAATGCGATTGTTGGATTTGTTTGTATCTGACCGAAGGCTTTAGCAATCATAACAAATCCTTGTTGCAATTCATCGAAAGCGGCGAGTCCTCATCGACTTCAACGTAAAGTGCTTGAGCATTGTTGTTGTTGTATGGAACCAATTGAGTTTGTTGAGGTTGTTGCTATGGTGATCATATGGTGTAATGGTTGCGTTGGTTGAGGAGCGGGTTGAGGAGCTGTTTGAGGAGAGAGACTAGTTTAAACCCACAAAGCAAGTTGTTGATTATCGAGGAATTGTTGTGAAGTCGGGAGTCCACGGATAGTCCTTTCTTTGTCAACTTCTTTTGGTGAGGCTTCAAATAGTCGTACAACAATCCGTATATAGCATGATGAAGGTTCTTAGCTTGCGGAGAAAATGACATACTTCTCCCATTCCGGACCAAGACTACTTAGGAACTTAGTGTTGACAACAATTCGAGGCATGATGATGTTGTGTTTGTCCAAATCATTAATGATATCGAAAAGCGATGATGATATGACTCTAATGTCTCTCGGGTTCAATCATGAAGTGTTCATAAGCCAAGTAGATTTTGGATTCCATGTCTTCACGATTGAGTGTTGTGCCTTCCATTAGAAGATGAATATGTTCCCACATTGCTTTTTGTCTTTTGAGCATCAACACTTGAAGGATCGGATTGGGTAGTCCTAAAGGATGTATTGCATTGCTAGTTCATCGGCTTCAAAGTGTAGAAGTTCATCACGGTGAGGTGCGAGATAGTTGCAATGTTGGTGACAACATCTCTTGGTAGATTGGCATCTGGATCTGCGGGTGTAATAACGATGAGGCAAGCTGAAATGGACCTTCCATAATGACCTTCTTTAAGAACTTTCCATGTGGCTTCTTTAGATCACAAAACCTAAAGAACCTTATAACCCATTGATCATAATTAGGGAGTGAGCATTGGAGGTCTATCAAGTAAGCCGACTTCATGAATTGATTGTTGGCTACTTAAGGCTTCACACATCTTGCCAAACCATGTCGGTTCCTTCATAGTATTCCTGGATGGATGTTGATTGTAGAAGTTTGTGTAAGGTTGTACTTGAAGACTAGGTGGAGGTTGAACCATTTGTGGTGGTGGAATTGCTCCAAGTTGTGGAGTATGTTGTTGATTAAATTGTTGTTGATAAATTTGTTGTTGATGATTAAATTGTTGATGTTGTGGACTTAGTTGTTGTTGTTGTTGATGATGATAAGTGTAAGGAAAATAGTTAGAGTATGGTGGTTTTGACATGTTGAAAACTTGTGTTGTTAAATGGATCTTTGTAGTCGAATGAACCGTTGTTGATGAAGTATCCTTAGGCGTAGAAATCACAGAAAAGCAAAGTACCACTTATGCGTAAAAACACCAAAGATACGCGCAACAACAATAGTTACGCGTAGGATTAGCTTACAGCGTAAGTAAGGAGAAAACACTAAAGTTATGCGTAAACAAGAAGTTAGGCGTAGAAAACTTAGGCGTGGGATTAACTTATCGTAAGACAAAGCTTGGGCGTAAGATGAATCTTATGCATAAAAAATTCTACGCGTAAGCTTAAGCTTATGCGTAAATTTAGGGTTTTGCCCAAATGATCTTTTACACTATCACAATGCAAAAGATATCCAAAGTCGAAGTGTTTTCAGGCTTATCAAAGCAAGAAAATCACTGAGTAAGCCACGAAACTGAAGATCAAACCAAGGACAAGTTACGCGTAAGATTAGGGTTTCTCTCACGCGTAGAAATTAGCCAAAAGTGATTTGTGACAAATGATGTTTCTAAACCAGATTTTTGTGATGAAATAGCTTCAATATCACCAAAATAATACAAACGTGTGAAACTTGATGATCGAAAGCTCAAAAACACGTTACGCGTAGAACTACTACCACGTACAAAACCAAGCTTAAAATCAATGATCTACGCGTAAGTTTGAAAACTTTTGCCAAAAACATATATTTTAACACCTTAAAACGTTGAAAGTACAAGAATCTTGGATTAAAAAGTGTAAAAAATGAGTTTTTAAGCGAATCAAAGTTTGGAACGATCTTACGCGTAAGATCAAAACTTCAAAAACAAAAGATGTTCACCCAAGTATTTGGCGAATGATACCACTGTTAGGTCACCATATTAGTAACACAAGCATCTATATAAGAAAGAGATAAGAAGAGATCGGATGAACACAATCACAAACACACGTATAAGAATAATAGAAAGGTTATGCGTGGGTGAAGTGATAAAATGAACAACCAACCCTCAAGTGAGGGTTATTACAAAGTATTTATAGGAGAGGGGCTAGGCAACACTCCTAGTCCCTTCCTTTCCTTATTGGACTTGGGCCTAGGCTTATGGGCCTTCTACATAAGCCTAAGCTAGTAACAAACATAAAGGCCATAATTAAGCTAACTATTACATTTAATTACTAACACTTGAAATCATGTTTAGGAGTGATTCCAACATATTCTAATTTTTGTTTTTCTTCTCACCAGTTCTCTTTTCATGATCACTTTATGGGGACAAATTCAACCATCTTTCCATTTGGTGTAACTGACTGCTCACCCTTAAAACAATAGTTTCGGATAAAAATTTGAAAAAACATAATCATCACTACCTATTATTTAATTAATGTAATATCTAAATTGTGTACTAGTAATATTTATTATGACTAAGGGTAATATGTTAAATCAAATCAAATTTGTGTTCTCATATTTAGTTATGGACAATTAAATTAGAATTGTAAGGATCTTGTGAGAAGAAATTTTAAAATGAGAAGAATGAGAAATAACTACAATCGCATATTTGAGATGCATCGACTTAAATTAGATGCGTCTCTATTCATTTAATGCATCATAATTAGTTTGGAAAGTGATTTTTAAGTGAAAACGATGCAAAGTAGTACTAATGATATGTGTCTAAAAACACATATATTTTATATTAGGGAAAATGATAAATTTAGGCATCAAAGTTGCCACGTTTTCCTTTACGGGCATCAAACTTTTTTTTCATATTGTAGCATCGAACTTGCCTAATTTTCCTTTGTGACACAAAATCAAACTTGATGCCCGAAAAGGAAAAATAGGCAAGTTCGCTACAATAGGAAAAAAAGTTCGATGCCCGAAAAGGAAAAAATTCGATGCCTAGAAAAAAAGTTCGACCGTTAATTTTTATTGCACCGTTAGTCCTTTTAGTCCGTTTTACACGTTTCATCCGTTTTACGTTTTCGTCCGTTTTGCACGTTTTCGTCCGGTTTTGCGTTTTCGTCCGCTTTTGCCGATTTCGTCCGTTTTGCGTTTTCATCCGCTTTTGCAGTTTGTCCGTTTTACGTTTCGTCCGTTTTGCGTTTTTGTCGGTTTTACGCGTTTTCGTCCGCTTTTGCCGTTTCGTCCGGTTTTGCGTTTTCGTCCGCTTTTGCGTTTCGTATGTTTTTGCAGTTTAGTCCGTTTTACATTTTCTTGTTTTTGCAGTTTAGTCCGTTTTGCGTTTCGTCGCTTTTGCGTGCAAAACAGACAAAACGCAAAAGCGAACAAACGTGTGCACAGCGTGCAATAGAGAATGTTAATAACCTTGTTCCCGAAGCATTCAAAGCTACTTTCACCAATCCTCTATTTGAATTGAATCGAATTCACTTTAATTCGATAATTCACTCTTTCATATTGAGCGAGGTAGTGATGATTCCATAATAGAACAAGGGTTCGCGGACTTACATCACGTGAATGATTCTCTTTCGAGGAGTTCTACTTTGAACTCACTCATATCATATCTCCACCGGTATGATAACTTCCACTTTGATCTAGACAAAAGCGATCTTTGTGTTCGAAGGAAATGTTCTCAACCATGAGAACTTGCTTGATATCAAAATCCCATCCCTCCCACCCGAATATGTCTTGATCAAATAAGCTTAAATGATGAGATTCATGAACCGAAATCATGAATTCTCCTTCTAATGATGATGAGTTAGTCATGATTTTATCATGATTTTCTTTCTTTTCTTCACTATACGGTGACTTCTCACATTCTTCACTCCTTGGGAATGAAGACACTATCTTTGACCCGGCATTTTCATTTATCATTTGTGAGCGGATCTATGTATACCTCATCGGTGTGGAACTTTCACGTGCTTCAATGTTTATACAAACATCTTGAATGAAAGTCCGATGGAGATTGTCTCTTCCACTTACTTCCCATGAACAAATTAATTGGTCGAGTCAAGCTAGCGACTCGGTAATCAAAAACGATAGTGCAACATGGGTTTTCACCCATGTTTACGTCTTCTTACCCTTTCTACCACCTTAGTGTGGGAGATGCCCACATGTTGTATATAGATCTAAAAATGAATGAAAATTGTAAATATTAAAAGAGAGTAATTGTTGTGTTTCTACACTTAGCTAGTAATGTTATCTTTTACGTTCAAGGATTCGGCATAATAGCGGGACTTTGAATATTGAAGACAATATTCATTTCTAAGTGTGGGGAAATTCAGCGAATTTGATCATAAATGTACCCTTTTAGTCCCTTTTCCCCAAAATGGCCAAATTAAATTTTTTTTTAGTGGAAGTACTATGTACTAAACACAACAAATGGTAATCAGTCCACCATATCTAACCCACATAAGGATTGGCTAATCCGAGAGCAAGCGGCTCTTGGTAAAGATATCTCAAATCCGTTGTGCTTGCAATTGCCCAAAATTGTATGGTGTTATTTCACCATATCTTTAATTAGTGAAGGTTGGCTAGCCCGCAAGTTTATGGCTTGTGGTAAAGCGATTGAAAAACCATAATTGGTGTCGACTCACCAAAGATATTTTATCTAAGAGTTGGCTAGTCCGAAGCAAGCGGCTTACGGTAAAGACAAATCAAAACCGTTGAAAGTGGTGATTTGCTCAAAATCATTTGGTTATCATTGTACCAAGGTTCTTACTTGAGCTGAAACAATTGGCTACTCTAGAAGTAATGGCTTTTGGTAAAGAGACTTAAATCCATTAATTTTTCATAAAATATTGCTAGGGACTAGCAATAGTTTAGTGTGGGGGATTTGATATGTGTCTAAAAACACATATATTTTATATTATTTAATCCCACAAAAATGTCCAAAAACACAGAAATGCCATATAAATGCTATAAATATCATTGAAATGTGTTTTTATGTGTTACAAGTGCAAAAGGATTGGCGATGAAAAACAACAAAGTTTACATAATTTTGAGTTTAGGTCCTAAACTTTCATAAATTGGCAAAACTAGTCCACAGTAATTCAAAACTTGTAAAATATCATTAAAGGTCCTTAGGGATTCACAAGTTGTTAGAAATAGTCCTTTGGAGTTAAAATTGCATATTTACAACTTTGGTCCCTCAACTTTGAAAATGTCAAAAATAGTCCTTGGTAAATTTAAAAGTGAAAATAATCAAAAGTAAACCTTGTACTATTCATATATGGCATATTCGGTCCTTTTGATAAGTTTGGAAAAGTTACATTTCGGTCCCTCAAGTTTGCCAAATTACAAGAATGGTCCTTGTGTATTAACTAAAAACCAAACAGGACCCTTTGTTATTATTAACACAAACCCAAAACACAAACCCACAAACTGCTTTGCCCAGTCCAAGCCCAAGCCCAATCCCTTTGAACCTTGACCCTTGAACCTGAACCTTGAGCTAGTCCAAACCCGTGAACCCCCGTCTTTGAACCTTTCACATATTAATAATACCGGTCAAACCAAAGTCAAAACCCGGCTACTATTCATCTCCTCCCAACACCTTTGTAAAACCATACTACCTCCACCTCCACGGTTTATACACCATCGACATCTCTTCCACTCATCCCATTTGTCTACCCACTACCCTCCACTCCACAACACTCAAACTTCCTTAATTAAATTAAAGCGCCTACGGTAGTGTACACTTTTGGCACCAAATTTACAAGCTGGATGGTGGGATGAATTGGAACAATACACGACGGGATTCAATCGGAGGGACCAAGAAAGCTTTTGGAGTCAATAAAACACCAAAGACAGAGAAGCGGAGAGTAGATTTTAGTTGTAGTTAAAATTTTAAATTAATGTCGTTAGTATAATTTTAATGTAAAACCTTTCGGGTTTCTTAGTTTCTAAATTGTATAAGTCATTTCGGTTGTAATTCAAGCGTTTAATTAGATTAATTTCATGTTTCGATCTAACAAGATTTCCATAAAATTGTTCTTACTCGTTTTCATGTTATAAAATTTGTTTGAATGGTTCCAATAAGTTTGTTTAAGCTTATTCAAGCTTATTTAAGTGAATTAAAGTAGTTTCGTCCTTTATGCAAAGAATTTGAAAAAGTCAACAAAAGTCAACACGGGTCAAATTTTGAAAGTCAAATCCATTTTAGTTAGAATCCGGTTTAAGTGAGTTAAATAGTGAGATTAGTGATACTTTATTGCTTTTTGATTCTGTTTTAGTCAAATCCCTTGTAGCTCAGATTTCAAATGCACTTTGGTAGTTTTAAGGAGTGTTTGGTTTGAAGCTGTTCTTAGAGTCTCACTTATATAGATTAATAGCTTTTGGTATATTTGGTATTAGTTGCTATTTTGAGAGTGTTATCAATCATAGTTTCAAGTTTCTAAAGTCTAAAATGCATTTTCAAGTGTTTCTTCAAATCTGTTTTATTTGTCTAAAAGTAGTTTCTGTCAGATTTCTCAATCAATCTATGTCATTTTAAGTAGTTATAAAAAATTGTAAAAAATAAAAATCACAAGTTCTATTGTTGGTTTAGTTATCTGCAAAAGGAAAAAAATTGAAAAAATCTCTAGCTAGTTTTGTTTGTAGCTCAAAGTGGGGAGTTTGGATGAAAAGTGCCCTGCAAGTTCCAAGAATTTTTGCAGCTTATTAATAAGCTGAGCTGTAGACTGTTCAAGTTCGTTTGGAGGGGCAAAAGCAAGTTGAGTTGGTGGACTCCTAGTAACCAGAAGCCCAGAGGCTATTTCCATCTCTAGCTTATCCATATTAAGCTCAAAAGGTGCCTCTTTGGGCGTTTGCCTGCAACACAGTGCATTATTTTTTAGTGCTTATTAGTGCTTAATCTTGGCTTATTTAGATTTCTTAAGTGCCTTTTAGTGAATTTAGTTTAGAATAGACATTTCTTGCTTATTAGTGCTTATTTGTGACTTTTAAATAGCTTATTTCTCATTTTAATACTTTAAGGATTCCTAGTTAGTTTATTTGCCAATTGCTTATTGCGCTTATTCTCCTTATGATTCTTGTTTCATTTCTTTATATAGTGCTTATCTCGGTTCCTTCTTGATGCTTTTAGATCTTTAAATTTGTTCCCATTAGGTTTAGCTTATATTAAGCTTGTAATAGCTTTTGGTCCTTTAGATAATCCTTGAACCAAAGCGACCCTTTATTTGCGATTCTGTTGGGAAATAAGTCATCATGACTCGTTTAAGCTTTTAAAAGTTCGGGTTTTATAAAAATAGCTTAATTTTACGATACTACCAAGTTAACAAAATAAAAGTTAAAAAATGTGTTTTAAAAGATAGGTACACGAGTTCGAACACAGGACTTACACTGACCCTCCCACGCACACACACAACTCAAATCCATCTACGCCCTTGGGACTTTCTTGTCATCCTTTGCACTTAATTCCTTTAAATCGTTTTAACTTTTAATACTAAATAAGGCCTTTAGCTTATTTTACGCTTCTTGGTTCTTTGAATTTTCAAGTTTCTAATTTTTATTGGCGTTAGTTTAACAAAAGTATTTTCTGAAAAGTTTTGTATTTTCCAATTATTTTGATATTTTTAATCATTTAATTTCTATTTTCTAGTTTTAATTCATAATAAATAGATAAAAGTGTAATAAATATATTTTCGGTTTAAAATAACTTTTATAATATTTTAGATTTTCTAAGTCATAATTTCACTTTTCTAGCTTTATTTCATATTTTTTATATTTTAGGGTATTATTAAATAGTTAAAATAGTTTTAATTAATAATAATTAAATAAATAGTCATAAAAATAATTTTCTTTTTCCAATAATTTTCTTATGTATTTAGGATTGTAAAAATATAATTTTCATATTTGTAGGCCTTTTATTTCTTAAATCTCACGTTTTATTTTGTATGTTTTAATCGTTTCTAAGTATTTTGCTTTCACATACTTGTTCTTATAGCTTGTTTAAGCTATTTTCTTTTATTTCCTTAGTTTAATCAATCATCACCCATTTCCTGTTCAATATCACCCGATCACAGATTCGTTGTATTACAGTTTTCACACCTCGTTGGGATTTAACGACCCGGGGAAACTCTTAACTCCTCTGGACTTAATTGCATTGCGATTAAATTGTTTGACTTTTATGGTTGACCATTCACAAGTGGTTGACTAATAAAAGATAGACCGTTGGAAGCGAATCAAATTTTAGCGCTTATTCTGCGGGAGGTGTCTTTGCGTACTACAATTTGAAGCATCGGTGTTGTTGAATATACATCCATTGTATATTTACCATCCTTGTTCATATTTTCTTATTATTATTATATAAAACAAAGCGGTTCCGAAAACATTTTAAATCGGTTTTCAACAAACACAAAACCCAAAAGATTTTCTTTCTTATTTTTACAAAATGTTTTTAAAAATACCAAAATATTCCTCTTTACCCTCTTACCCTTTTGATTCTTCATTTCTTACCATCTGGAACCCTTTGATTCTTTCTATGTCTTATCCTCACCTTTTTGTTGTCAATTTTGTGGTGGCCCTCATAATGATGATAATTGTCTCGGTTTAGCATGGTAGAGTCGGAAATGGGTGCATCTATAACCAAGATCCCTATTCTTACCATGACACGGTGATTTATTCCATCGACTACTACATCATGAGATATTGACATATCTGTGTGAGTTTTGTGGAGGTCCTCACTTAAGGATTTGAGTGTCAATCCGGAAGCAGCGTTTGTCTATGAGCGGTTTTCGGTAACACTCGGACTTTGAAATGACCAAATTCCATATTATTCACATGACCGACCACAACAATCATTTTGTTGTGAGTCTTGTGAGGTCCACACTTTAGCTCGATTGTCGAACAAGGAATCCATTTCCTTGTAACAATTCTGACTCTTCGTATCATGACCAACCTCTACGGTACCAAATGAATCGAGCACCACCTCACCTAAGCCACTTCCTCAAAATCTTCTCCTTGATCTTTTGGATTTAGTGAAAGATTTGAAGGAATGTAAAGCGATGAGTGTGTAAATACTCATCATTTTGTACAAAATAAAGCGCAAAATCATCGAAAACACTCGAAACACATCAAAATGATCAAAATATCACAAATCGGTGTTTTATGTGTTTTAAATACAAAAATATCAAAATCGGATGAAAAACATATCAAATTTGCAAAATTGCGGTTCGATCCCAAAGTATCAAAAGTTGTCAAAAAGCAGTCCACAGCGCATAATTTCAAAAGTAAAGTCACCAAAGGTCCTTTTAAAATCAAAACTTGTCAAATTTAGTCCTTTGGTGAAAAATATCAAAAGTTTGAGAAAATTACAAAATGGTCCTTGAGTTTCAAAATTGGCGAAATGGCCTGAAAATTGCAAAATGGCAACATTGGTCCTGTACTATTGATACTTGTCAAATTCAGCCCTTGGATCAACTTTGAGATGTTGGCGCTTAGGTCCCTACATTTTCGAGATTTACACCTTTAGTCCTTGAAGTTTTAAACCTTTTCACTCAATTTTGGACCCTTGACACACTTTGGACCCTGTCATTTGGAATTATGAACCCCCATTATTATTACTTCCTGGTCAATCTTGGTCAAACCACTCAAGCATAAAGTCCTCTTCTCTCATTGCTTTGCTGCTACACATCTTCCCCATCCCCTCATCACCAATCACTAAAACCTGTTCCCACTCCATAACAAACCTCCAAACTTCATTTAATGCTTTCCCCCCTCACCCCATTGATTGGCGAGAAAAGGATTTTGGCGCCAAAATCTATTTAAGCGGTGGAGATCATTTCAAGGCCGTCCAATGGCTAGGATTGGTGGGATAGATTCGAAGTGAGATAAGAAGACTTTGGAATATAAAAGGCAGAAAAAGGAAGCAAGTGGAGAGTAGAATTTTAGCTTAAAATTTCTTAATGTCGTTTTATGTTAAGTTATTATTCTCGATGATTAGATTTGTATTTTTGGTTAAATTGTATCAAACTTATGTGTTCAAGTGTATTTCAATCATTTTCAAGCATCGAATCGGTTTATGATCACAATTCAATATTCATGTTCCTTGTTTCAAATTCTTAAGTTCAAATCTTGTATACAAGCTTTCAATAGGCGATTTGTAAGCTTAAAAGGTTTATATAAGCTTATTATAGCTTTGTATAAGCTAATGTTCTGAGTTTAAATGATTATGGTTCTTGGTCGACAAAAGTCAAACAAGGTCAAAAATGGGAATCGAGAATGACATGGGTTGATGCAGAGGTGGATTGGGTTGTTTTAGGTTCATTTGGGGTGATATTTAATAGATTAGTGGTTCATGGTTCATGATTGCAAGCTATAGCAGCTTTGGACCTTTGTAAGTGTTTTTCAAGTCTTTATGCATAATCAATAATTGTAGTTTAAATCTGATAATTCTTGTTCAAATAGCTGTATTTAGGATAGTAATACTTGGTTTGATCATTAATGTCAGTTGGATAATTGTTTAGATCAGTTCTGAGTCATAATAGTAAGATAAAAGGGTGTTTGGAATTGTTGTTATATATATGTTCTAGGCTTGTTCAGTGGTTCATTTCTATTGGTACATGATTGTTAACTCTAAGTATGCTCATTTGAGTCATAGTTTTGGTGCAACACCACATAAGTCAAATTTTCACTTAAATACTCTCAGCAGTTACTGTTGGATTTTTGGAAATCAAAATTTTGATTTGTGTTCAAAGTCTCAAACAAAGCTTGCAGAGGTTTCATTACATCTTATATAATCAATCTTAGTACCTAAAATCGGTGGAAAAGTTCACCAAAGTCAACTTGCATATTTGTCTTTAAAAGTCGAATAAGGTGAAAAATCATTTTGGACTCGCATTGGAGGAATTTTCATGGGTTCAATCTTGAGAAAATCTCGGTGAGAATTGGCATTTCAAAAGTTCATTTGGTGTCATTTCTTGTTATCAATTTATCATAATTTTGCAATTTTCTATAAGCTCTTAATAAGCTCTTCTTTTAGGCAAAAGTGCCTGCTTTCCATTGTCGATTAACTTGAGAGTTTTCTCGAATAGTGCGACTTATGCAGGGGCTTATTAGAGCTTGTCAAGATCTGGTATTTGGCACAATCATAGGTGGCGGTGTTTAGTAGGACTGCATAAGTGTTGTTTTGGATTTGCTTATTGGTTAAGCTGTGCATAAGCTCAAACAGTGGTCTAAACCACTGTTTGGTTCATTCATGATTGGCTTATTTGAAGCTTCTGAGCTTTAGAATTGATAGGAGTAGTTAGAAACAGTTGATATTAGTTCATTTTAGTATAAGTTAGCTGTGCTCACTGTTTGGTTGGTATTTTAGATCATTAGCTTATTCTAGTAGCTTATTTGAGTAGCAGTTACACTAAAGCTTTTATATTCTACACATAGCCTGCTAGTTTTTCATTTTTCATAGCTTCATATTATTATTTTAGAATTTTCCGAAATTTTCAGATTTTCCAAGTTCATTTGCTATTTTTCTTAATTTAAATTAGTTTTAAGCACTTTTAAATAGCATTTAATACAAATAATTAAGAAAAGCTTCAAAAAATAATTTTCAATTTTCTTAAGTTTAGATAAATATAAAAAGACAAAAAGTATTTTCTAGATTTTTCTTAGTTAAATTTGTATTTTCTAGCATTTTAATTAGTTTTAAATAGTTTTAAATTAATAATAAATATATAAAAAGTCTAAAAATATCTTTTCAGTTTTAAAATTAGTTTTATCATATTTTAGATTTTTCTAAGTTTTAAATTTATTTTTCTAGTCTTATTTCATATTTTCTTTTATTTTAGAGTATTATTAAATAGTTTAAAATAGTTTTTAATTAATAATAATTAATTAAATAGTTGTAAAAATAATTTTCCTTTTCTATAAATTTTCTTATATAATTAGGATTGTAAAAATGTATTTTTCATATTTTTAGGATTTATCTTGTGTAATTTTCACGTTTTATTTTGTACGTTACGTAGTTTTTAAATTAAACGTCGTTTTAGGTTTTAAGCGTTCATCACTTTAAATATAGTGATAGCGTTTATTTAATAGGTTTTATCTTTTAATTTTCTTTAATTTGCATTTAAGCCGTCTTTATTTGTTGGCTTTTCCGTAGTTAATATCATATTGAGAATCCTTTTCGATTCGAACTCCTCGATCACTAAGCGTCGATAATCCATTGCATAGCTCATTGGGACATAACGACCGGGAGACCCTATTCTCCTCGGATCTTCATTGATTTCGTCAAGTTGTTTTAAGCTCATTACGACTTGGCGGTTTCTTGCGCATCAAATTTTTGGCGCCATTCTTGAGTATCTTGATTATCTTCGTCTAGTGATTAGTTGTTTGAATACTCATTCATTTGTTCATATCATCCATCTATCTATATATATATCCATATTTTTTCTTAAAAATCCAAAACCCAAAAACAAGCAAAAGCGTATAAAACACAAAAATATTTTCTTTTGTTTCTATATATGTATCAAATAATAAAAATACAAAAGATAAATCGTTTTCTTTAATAATAACAACTTAAAAGATTACCACGAAAACCAAGGCGGTGCACTACCTAAGCGGGGTGCGACCATAATAAGTTCCCGAACTAAAGATATAAAACTTGCCTTTGTGTCCTTGTGATTGGTGTACCTTTTTCAAAGCCATTCATCTTAGGATTATTGGTTAAGTTCACTTTGTTGTTTTGCCTCGATCTTGTGTTAATTGATTTTGTTGTGATATCGGCGTTTGAACCGGAAAACCCATAAATATTCTTCTCACCCGTTTTTATAAAGCGTCTTCATAATTCTCATTCTCATCCGAAATATCTTCATAATTCATTTCTCTCCTTAACTCGAGAGTCCTTAGAGTTAACTCTAGTGCATCTTTTCGTTCTTCTAGATCATTGAGTCCTTTGCGTGATCTAGCAAAAATTCCAAGAAGGCGTTCTCGTGAGCGTCTTTGCCCAAATAGTCGAACCGAGATTCGTACTATTTCAAGCAACAACATGGCGACGAGCGTACTATGGCGAAATGCTCCGAGCACCCACCGAGGGTTATGGAGATGCCATCGTTTACCGTTATCAATTACGATCACTTGAATTGAAGACACATTTGATCCAACTTGTGTCTACAAATCAATTCATGGGTCGATCGAGGCGACCCGTATGCACACATCCGTTGGTTTAACAAGTTGACTTCAACTATCAATTTCAAGGATGTGCCACAAAAGTGATCAAGTTGATGCTATTTCCATTCTCACTTGAGGGGCGGCCGGTTTGGTGGAAAAGAACCTCCTCGATCCATCGAAACTTGGGAGGATCTTGTTCAAAAGTTTGTCAACTATTTCTTTCCTCCATCAAAGGCGACTAATCTGAAAAATGAAATTTACGGATTTCGTCAAAATTTCAATGAAAATTTTGAGAGGCATGGGAGAGATTCAAAGATCTCCTCGGGAAATGCCCCATCATGAATTCACGGAGCTTCAACAAGTCAATATCTTTTACAATGGGTTGAGCGGTAATGATCAAGATTCCTTGAATGCACCGCAGCGGCAATATCTTGAATCGTAAACCTAAAGATGTGATTGAGATTTGCGAGCAAAAATCAAAGTTCCTATTTCTGCAACAAAGTCAATGTTAGAACACTCTGCTTCTTCATCCGGTAACTCTTACGAGTTAGCGACTCCGATAATTGCTCTAACGGACATCATCCATTGTATGATAAAAGAGGTAAAGGAAATCAAAAGCGAAATTCATAAGCCCGAACCGATCAAAGCCGTAAACAAGGTGTGTGAAACTTGTAGTGGTCCACATGCGTATTATGATTGTCAAGCAACCGATGCTTCCTTTTACCACGCTCCGTAGCCGGTAAACCACAATCAATACCGACCACGGTGATCCTCACTACCGTGCACCTAGCGGTATGAAACCACACGGTTTTCCTCCGTGCAAAACCATGGCAATCGAATCGCTTTGTTCGAATCAAGGACAAAATTTCAATAACTCTCAAAATTTCAATCAAAGCGGAACAATTTCAACCGACCTCAACCTTATCAAGCTCCTAATCATCAAAGTTATCAACCACCTCCTCAAGCTCCCATGCCAAATGACTTCATGAAAATGGTGAGGCAAACATGCGATCAATGCAAACTCGGATCAATAACATGAGAGGTGAGCTAAAAGGAAATTGATACCACATTATCTCGGCGGACAAATGAGTTAAAGAATATGATGAGCGGTTTCATGAACATGAATATGAACAAAGCTTCATCATCTTACGGAGGACTCGAGCAATACTATTCCTAATCCCAACGCCGAGTTGAAAGCCGTCACCACTCGTAGTGGTAAGGCGCACAATGGACCTAAGACTCCAATGCCCCTCCTCCTGTGGCATTTAGTCAAGTTACCAAGGAGACAACGGACAGGTGCATTATTCAAGCCCAAGTACCCGCTGCGTCCGCCGGTGGTCAAGCTTTAAGTCCGGAACCCGATGTTCAGAAGAAAATCTGAGCGTAAAACACTTCCATTCCGGCTCAAAGTCTAGTCGACTTCCTTACCCATCAAGAATGAATGATGAAGCTCAAAGACAAAAACAAAGAGCAAATGGAAAAATTTTTCCAAATCTTCAATGAGCTTCACTTTGATATAAGCTTCGTTGATGCTCTTGTTCTAATGCCTAAATTTGCATCCACGCTTAAAGGCTTACTCACCAACAAAGATAAGCTATCGAGATGGCTAAAACTCCTCTCAATGAGCAATGCTCGTGACCATTCTTAATAAGCTTCGAAAAGCTTGAAGACCACGGCGGTTCTTAATCCCGTGTGATTTCTTGGGGATGTTTCAATGCTCCGCCTTGGCGATCTTGGCGCTAGCATTAACCTCATGCCACTCTCGGTATGGAAGAAGCTGTCTCTTCACGAACTTTCATCCACTCGTATGACACTCGAGCTAGCGGATCGTCTGTAACTCGTCCACTTGGGATAGCCGGGATGTCGTGATGAAAGTGGGAAAATTTCACTTTCATCGACTTTGTTGTAGTAGACTTGATCACGAGATCCTAGAGTTCCCTTATCTTGGGAGAGCTTTCTTAAGAGCAGTCGTGCTCGATTGGCGTGTTCTTTGAAGAGTTGACCATAAGGGTTGACAACGAAGAGCTCACGTTGAATATCAACGAACTCCAAACCTCTATACAAGCAGTGTTGCCACAATTGATCAAAATGCGAAAGAATCAATGCAACACTCTCAAATTTCACGGTTAAGAGTGTTCAACAAAAGCGTCTTGAGCTCAAAGCTTTGAAAATTACCCTGGTTCAAACAAGTGGTTTGAAAGTTGTACCGGGAAGTCAAGAGTATTCTTGATGATGATGATGATGATCTAGAATCGGAGACTTCATCGGAGTGGTGGAAGCTGCTAGCTCTAAGAGCACACCACTTGTCCCACCTCCGGAATCGGTTTGTCGCATCGAGTTTGTTAACTCGTGGATGAAACCAAACTTTCTTGATTTCATCCGAATTGGATGATGATGATTGTGATCCAATGGGAGACATTCTTCCCATTGAAGAATTTCTCAAAATGATCCATCATCTCTAGTCTTATTAATTCTAACTCTTCTACCCTTCTCTTACTCCGTTTGAGGAAAGTGACTTCATCTTGGAAGAGATTGAAGCATACTTGTCCGATGATTCGGTTCCATGGGAAATTGATCACGCTCCAATTGACATCGAGGAGATATTCTTCTCATTGAGAAGTTGTTAATAATGATCCATTATCACTCCCTCCCATCGAGCTTCATAACAAGGAAGTCAAGTCGGTTGAGAAAAGCGGCGAATTTCTGAGGTTGAACAGGACTTACCACCTCATCTCGAGTATGCATTTCTTGAGGGTGATGATAAATTGCCGTCATTATTGCTCGAGATTTGAGCAAGGATGAAAAGAGCGCTCTCATAAAGGTCTTGAAGTCAAACAAGCAAGCAATTGCTTGGAAACTCTCCGACATTAAGGGTATCAACCACAGTTTTGTACTCACAAAATCTTAATGGAGGATGACTTTAAACCAATAGATTCAACATCGAGAGCAGTGAATCCTAAAATCCATGATGTTATCAAACAAGAGGTTCTCAAACTTCTTGATGCGAGGATTGATTTACCCTATCTCGGATAGTCCTTGGGTGAGCCCGTTCATTGTGTACCCAAAAGGGTGGTATAACCGTTGTTGAAAATGATGAAAGCGAGTTGATTCCTACTCGATTGGTTACGGGATGGCGTGTTTGCATTGACTATCGAAAGTTAAATGAAGCCACCCGTAAAGACCACTTTCCTTACCCTTCATGGACGGATGCTTGAGAGATTAGCGGAAGCGAATACTATTGCTTTCTCGATGGTTTCTCGGGTTACTTCAAATTCCCATTGATCCACAAGATCAAGAAAGACCACATTCACATGTCCTTATGGAACATTTGCTTACCGACGCATGCCTTTTGGCTTATGCAATGCTCGATTACATTCCAAAGGTGTATGATGGCCATTTTCCATGACATGATTGAAAAGACTATGGAAGTCTTTATGGATGATTTTTGGTCTTTGGAATTCTTTCCAAACATGTCTATCCCATTTAGAAAAGATGCTTGAGCGTTGTAAAACACAAATC
This sequence comes from Chrysanthemum lavandulifolium, assembly GCA_022545495.1. Taxonomy (NCBI): domain Eukaryota; kingdom Viridiplantae; phylum Streptophyta; class Magnoliopsida; order Asterales; family Asteraceae; genus Chrysanthemum; species Chrysanthemum lavandulifolium. The sequence goes on from CM040243.1 coordinate 148,454,473, forward strand.
TTAGTCTAAATTGGGAGAAATGTCACTTATGGTTAAAGAAGGAATTGTCCTTGGCCATAAAATTTCTAAGAGTGGGATTGAGGTTGATAAAGCTAAAGTCGATGTTATTTCGAAATTACCTCCTCCCACAACCGTTAAAGGAGTTAGAAGTTTCCTTGGTCATGCCGGATTTTATCGTCGTTTCATTCACGACTTTTCAAAATATCGACCTATGACCCGACTTCTTGAAAAGATACTCCGTTCATCTTCTCTAGTGAGTGCGTTGAAGCTTTTCAAACTCTTAAGAAAAAGCTCACGGAAGCACCAATTCTAGTTGCCCGATTGGGACCTACCATTTGAGCTTATGTGAGATGCAAGTGATTTCGCCATAGGTGCGGTTTGGGGCAACGAAAATCGAAACATTTCCGGCCTATACACTATGCTAGCAAAACTTTGACCAAGCTCAAGCACACTACACCACTACGGAGAAAGAATTACTAGCCGTGGTGTATGCTTTCGAAGTTTCGGCCATACTTGATCTTGTCCAAAAGCATAGTGTATACGGATCACTCGACCCTCAAATATCTTCTTGCTAAGCAAGATGCAAACCGAGATTGATCCGATGGGTTCTCCTCCTACAAGAATTTGATATCACCATCCGTGATAAAAAGGAGAGAGAGAACCTAGCGGTGACCATCTTTCCGTCTTGAAAATCCTCATCAAGGTGTGCTCGAGAAAAAGGAGATATCGAAACATTTCCTCTCGAGACACTTAATGTGGTATCTCATCATGGAGATTCTAGTACCCCATGGTTTGCCGACTTTGCAAACTATCATGCGGGTAACTTTGTTGTGAAAGGATGTCGTCCCAACAAAAGAACAAATTTTTCAAAGATGTTAAGCATTACTACGGGACGACCTCACATTTAAAATCTGCGGATCAAGTCATCCGACGGTGTGTTCCACGACCAAGAAGCCGATATTCTCAAGGCTTGTCATCATGGACCCACGGGGACATCATGGACGAACTACACCGCCAAGAAGGTGTTTGATTCCGGTTTCTATTGGCCCACCATTTACAAAGATGCCCATGACCTCGTCAAATCTTGCGACTCTTGCCAACGTCATGGTAACATCTCTAAGCGAGATGAAATGCCTCAAAATGCCATTCAAGTGTGCGAGATCTTTGGCGTATGGGGCATTGACTTTATGGGGCCATTCCCATCTTCTCGAGGAACAAGTATATACTCGTGGCGGTCTACTTGTCTAAATGGGTAGAAGCGAAAGCACTCCCACCTGTGACGCCCGAGTAGTTGTGAAGTTTTAAAGTCTCTCTTTGCCCGTTTGGAACTCCTCGTGCTATCATTAGTGATCGCGGCACACACTTTTGCAATGACCAATTCGCAAAAGTGATGCTTAAATCGGTGTCACCCACCGTCTCTCTACCGTATCACCCACAAACTAGTGGGCAAGTGGAAGTTTCGAACCGTGGTTTGAAAAGAATCTTGGAGAGGACCGTAGGTGAAAATCGTGTCTCTTGGTGGGACAAACTTGAAGATGCACTTTGGGCCTTCCGTGCAGCTTACAAAACACCCATCGGGTGTACTCATATAAGCTCGTGTATGGAAGGCATGTCATCTCCGATCGAGCTTGAGCACAAAGCCTATTGGGCCTTAGGCGAGGCAAATTCGACCTCAGTCCTCGGGTGATCATCGGAAAGTTCAACTCAGCGAATTAAATGAACTCCGTAATGAAGCCTCGAGAACTCTTTGATCTACAAGGAAAAGACAAAGAAGATCCATGACTCAAAGATTAAGAACCGCGTTTTCAGCGTTGGTGACCGAGTCCTTCTTTTCAATTCTAGATTGAAGATCTTCTCGGAAACTTAAGACCCGTTGGATGGTCCATTCACCTTCGCCAAAGTTTTTCATATGGCACCGTCGAATTATCTCAAGCAGACGGGCCAAACTTCAAAGTGAATGGACATAGGTTGAAGCACTATTTTGGGAGGACATTCCCACGTGATTGCCCGGATCTACAAACTTTCCCATGAACCAATGAATGCGGGATCGAGTCAAGCTAGCGACTCGGTAATCAAAAACGATAGCATGCCATATGGGTTTTCACCCATATTTACATCTTCTCACCTCTTTCTACCACCCTAGTGTGGGGGTTGCCCACATGTTGTGTATATAAGAATGTTTCAAAAAAAAAAAAAAAAAAAAAATCCTTCTTTCTAAATAATGGCGTAATATTTCCCTTTTCGTTCTTTGTTTCGGCATAACCGCGGTACTTTGAATATTGAGGGCAATATTCATTTCTAAGTGTGGGGAATTCTCACGAATTTCATATATATTATCTACCCAATTCCCCGTTTTGGCCAAAATTTTTTGGAGTAAGTGTTTTACACTTTCTCGTTTGGTTATCGATCCGCCATATACAGTAAGACTAAAGGATTAGCTAATCCGAGAACAAGCGGCTCTTGGTAAAGATTTCTCAAATCCGTTTATATGGCTTGCAATTTGCCCAAAATTGTATGGTATTATTCACCATATCCTAAAAGTGAAGAGTTGGCTAGCCCGCAAGATTATGGCTTGTGGTAAAGCGATGGAAAATCCATAATTGGTAATCGACTCACCAAAGATAATATTGATAATTTATCTAAGAGTTGGCTAGTCAAGAAGGTGCGGCTTCGGTAAAGACAAAATCAAATCCGTTGAAAGTCGGTGGTTTGCTCAAAATCACATGGTTATCGGTGTACCATGGTTCTTACTTGAACCGAAACATTTGGCTACTCGAAGTAATGGCTTTTGGTAAAGAGATTAAAATCCATTATGTTTTCTCAAATCATTGCTAGGGACTAGCAATATCTCGATGTGGGGATTGATGAGTGTGTAAATACTCATCATTTTGTACAAAATAAAGCGCAAAATCATCGAAAACACTCGAAACACATCAAAATGATCAAAATATCACAAATCGGTGTTTCATGTGTTTTAAATACAAAAATATCAAAATCGGATGAAAAACATATCAAATTTGCAAAATTGCGTTTGATCCCCAGTATCAAAAGTTGTCAAAAGCAGTCCTGAGCGCATAATTTCAAAAGTAAAGTCACCAAAGGTCCTTTTAAAATCAAAACTTGTCAAATTTAGTCCTTTGGTGAAAAATATCAAAAGTTTGAGAAAATTACAAAATGGTCCTTGAGTTTCAAAATTGGCGAAATGGCCCTGGAAAATTGCAAAATGGCAACATTGGTCCTGTACTATTGATACTTGTCAAATTCAGCCCTTGGATCAACTTTGAGATGTTGGCGACTTAGGTCCCTACATTTCGAGATTTACACCTTTAGTCCTTGAAGTTTTAAACCTTTTCACTCAATTTTGGACCCTTGACACACTTTGGACCCCTGTCATTTGGAATTATGAACCCCCCCATTATTATTACTTCCCTGGTCAATCTTGGTCAAACCACTCAAGCCCGCCAAAGTCCTCTTCTCTCGATTGCTTTGCTGCTACACATCTTCCCCATCCCCTCATCACTGATCACTAAAACACATTCCCCACTCCATAACAAACCTCCAAACTTCATTTAATGCTTCCCCCCTCACCTCATTGATTGGCGAGAAAAGGATTTTGGCGCCAAAATCTATTTAAGCGGTGGAGATCATTTCAAGGCCATCCAATGGCTAGGATTGGTGGGATAGATTCGAGTGAGATAAGAAGACTTTGGAATATAAAAGGCAGAAAAAGGAAGCAAGTGAGAGTAGAATTTTAGCTTAAAATTTCTTAATGTCGTTTTATGTTAAGTTATTATTCTCGATATTAGATTTGTATTTTTGGTTAAATTGTATCAAACTTATGTGTTCAAGTGTATTTCAATCATTTTCAAGCATCGAATCGGTTTATGATCACAATTCAATATTCATGTTCACTGTTTCAAATTCTTAAGTTCAAATCTTGTATACAAGCTTTCAATAGCTGATTTGTAAGCTTAAAAAGGTTTATATAAGCTTATTATAGCTTTGTATAAGCTAATGTTACAGGTTTAAATGATTATGGTTCTTGGTCAACAAAAGTCAAACAAGGTCAAAAATGGGAATGCAGAATGACATGGGTTGATGCAGAGGTGGATTGGGTTGTTTTAGGTTCATTTGGGGTGATATTTAATAGATTAGTGGTTCATGGTTCATGATTGCAAGCTATAGCAGCTTTGGACCTTTGTAAGTGTTTTTCAAGTCTTTATGCATAATCAATAATTGTAGTTTAAATCTGATAATTCTTGTTCAAATAGCTGTATTTAGGATAGTAATACTTGGTTTGATCATTAATGTCAGTTGGATAATTGTTTAGATCGATTCACGAGTCATAATAGTAAGATAAAAGGGTGTTTGGAATTGTTGTTATATATATGTTCTAGGCATTCGTTGGTTCATTTCTATTGGTACATGATTGTTAACTCTAAGTATGCTCATTTGAGTCATAGTTTTGATCTGCAACACCACATAAGTCAAATTTTCACTTAAATACTCTCAGCGATTACTGTTGGATTTTTGAAATCAAACTTTTGATTTGTGTTCAAAGTCTCAAACAAAGCTTGCAGAGGTTTCATTACATCTTATATAATCAATCTTAGTACCTAAAATCGGTGGAAAAGTTCACCAAAGTCAACTTGCATATTTGTCTTTAAAAGTCGAATAAGGTGAAAAATCATTTTGGACTCGCATTGGAGGAATTTTCATGGGTTCAATCTTGAGCAAATCTCGGTGAGAATTGGCATTTCAAAAGTTCAATTGGTGTCATTTCTTGTTATCAATTTATCATAATTTTGCAATTTTTCTATAAGCTCTTAATAAGCTCTTCTTTTAGCGAAAGTGCCTGCTCTCTTGTCGATTAACAACGAGAGTTTTCTCGAGATAGTGCGGCTTATGCAGGGGCTTATTAGAGCTTGTCAAGATCGGTATTTGGCACAATCATAGCTGGCGGTGTTTAGTAGGGATTGCATAAGTGGTTTTGGATTTGCTTATTGGTTAAGCGTGCATAAGCTCAAACGGTGGTCTAAACCCTGTTTGGTTCATTAATGATTGGCTTATTTGAAGCTTGAGCTTTAGAATTGATAGGAGTAGTTAGAAACAGTTGATATTAGTTCATTTAGTATAAGTTAGTTGTGCTCCTTTGTTTGGTTGGTATTTTAGATCATTAGCTTATTCTAGTAGCTTATTTGAGTAGTGATTACACTAAAGCTTTTATATTCTACACATAGCCTGCTAGTTTTCATTTTCATAGCTTCATATTATTATTTTAGAATTTTCATGAAATTTTCAGATTTTCCAAGTTCATTTGCTATTTTTCTTAATTTAAATTAGTTTTAAGCACTTTTAAATAGCATTTAATACAAATAATTAAGAAAAGCTTCAAAAATAATTTTTCAATTTTCTTAAGTTTAGATAAATATAAAAGACAAAAAGTATTTTCTAGATTTTCTTAGTTAAATTTGTATTTTCTAGCATTTTAATTAGTTTTAAATAGTTTTAAATTAATAATAAATATATAAAAAGTCTAAAAATATCTTTTCAGTTTTAAAATTAGTTTTATCATATTTTAGATTTTCTAAGTTTTAAATTTATTTTTCTAGTCTTATTTCATATTTTCTTTTATTTTAGAGTATTATTAAATAGTTTAAAATAGTTTTTAATTAATAATAATTAATTAAATAGTTGTAAAAATAATTTTCCTTTTCTATAAATTTTCTTATATAATTAGGATTGTAAAATGTATTTTCATATTTTAGGATTTATCTTGTGTAATTTTCACGTTTTATTTTATGCGTTCGTAGTTTTAAATTAAACGTACGTTTTAGGTTTTAAACGTTCATCACTTTAAATATAGTGATAGCGTTTATTTAATAGGTTTTATCTTTTTAATTTTCTTTAATTTGCATTTAAGCCGTCTTTATTTGTTGGCTTTTTCCGTAGTTAATATCATATTCAGAAATCTTTTCCCGTTCAAACTCCTCGATCACTAAACGTCTGATAATCCATTGCATAGCTCGCTGGGACATAACGACCCGGGGAGACCCTATTCTCCTCAGATCTTCATTGATTTCGTGCTGAAGCTGTTTTAAGCCTGTTACGACTTGACGGTTTTGCGCGCATCATAAACATTCCCAAGATAATCCAAATCAAAATCCGTGGAAAAATTGTTAGGTGAAGAGCGGTGCTAAATTAGATTCCCAGTTGCGGTGAAAACTCTATTAGGGAATTAATTAAAATACAAAAGCAGCCAAATCTAGCTCTCGATTCCGTTTCATTCACGATGGCGATGATGATGAAGTTACCCTTGATATTCGTCAATTTTATACGGGTTCATCAAGTTCATCGGTTGAAATTCCTTCCATGAAAAATCGGGGAGAAAAGACTATGATGGAATTACTAGCGAAGAACAAATGGAAATTGTAAAACATATGTATGCTAGTCCTTCTCAACTCCCTCGATCTGTTGTTATCACACCGATATTCCCACTCACTCTCTCGAACATGGGGATGAGCATCTTGACACTTGTTCACGAAAAGAATCGGACGAATTCATAAAGTCTAGTGTTGAGAACCTTGTCCCAATCCGAGAGAGTCACAGGGAACTTCGATCATATGTGTGATTCTCTTTCTCCTCTTGAGTGTTCAAAGATTATTTTGAAACTTTCTACGATCTTAGCGACGATTGTGCTTCCTATGGAAACATCAAGTATGTTGAGGCATCACTCCACGATCGATCCTCTTGCGAGGAGTTCACCGATGAACTCGCTCACATCAATCCACTTTCATCGGAAAGTGATGATGATCTCTTTGATTTGAAGCCGACCTAGGAGAACTTGAAAGTCTCCTTTATAATGATCGTTCACTCACTTCTCACCCTAACGGTCAATAGAGAATGTTAATCACCTTGTTCCGAAGCATTCAAAGCTACTTTCACCAATCCTCTATTTAAATTCGAATCAATTCACTTTAATTTCGATAATTCACTCTTTCATATTCGAGCGAGGTAAGTGATGATTCCATAATAGAACAAGGGTTCGCTGGACTTACATCACGTGAATGATTCTCTTTACGAGGTTCTACTTTGAACTCACTCATATCATATCTCCACGAGTATGATAACTTCCACTGATCTAGACAAAAGCGATCTTTGTGTTCGAAGGAAATGTTCTCAACCATGAGAACTTGCTTGATATCAAAATCCCATCCCTCCCACCCGAATATGTCTTGATCAAATAAGCTTAAATGATGAGATTCATGAACCAGAAATCATGAATTCTCCTTCTAATGATGATGAGTTAGTCATGATTTTTATCATGATTTTCTTTCTTTTCTTCACCTATACGGTGACTTTCTCATTCTTCACTCCTTGGGAATGAAGACACTATCTTTGACCCGGCATTTTCATTTATCATTTGTGAGCGGATCTATGTATACCTCATCGGTGTGGAACTTTCACGTACTTCAATGTTTATACAAACATCTTGAATGAAAGTCCGATGGAGATTGTCTCTTCCACTTACTTCCCATGAACAAATTAATTGGAATTCGAGTCAAGCTAGCGACTCGGTAATCAAAACAATAGTGCAACATGGGTTTTCACCCATGTTTACGTCTTCTTACCCTTTCTACCACCTTAGTGTGGGGAGATGCCCACATGTTGTATATAGATCTAAAAATGAATGAAAATTGTAAATATTAAAAAGAGAGTAATTGTTGTGTTTCTACACTTAGCTAGTAATGTTATCTTTTACGTTCAAGGATTCGGCATAATAGCGGGACTTTGAATATTGAAGACAATATTCATTTCTAAGTGTGGGGGAAATGCAGCGAATTTGATCATAAATGTACCCTTTAGTCCCTTTTCCCCAAAATGGCCAAATTAAATTTTTTTAGTGGAAGTACTATGTACTAAACACAACAAATGGTAATCAGTCCACCATATCTAACCCACATAAGGATTGGCTAATCCAGAGCAAGCGGCTCTTGGTAAAGATATCTCAAATCCGTTGACGACTTGCAATTTGCCCAAAATTGTATGGTGTTCAAATTTCACCATATCTTTAATTAGTGAAGAGTTGGCTAGCCCATAAGTTTATGGCTTGTGGTAAAGGCGATTGAAAAACCATAATTGGTAATCGACTCACCAAAGATATTTTATCTAAGAGTTGGCTAGTCCGAAGAAAGCGGCACGGTAAAGACAAATCAAAACCGTTGAAAGTCGGTGATTTGCTCAAAATCATTTGGTTATCATTGTACCAAGGTTCTTACTTGAGTGAAACAATTGGCTACTCGAGTAATGGCTTTTGGTAAAGAGACTTAAATCCATTAATTTTTCATAAAATATTGCTAGGGACTAGCAATAGTTTAGTGTGGGGGATTTGATATGTGTCTAAAAACACATATATTTTATATTATTTAATCCCACAAAAATGTCCAAAAACACAGAAATGCCATATAAATGCTATAAATATCATTGAAAATGTGTTTTTATATGTTACAAGTGCAAAAGGATTGGCGATGAAAAACAACAAAGTTTACATAATTTCTGATTTGGTCCTAAACTTTCATAAATTGGCAAAACTAGTCCACAGTAATTCAAAACTTGTAAAATATCATTAAAGGTCCTTAGGGATTCACAAGTTGTTAGAAATAGTCCTTTGGAGTTAAAATTGCATATTTACAACTTTGGTCCCTCAACTTTGAAAAATGTCAAAAATAGTCCTTGGTAAATTTAAAAAGTGAAAATAATCAAAAGTAAACCTTGTACTATTCATATATGGCATATTCGGTCCTTTTGATAAGTTTGGAAAAGTTACATTTTCAGTCCCTCAAGTTTGCCAAATTACAAGAATGGTCCTTGTGTATTAACTAAAAACCAAACCGGACCCTTTGTTATTATTAACACAAACCCAAAACACAAACCCACAAACCTGCTGGCCCAGTCACAAGCCCAAGCCCAATCCCTTTGAACCTTGACCCTTGAACCGTGAACCTTGAGCTAGTCCAAAACCCGTGAACCCCCCATCTTTGAACCCTTTCACATATTAATAATACCAGTCAAACCAAAGTCAAAACCCAGCTACTATTCATCTCCCTCCCAACACACTGTAAAACCATACTACCCTCCACCTCCCTGGTTTATACACCATCGACATCTCTTCCACCTCATCCCCAGCTGTCTACCCACTACCCTCCACCTCCACAACACTCCAAACTTCCTTAATTAAATTAAAGCGCCCAGCGGTAGTGTACACTTTTGGCACCAAATTTACAAGCTGGATGGCGGGATGAATTGGAACAATACAACGGGATTCAATCGAGAGGGACCAAGAAAGCTTTTGGAGTCAATAAAACACCAAAGACATGAGAGAAGCGGGAGAGTAGATTTTAGTTGTAGTTAAAATTTTAAATTAATGTCGTTAGTATAATTTTAATGTAAAACCTTTACGGGTTTCTTAGTTTCTAAATTGTATAAGTCATTTCGGTTGTAATTCAAGCGTTTAATTAGATTAATTTCATGTTTCGATCTAACAAGATTTCCTTAAAATTGTTCTTACTCGTTTTTCATGTTATAATTTGTTTGAATGGTTCCAATAAGTTTGTTTAAGCTTATTCAAGCTTATTTAAGTGAATTAAAGTAGTTTCACATCCTTTATGCAAAGAACTTGAAAAAGTCAACAAAAGTCAACACGGGTCAAATTTTGAAAGTCAAATCCATTTTAGTTAGAATCCGGTTTAAGTGAGTTAAATAATGAGATTAGTGATACTTTCTCGCTTTTTGATTCTGTTTTAGTCAAATCCCTTGTAGCTCAGATTTCATATGCACTTTGGTAGTTTTAAGGAGTGTTTGGTTTGAAGCTGTTCTTAGAGTCTCACTTATATAGATTAATAGCTTTTGGTATATTTGGTATTAGTTGATATTTTGAGAGTGTTATCAATCATAGTTTCAAGTTTCTAAAGTCTAAAATGCATTTTCAAGTGTTTCTTCAAATCTGTTTTATTTGTCTAAAAGTAGTTTCTATCAGATTTCTCAATCAATCTATGTCATTTTAAGTAGTTATAAAAAATTGTAAAAATAAAAATCACAAGTTCTATTGTTGGTTTAGTTATCGCAAAAGGAAAAAATTGAAAAATCTCTAGCTAGTTTTGTTTGTAGCTCAAAGTGGGAGTTTGGATGAAAAGTGCCCGCAAGTTCCAAGAATTTTGCGACTTATTAATAAGTCAGAGCGACTTGTTCAAGTTCGTTTGGAGGGCAAAAGCAAGTTGAGTTGGTGGACTCCTAGTAACCGAAGCCAGGAGGCTATTTCCATCTCTAGCTTATCCATATTAAGCTCAAAGGTGCCTCTTTGGGCGTTTGCCTGCAACACCAGTGTCATTATTTTTTAGTGCTTATTAGTGCTTAATCTTGGCTTATTTAGATTTCTTAAGTGCCTTTTAGTGAATTTAGTTTAGAATAGACATTTCTTGCTTATTAGTGCTTATTTGTGACTTTTAAATAGCTTATTTCTCATTTTAATACTTTAAGGATTCCCTAGTTAGTTTATTTGCCAATTGCTTATTCTGCTTATTCTCCTTATGATTCTTGTTTCATTTCTTTATATAGTGCTTATCTCAGTTCCTTCTTGATGCTTTTAGATCTTTAAATTTGTTCCCATTAGGTTTAGCTTATATTAAACTTGTAATAGCTTTTGGTCCTTTAGATAATCCTTGAACCAAATGACCCTTTAGTGCGATTCTGTTGGGAAATAAGGCATCAATGACTCGTTTAAGCTTTTAAAAGTTCGGGTTTTATAAAAATAGCTTAATTTTACGATACTACCAAGTTAACAAAATAAAAGTTAAAAAATGTGTTTTAAAAGATAGGTACACGAGTTGAACACAGGACTTCATGACCCTCCCACGCCACACACACAACTCACAAATCCATCTCGCCTTGGGACTTTCTTGTCATCCTTTGCACTTAATTCCTTTAAATCGTTTTAACTTTTAATACTAAATAAGGCCTTTAGCTTATTTTCTGCTTCTTGGTTGCTGAATTTTCAAGTTTCTAATTTTTCTTGGCGTTAGTTTAACAAAAAGTATTTTCATGAAAAGTTTTGTATTTTTCCAATTATTTTTGATATTTTTAATCATTTAATTTCTATTTTCTAGTTTTTAATTCATAATAAATTGATAAAAAGTGTAATAAATATATTTTCAGTTTTAAAATAACTTTTATAATATTTTAGATTTTTCTAGGTCATAATTTCACTTTTCTAGCTTTATTTCATATTTTCTTATATTTTAGGGTATTATTAAATAGTTAAAAATATTTTTTAATTAATAATAATTAAATAAATAGTCATAAAATAATTTTCTTTTCCAATAATTTTCTTATGTATTTAGGATTGTAAAATATAATTTTCATATTTGTAGGCCTTTTATTTCTTAAATCTCACGTTTTATTTTGTATGTTTTAATCGTTTCTAAGTATTTTGCTTTCACGTACTTGTTCTTATAGCTTGTTTAAGCTATTTTCTTTTATTTCCTTAGTTTAATCAATCATCACCCATTTCCTGTTCAATATCACCCGATCACAGATTCGTTGTATTACAGTTTTCACACCTCGTTGGGATTTAACGACCCGGATAAACTCTTAACTCCTCTGGACTTAATTGCATTGCGTTCTGAGCTTTTTGACTTTTATGGTTGACCATTCACAAGTGGTTGACTAATAAAAGATAGACCGTTTGGAGCGAATCAACTAACAACAAATTTGACCTGCAGAGGACGAAAAATACATATGATTCGTCTAACTTGATGAAATGCATCTAATATATGTGTATGCATATGCATCTAATTCAAATTGATGCATCTCTAATGTGCACTTATAGTTGTTTCTCATCCTTCTTATTTTAAAAATTCTTCTCATTTGATCCTTAGTCTAAATTCAAATAGCCATAAAAGAAAGATAGACAGTTGAATTGGGACGGACATAGTACATTTTTGTAGAATTTTCTTACGTGAAGGATTGGTAAAAGGTTTTACTTGATGTGAAAAAACATAGAAAAGTTGTGCTACTAGAATATATTGTATGGATGTAGCATATATTTTAAGGGGAAATCATCCCTATTGTTTACTGCAAGGAATGATATATGCTGCAAGGCATAAATGAAGGGCCACTAGTGTAAAGTGATAATACCTGAAGCTACTAAATGTAAATGTGAAAGATAGGTAAGTTGTATGATGTTAGCAGCAGGATGTTAACCCCATATTTTAATTCAAAACATGTATAAATAGAATATAGATAGGCATGCAAATAGAGTTAGGATCAAATAATAAATAGCGTAAACTGCAAAAATGTCTGTAAACTTTTCGAAAACTACAAGGAATGTCCGCAAAAAAAAAGTGCAAGAAATCTCCCCAACGTTTCATTTTTCTGCAAGAATGGCCCGTGAAGGTGTACTGTAGTTGCAAATTCAAGATTTTGGCTAGCAGTCGTTACTAAATCCCGTTAGTTAGTCCTCACGTGCAATGCACGTGAGGGTAATTTCATCATTTCACTGTTCCCGCCTTCAACACTCAACTGCTACCACCCCAGGAACAAATATCGACGAGGATAGTTTTTGCAAAGAAACTTAGTCGTCTATAACACATTAACACGATAAAATCACACACACAAACACATTTTATCTTCCTTCAATTGATCAAATCACACACCCATAAACACATACCATGGTAGTGGTTTCCCCACTTTGGCAGATTCAAACTCCTGATTTTCTGACCCAAGAGCTTGGTTCTATTTACGGTAAGCTTAAATGTTTTAAGTTGTCACTTGTTTTTGTAATTCATGCATTTGTACATTGTAGGATATGTGATTTTCATACTTTTAAGTTGTTATGTGTTTTTCTAACTAGATTCCAATGGTACACTGTTCAATCTGAAAATCCATTACAATGGGCTCTTTACAAATCCACCAAACCGAAAATATCGGTTCGGACATATGGCATATGTTGACATGATTGATGTTGACTATTTCCGCATTCAGGAGTATGTTGGGATGTTTGACGCACTAGGATTAGGGGATGATCATAGTACTCTGTTCTCACATTTTAGGATCCCTAAGGAATCTTTGGATCATGGATTGCTCCCATTGATTAGTGTGGAAGATGTCGTGCAAATGTTTAAATACGTGCCTCGGTTTAATGAAATATAGGTTTATATTGAAGAAGGTATTTCATCAATCGAGCAGTATTTTTTGGACATGAGAAATACTCATGGAAAGGGTGTCATGATTGAAGATATAGATGATGATGATGCCGTTAAGGAATCTGAGAGAGCTGGTGATTTATGTTTGCTAGAGAGGCATGGTGCTACTGAAATGAGAAAGGAAGGAAAACAGGGTGATACTTCAAATCATGCTTCATCTAGTAAGGTTGGATGCTGGGATGATGAATATTATTGTCACTTATATTTCGATGATGATGAGCTTGTTATTCCAACACCATGGTCTGCTGAAGGGAAGAACAAAATAAGGGCAAAAAGGTTGAGTGGTGAGTACGAGTTCAGAAACATCTTGTTCGAAATGGAATGCTTAATAAATAATGGGTGTGACCAAATGAAGGATAATCTAAGTAAAGAAACTAAAGCGAGTCAAAAAAGAAGCTGTGGCAGATATGGGTGAACCTAAACTTGAAAAAGGGTTTGGAAGGTAGAGACAGATAAAGAGGATGATTTCTTCCTTAAAGAAATTGAAGTTGAATGGTTGGATGATGTATCATACAATGGATTTTATCAACAATTAGAGATTCATATGTTGTATGCTGAGTTAGAATCAGTTATTCAGAATGTTGCTTTTCTACATAATGAATTCAGAGATGAAGCTCCAAGAGTAGAAGTTAAAGAAAGTTTAGAAAGGGCAGACATTGAAGCTCCAGCTATAGATTGTTCATCTGCTAGTGTGACCTCTGGTACATAAAAGAAGAAAAGAAGGTTGGATCCAACTGAAAAGGATGAGAAGGCAATTGAAGCAGATGAGGAGGTTGATTTCAAGTAAGGAGGGAATGATCAAGGTGATGACAAGGCAATGGTGAAGGTTGTTCTTTTTTTGTTTATTTTATGGCTTAGGATGGCATGTTTTGGAACAATTTAAGGGGCGATCTAAACTTGCACCCCCATTTTTCTTCCCTTGCACCTCACACTAGGCCAATCATTGGCCCAATGATTTTTTTTTTTTTTTTTTTTAGTTTTTTGTTTTTTTGTTTTGTTTTGTGTTTGTGTATAATTTTATTTGTGTAGTGTTTTTATATGTATAGTGTATTTAATTGTGTAGTGTTTTTATATGATATTTATTTTACGTTGTGCTTTTCAATTGTGTGTTTGTTTTCATTTAATTAAACAATAACAATAAAACATTAAACAAGTAAAACAACAATGTTTTCAATATTACAACGAAATCTACTCACATGAAGATTATTAATGTCATCTATAAGCTCATAGAGTATTCCACTCGGTGACATGCGTGATCAATGGATTTCTTGCCAATTCGATGATGCCTCCAACGCTTTATTTTTGCTCGCAACAAATTGTTTTCACCAATAGCATGTTGATCGTTGTATCTTTAGTTTCGTAGTTTGAGCAATTGCGTTGAAGAAGAGGCTTCACCAAAGTACTTTTGTTGAAATATTTCCTTCCACATGAGTATCGACACCCATAGTCTTTAGTCTCGGTGTTACATGACGAAACAATTATAAGAAATGTATTCTAAACAAACAAGTTATTGATATATTTACGCAAATAAGCAAGCGTTTAATTATTTACCTTTGAGAAAGGACATGGATAATACTTGGACCACAAGTTTTGGGCTTGTGAGATGTTCTTTCAATTATTAATCCACGTTGACAACGACACAAGTAAGGATTTTCTTGTTGCATCTGGCCAAAAGAATTTGTACAATTATTCACAACATAAATTAGTAATATCATGGTTCACAAAATTAGAAGCTTCGAATACATAAATAACCAATCTTGTTATAGATTAATAGTTGATACATGGTTCACAAAATTACAATATAACTAGAAACTAAGATCAAAAGATAGATCGGGAAAAGGTGATCATTTTAACATAGGGCACGCGCGGTATTTCTCACCGACGCGCCCTAGATCTAAAGTTTCTATGGTTGCGTATCTGAAAGTAAACGGGATGGTTTCTATGGTTCTTGAGGCCTGTTGTTTTTGGTTGTTCTAGATACCAATTTGGATGTTTCTATGGTTCTTGAGGCCTGTTGTTTCTATGGGTTGATGTTGTTGTTGGAAAAAGTAGATGTAATATGTATATTTTGAGTCTATTTTTGTGATAAAAAAGATGAAAAACCAATAATTGGTGCATATTTGTTACCCACGTATGGGTTAAAATCTTTTGAGATTTGTTTGTTGGCTTTGTTTAGATATGCTTCTGAGACAAAATCATCTTCATCTTCATACATTTGGTAAGACAAAGGTTTGACTTGTTTGGTCGTTGAATTTTTTTTGTTATTTTTTTCACTTGATCTATTGACTTTTAGTTGGATTTGAGACGGGTTTTGTGTGAAATGGGTTTTGTTGAATTTGTGATAGATTTTCAGTGAGGGTTAATGGGTCGGTGGGTATATCCCTTTTAGATGAGAGAAGTTATTCAAAAGGTATATCCCTTTTGTGTATACGATGGTGTGAACGAAGGTATTTTCATATTTGATTCATCTACTGAGTGAGTTGCTATACATGTGATGGTTGCCAACTTTCCGGCTTATTTCTAAGTTTTTATTTCTAAGTTTTGAGCCATGGCAGTTGGAAATGGTATTTTTGAGCCATGGCAGTTGGAAATTTTTTTTGAGCCATGGCGATGATGATTTTTGAGCCTAAAATTTTTCCGAGGCGATGATGAAAACCGAATGGACGGCAAAGTGAGATAAAATCTCACTTTTGCAACCTTCGAACCGAGCCTCAAAAATTTCCGACTACGCTTTTTTTAAGTTTTAAAGCGATTCATAAAGAAAAAAAACTTGAAAAAGTTATATACTTTATTGATAAAAAGAAATAAAAGAGTACAAAAACCTTACTTTTAAAAAAAAAAAAAAAAAAAAAAAAAAAAAAAAACTTGTACAAAAAAGTGACAAAAAAAAAGAGTAAAAGTAAAAAGAAAAAAAAAAACTTGTACAAAAAAAAGACAAAAAAACAAAATTTTCAATCATTGGCACGGAAACCAATGTCCCAATCATTGGGAGGAGAGAGAAAACTCTAACACCCCTTAAAATTTTTCTAGGGGGTGCAGGGATAGTAGGACCCTTTATTTTATGTAGGTCGAATAACATTTTAGTGTTGTGTCTTGTGGTAGTTTATGCCACATGTGTATGTTTATGAACAAGTTAGGTTATGTATGCATCACCTGTGTTTGGCACACAGTATTTGGTGTTACTCTTGTGTTGTTACATATGTTTAGCACATTTGACATGTTCATTTGGTGTTTTACTTATTGGTTGACTACTAAAGTCAATGAATGGTATGCAGGTTCACTAATGGTTATGCTTATGTTGAAAGTCAATTGGTTGACTACTAAAGTCAACAAATGATATGAGATGGTTAGTTTTAGATAAACATGTGTAAGATTTGGAGACACATTTCAATGGACAAATGAGTTTAATGGTATAACTACCAAAGTTAATAAAACAATCAAGCTACAAAGTGAAGAGCCAAACAACAGCTTAAGTGGAATGCATCACAACACCATTGGATCATATACTTCTCCACACTATATAAGACATCAAGCCTATTTGGATAAGATGCAGTCATACTAGTCAATGTATTATGTACAGGCTTAAGCTTATGTATTGATAGTTGGAAGTTAGTCTTGTAGTTGTTAGTAGTTTAGTCATTGTAACAGTAGAAATATTGATGTAACAGTAGCATAAATAGCTTGTAACCTATACATTTTCAGTTGAAGAGCTAAACATCAGCTTGAGTGGAATGCAACACAACACCATTGGATCATATACTTCTCCACACTGTACAAGACATCAGGCATATTTGAAGAAGATGCAGTCATACTAGTCAATGTATTATGTACGGGCTTAAGCTTATGTATTGATAGTTAGAAGTTAGTTTTGTAGCTGTTAGTAGTTTAGTCATTGTAACAGTAGAAATATTGATGTGACAATAGTATAAATAGCTTGTAACCTATATATTTTCAGTTGAATGAATCATTTCACATTTCACTTTAAATCCAAATTCTCTCACTTGCAATAGAGTTAGAACTCCTTTTTTAGTTTGAACAAATGGGTAAGATTTTGGAAACACATTTCAGTTGACAAATGGGTTAGAACTTGTTTTACTTTTCCATTCCACGGGTAATTTAGAATCACATTGGAAAATAACACCAAATTCAGATCCTACAAAACTATACAATAACACAATGAGGCTTTGGACAAACCCCAAAAGACCTCACCAAATGAAGTTTCACTGATAACCAAAAGATACATAATAGTTAACCCTAAATAAGACTTGAGCTTTTTAAGCCTAGAGTGTAAGCTCTCGAAAAATTTCATTTGTCATTAACACTTAATCATGAATAAAGCACGGATTAGAATACCATGAAATTTTCTTGTAATCGTTATTGCATATCATTTGGCAAATGCATTGTACCACGCGAATTTTACGCTCAAATTTCACCGTTGTGACCTGATAAAAGTTCCCTCGATCCCGGTATTAATAATTATTTAAAATATATAAATAAATTATATAAATGAAATATATACTACCTCCGTCCCAAATTTATAGTCTCCTTTTGACTTTTTCGGTCTTTCTCCTTCAACTTTGACCTTAAATATTTTTGTTTGTGTTATACAATAGTTGATGAAAATTATACCAATGAAAATAAATTTAAAACTTAATACATTCATACATTTTTATCAAGTTTTATATAACACAAACAAAAATACTTAAGGTCAAAGTTGTAAAAGAAAGACTGAAAAAGTCAAACGGGGACTATAATTTTAGGACGGAGGGAGTAATAATTTTTTTTGAACCGGGCCTAAGCCCAACCCCTATCCTCTATTTCCTTTTAGGCCTCGCCTTTGTCTGATCCAATACCCAAGTCCAAAACCAACTTCTTTTTATTCTCTTTTGGGCCTCATTAGGTTCTAACCCAAGCCAAGGTGCCACATTTAGATTTTTGCACACAAACATTTGCTAGTAACATTTTGGTTGTGACTTTTTCCTGTGACCGGTCGAGGGACGAACAAACACAACAAATGATACAAACACAAAGTAACATACATCTCCTTGTCTCATGTTTGCGTGTGTGTGTGAATAAAGGGGACAAACCACTCACATAGCCAGTCTAATTCCTTATTATAATGCCCTAAAACCTCATGATCACTTTGACTATCCATTTGACCTCAATACACAATGGTTAACATGTTTCTCATGCAAATCATGAAGTGACTAAACCCAAGCATGCCCTTGATTTTGGTTGTCGATCGTGCATGCCAAACCCAACCAAAAACCATCTTCTACTTTCTTGAAAACTAGGAAAGAACAAGCTTAAAATAATCTAAACACCTTACTTGTCTCCTCTTTATAAACAACCACACACTTAGTAGAAACTCACAACATCTCACAAGTTATCTCACAAAATACTCTCTCAAAGATTACATTCAAATCGTCCACTATGGAACGTGTCTAAAGAAGGAAAACGCAAAACAAAGAAAAAGGGATTCTCGGTTTGTAGCTTGGGTATAAGATCAATAAGGGGGTAATCTTGGAGTCTTGGTCACCATCGTTCACTTTCTCTCGATTCGTCACCACTCTTTGGAGTGTTGTAAGTTTCCCTTCCAATTCATTTTTCGCGTTATTTCCTAAATCACACGTATGAATGTTGTCTTGAACCTAAATAGATCGACTATGTATAAATACCTACTAAACTAAGGAGATACAAACCTATAAAGGAACCACGATCATGACCAATAAAAGCTTAAAGCCTCATTGCCCGTTTTGCTTCTTAGGAAACTCTAGTCACCCTTGCGTTTAATCCTATGACTCGCATACATTTTCTTAACGTCATATCATCCTTATGTTGTGTGAAATTTGTCCATGAAATCATATATACAATTGATAGTATGTTTCCAACACTAATACTAAATCCTAGTAACCCTTTGAACCCCCCTTGCCTCGTTTCTCTTCAAAACCAAACGCAACCCCATTGGGCTTTAGGGTCCAAACCATTTCTAACCGTGGCCCAATAATAATTTAGCCGGCCCATTACCTAAAACAATAAGATATAAGCTCATAATAAGTTCTTGATAAGCTTTTGAAAAAGTTAAACAATTTATAAAGTCGAAAATATGATTTCGGAATAATTTTGCAAATTATGTAGGAATCGGGTTAAAAATGTAAAATTATGAAAGATAAAGGGGTGTTTTGCACGTAAAGTTCGTGCATGGAAAATTCTAGGGTGTGTTTGGAACATTTTCTAAAGTTAAAGGTTGGTTTTAAACGCTAAATGTAAGCATGGAAAATCTAGGGTCGATTTTGTAAAGTTTGAAAGATAAAGGATGCCTTTGTACGTAAAAATTTATGCATGGGAAAAGCTTAAGGACTGATTTTGTAATTATGTCAAACTAGTGAAAATTGAGATAAAAGTTTAAGTGTCAAAATTGTAAAGTTTGAAACTCGAGGGACTAAAAGTGCAAAAATCAAATTTTGAAATGTTTTATAAAAACAATTTTATATAGGGACCGAAACTGTTAATAACTGGAAACTTTGAATATAAATTACTTTTGGGTAAAAAGTGTCATTTTTCCAAAAGTTGAGGGACTAAACTTGTACATTTTGAAACTTAAGGGTAAAAAGTGTAAATTTGAGAAAAAGTTTAGAAAACTTATAAACTTATCACGACTTCATAAAAACGAGTATTTTGATGACCTAAAGTCCATACTAAGTATTATGTAGGATCATACTTTTGTGTTTGATGATTCAGGTGGCCTTGGATGGTGATAAATCAAGTATGCCATGTTTAGAGAGATAAAGAGTAGAGAGGGTGTTTCTTTAGAGAGAGAAAGTAAAACAAAAAAATTAAATGTTAGACTAAGAAGCACCAACCTCTACCTTGGAAATTAGAGGGTATTTATAGTTCTTACATAATACGCCACCTACGGGCTGTGGATCAGGCATACAGTGGGTAAAGACCCGTCCGTCCTCCATGGAGTTACTCTAACTAACTAACTAACTAATAAATAACGTAATATCTATGAGCTAACATATGCTATACTAGAATTGGGGTGACCGACTCTTCCATATGGATTTTCCAAATCCAAACAATCTCCCCCTAAGGGAGGTCACCCCATGAAATACATTTTGCATCCTAGCATTCTATCTTTGTCTTCAGTTCTGAGCTCGTAGACTTCAATTCTTCAATATCAGCATTCTTTGTGCTTTAGCAGTGATTCTTCAAAGTCCGTATGCTTTGTACTTGCAGTGGAGGTCTTTGAACTGATCCACATCTTGATGATCTTCGAGCTTTCTTTGAGATCATCAGCCACAGTAAATCTCTAGATCACCCTTTATTGTGTTGCCTTCATTTGATGTTGTGACTTTTGGACCGACATGCTCACACTTTCTGGATCATGACATCTTTTCATCAGAGTAGCGGAAGCATCATTGTATGTCTTTGAAGGTCATGATTTTCTTCAATTAAGTGTGAATGCTGTGAGCATGCGGTTGTGAATTGACTTCTCAATATCGATTAGCTGCAACCGTCCAATGTTCCTGCAAACAACAGTTAGCAATAAAACACACAAAAGTGAATTTGTTCACTTTCTTTGAATAAAGTGGCAAGAACCACGGTTCCCCATTGATCAATATAAATACTGCCTGTGATCAGGTAGAATTCCGAAGAATCTCCTTGACAGGGTTTCGCGGTTTGATCTAGCCGTTCTCAAAGCGGAGCGTCCCAAAGTAGACAACACGGAGTGAGTGAACCCAATGAATTGAGATTCATCGATTGATGAAAATTGATTTGAAAACAATCGCGTATTGCTTAGAAGAAAGAGTTTTGCATTACGACGAAGGTTTTATAAGAAAGATCAATTTTCAATCAGAAATACTTTTTGTGTTTGAAAATGAATACACATTCTATGTGCTAGAGTAAAGAAGAGATTTTCACATCGAACGGTTTTTCCAAAAGTATTCGTCAATTCATTTCCTGGACCAAGGTTGATTCAAGAGTGAATCGCCCCATTGTTTCTATCCAGTTGTCACAAGCTTGATTCTTGAAGAATCTCACATGTCACCCATCAAGAGCTTGTTTGATGTTGGCTCTAGAAGGATTTCCATCTTCATTGTGAATATTTTACATATTACTCGGATGTTCTGGCAATACCACAAGGATAATGCGTAGGACTCTCAATATATATACTTACTTTCCACATTGTATGAAACAGCAAGTCTTCATTAATTTTGTATCCTAATGAGATTTTGTGGATGATCTCTTGGCTCTAGACTCAATTATGCATTTTTGGTTTTCTATTCGGAGACTAGGGAGAGGTTCTCCTTCTTCAATATCAACCAACTCTAAGAGAAAGTCGATAGATTATGTACGTTCCCCGTGAGAATGAAACAAGTCCTTTTAAGAGAACTTGAGTGGCTTGGGAAGTTTAGTGTAGTGCGTCACTGGGTCCATAACGTCTTGTCTTCAATACTAGTGTTACCTCGATGTCGGCAATAGCATATGAATTGAACCGGTTTACGCCTAAGGTTGAATTCATGGAGGCTATTTCTTTTCACCCTTTTCACATTCAATTCTTTTTCATTCTTCAACCCCTTCAGTGCTTACTGAGACTTCATTACTAGAACCTTGTTGGGTCAGTTCTAGCGCTTTCTCTGTCGGCACTCTTCCCATCTTCTCACTTTTCTTTTTTCATCATACATAAGGACTTCTACACTATCTAGTGCATTTTCCCTGGGTAGATCCCTCCGGTTCTGGCGGGATCGTGGGAACTAATACCTAACCTTACCATCCTTATAACTCCATGCATAAAGTAAAATGGTCGGTATTTTGGTACAGTTCTTTCCTTCTTGAAACAAATTGAAAAATCATTTGGAAAATTAATCAAGGTACTTGTGATATAATATCAAAGCATTTGGTACCTTAATTCTTTTTTATCATTTAGAAATGCTCCCCCTCAACATGTGCATATGATTTTGAAATTGTTTAGCACATGGAGGCAAGAGTTCTTTGAAATATTTTCTTGATCACAATTTCCATGGAAAAAGCCTTTTGATTTTCTTGGTAAATTCTCCTCCTCAATATGTGCGTTGGTTATTTGAAATCATTTAACACATAGAGGAATGAGGTTTTTGAAATACTTCCACGATTATCAATAGTAACCATTCGCTCCCCCTCAATATGTGCATCGATATACGAAAGAGTTTAGCACATATTAGAGAGAGCCTGCCCTTTGAATCAAAATGATCACCTTTTATCAGATTATTTCATATTAAATCACAAATTCTCCCCCGATCAAAAATATCAAACCCTTTGAGATTTTGGATCCCAAGTGATTTAATTAGGTTTATAAAACATGGGAGAAAATGTGGCCAAGTTTAAATTCTCTTCTGGTTTTTGGATAAATGCTCCTCCTCAATCATGTGCATCATGTATTTGAAATCGTTTGTCACATGGAGGCAGGAGTGCCTTTAAAGGACTAAAACCAATTCCGTTTAAACAGATTTGAGATTTAAATCACGATCTCTCCCCCGATCAAAAATTTCAAACCTTTTGAGATTTGTGATCCCAATTGATTTAAATCATTTAGAAAAGTTTGGGGAAAGACGTGGCCTGATTTAATTTTGAAAATAACTGATAAGGAACAGATTTTGACAATAAAGATTGTTAGTGTCAGGTATGATAATTTTAAGAGATCTTTAGGTAAAAAGAAAAAAAATTACAATCAAACAAGAACAGAAAAAATTTCATTTTGAAAGATCTTTGAGTTTTAAAGAAAATCATACCATGATATAACATTAAATCTTTAGATCACCACTTATTTTGTACAAATGGACTTATTTGAAGAAATATTGTTTGAAAATATTTCATTTGAAATCACTTAAGATTTGACAATATAAAGTCCGGTTGATTTTCAAAACTTTGAGTCCAAATTATTTTCAAACAAATATTTTTCTACCATACGAACATGGTATCATCACTATTTATCCTGTACAAAGATACGTTAGGTGGTTAAGTTGCTTTTGTTGTTGTTGTTGTTGTTGTAGGGCTAGAAGAAAACCATCTGCTGAAGCAGTGAGACCTTTGAAGTTGCATCTATCATGCCAACTCTCCATAGAGATCCAATTAAGCTCCGTTTCTTTTTTGTTCGACCCAAGATATAGTTACCCTTTTCCTTTCGGCATCCAATCATCTGCTTTTGTGGGATACGGATCGGGAACTTTCTTATATACCAAGATATCTGCATACGTTAGTGGACATAAACAGATATATGGTAGTCGACAGCACCCAAACAGCAATCGACTAATAATAGTCAATCCAACATATCAATCAGATTATAAAAGGCATGGGAATAATGTGTTCATCAAACTCTAATCATCTAATCCTAATAATCATATCCTATGCTCCTAGTCCTTCAACATAGGCAAACATCTTTTTCTGTTAAGTATGTAGGATGATTAAATAAGTCCCTTAGATGATATAAATTTGAAAACATTCTCCCCCTCAATCAATGACTCATTTTATAAAAAGTTTTAAAAATGCTGAAGTCATTGATTGAGTTTCCAAATTTTCAAAAACTCCAAGTCTGATTGATTTTTTAAAGCAACTCATTTTTCCACCATTTTCTAAAGCAACAAATATTTTTCTGAAGAATTTTAGACGGAAAAACATTTGTGTAGGAACAGCCGTCTTTTTGTCGACGTGCTTTCCTCAAATTATTTTTGGATAAGTGCATGGAATTTATGAAAATTGGTTTAGCGTAACACTTTCCCTTTTGAAGAGCGGGTTGCTATCTGAAATAATAGCAAACCATATTAAGCACGGGTTACAGTCTGAAGTAACTGCAAGCCATATTTTGAGACATGTTTTGAAAAAAAATATTTACACCTCCTGCTCGAACTTCATCTAAAGTCACGTGCCATTATTGAATGACATTTCTAAGACCGTAGATGTAATCGATACCAGAAGACATGTCTTGAGAAAACTATATTTTTGGTATTTTTTCAAATTTTCTAATTTTTATGGGTTTTTGTTGGTTTAATGTTTTTCTATTTTCTTTTTGTTGGTTTTATATTTTTGTATTTGGTTTTTGATAAGTATTTACAAAGTAGTATATGATATAGTTTAAGAAGATGATGATACGAGTACCGAGATAAGGATATCGTTCAGCATTGATGCAGGTTTTACTGACCATGTCTTAATATTTATAGTGTCTCGCTATACCTATGGTCTACCCTAATGCACTAACGGGCAGTGTAGCCGGTCGTGTGTAGTGTAGTAAATGGTAAAGCCGAGGTCTTCCCAAGAGCTATGTGTGTTGGATTATTTCTAAGTCTAATTGTCACGAATAATAATGGTTTCGATAGGGATTTAATTAATTAAACTACTAATGCAAAATAAAATAAAAGCAAATAAATGGTAAAGGGAAATCAATAGAGGAATAGTAGTGCTAACCTAGTCAATCCTCCTAGCTAGTTATGTCTACGTCTACCTACTTCCAATTACTTGTGGGGTCAAATTCGAGAGGACAACATTTGGTCAATTCGCCTAACCTATCGACAAAGATGCCTCCACAGAGAAATCAAAGCACCGTCATAAGTCCTGTTGTTCCTGGTCCCCTAAGCCGAGTCATTAAGTACCGCTACATGCTAGATTCTAAATAGTGAGTGCCGGCCGTTAGGAACTTAGACACTATACCCCCAATTCTTAAGTTCATCCAAACGATAGGTGATCGGTTGGTCAAATCGCACAAGTAGAAAGGGTCTTGATTGGTCATATCTTACCCTTCCCGTCTCGATCCGCTCACCTAGGGTTGGTTGGTCATATCTCCTAGGCAATTGGCCTCTATCGCCATTCAAAACTATCGAACCAAGGGTGACTACCAAAGAACTATGCATGCATACACTTAGAAATAATTATACGGAGTAAAGGTAGCGTAAACAAAATAATTAAGGAATCATAACTAGGCTAGCACCAAAGAGTGCTTAGCCGCTCATATTAATCATGCAAATCAATTCAATATTCAAATGTACGAAATACATGAATTGAAAGTAAAGAAATATAAAACGCTAAAGCTTATCGTAATGGTGTGACTTCTCCCTTGGAAACAGCTCCGTATGCTCCCCTAGACCTGCCTTGAGATTTATCCACGTTCTCAGTGTTGTGTGTGGAATGGGATGCTTTGAAATTTGGAATTTGTGGGTATTTATAGGCAGTGCAGGTTCGGCGTAACCAATAGATGAGTTACGCCGTAACCTTCTATTTCTTCGTAAATGCACTAGATCTGCTAGTTATGGCGTAACCTAATAAGTGGTTACGCCGTAGTCTTCAATAAACACGGTTACGTCGTAAGTGATGCAGTAGTTACGGCGTAAGTATCAGCGGCGCGGAACCTCTTTTGACCTAATGGAGTTACTTCGTAACCTTTGGGAAGAGTTACGTCGTAACCTCTTGATAAGTTGGACTTCAGGGTCACGCAATAGTTACGGCGTAATGTGAGAGACGAGTTACGCCCGTAACTTCTTCAAAATAGGCATCTTGTGATAAATCTTTAGTAATGTTTCCATTTCGCGTCTCTTTAGCTCCAATGCTCGTAATTTACGAAAGTGGAAAACAATGGAAAACAAGCGTAAATCCATATAAATGATATAAATAACGAGCATTATCGGGAAATTGACACTTAATATTCAGGATTATTTGATGTTATCAAATATCCCTACTTGAACTCTACTAGCCTCAAGTAGACCTTATTAGATAGATTCCTAAAAGATATCTCCCAAAACCCGAAAATATGAGTTTACAAATCCCTTATGCTAGAATAAAACAAAGCCGGACACCTCACGAAAGGGAACAAACACTCAAATCTCTCAACTATTCTAAGTGTCAATTTCGGGTGATCACTCAATCGCATATCATAGCATGTATTCTATCATAAGCTTGGCGGTTACACAAATCTCCACCACTAGAGTTAAGGGCTAAACAATTCTCGAAGGCAATATGGGTAGACACGACAAAGGTTAAGGGTGACTCGTCATTACTAACATGTCACGGTGAAGTGGACAAAATCAATGATACATGACCAAATCCATGGCCAAGACACCAAAGATTGCTCATTGCATCACCTAGACACGCTTCATGACTAAAGGGTAGGATAAGACATGGGATATATAATTGGTGTAAAATGAAAAACAAGCAGGTAGTCTAAATCTATAACCAAGTCATCACCACTTACCGTCCGCCCAAAGTTCAAGCTTAGAAGTCTAGAGACGGGATCATGAAATGCAAGGTAGCTGTGTCATTAGAGGACGTCGTGATGGGCACACTACCTTTTCTTCTTCAGTTGGTATAACTCCCAACTCCAATCTTCAAATGTGACTGAGGTGGCCTTCTCGATACTAATCAATAAAGCTCATACTATAGTGCTTATAACATCGCACTTTACAATATCATAACTCAATCAACTTTTTTTTTCGAATTTTTTATTTATTTTCTTTTTTTTTATTTTTTTTCAACATAACGTAATAACATAATATCCCCCCACTTTAGATGAACAATGGGAATTCGGGGGGTCTTCAATGATCTTCATAAATGTTGTCGATGAAAGCGTGATTTCCAAACCTTTCCACTCGAACCTTGAACTTAGGCAAATGATGACTTCCAATCACAAATAAAGACTACAGGTAGGCTAAGGTGTATAGGTGTAACGAAACAATATATAGGGTTGACAATATGAAGGAATGGCTCGGAAGGGTGTATCTAGGGTATCTTGCACTAAAGGGAGTGCAACAAAAGGGTTTCACATGGGGTCGAAAATTCGGTGACTAATCGATAGACTCACAATGGTAGGTCTGTTTGGGTGATAATCCTATAATATTGCCTTCTAAAACCGAAAAGTCCAAATACATCGAGCTAACTCAAAATACCTCGTCTATGGTCTCGAAATGATGCAAGGGCCAAGTTCTAAAGTTTACAAGCTACCGGCACACTCATAATTTGGTGGATTGGGGTAAAATATTAGAAACGGATAAGGCTAATCTCACCATGTAATGTCAAGGGTTGTATGTGCTCGCTAAGGTCTAATCTAGTTAGGTTCGGAAAAACATGTCAAAATTTTCAAAATGGCATAATTTTTCAAAATAAACTAGAAAATGAGGGCGAAATAAAGTTCAAGAGATAGTTCTACTCCCGTCCCCCACTTGAATTGTACAAAGTCCCTTTTGTACTAGGCATTAAAATAAAGGTGAAGAGAAAGGTAGAATTAGAGCGAGAACTTCCGAATTTGCTCCAAAAGAAGAAGGCCCACGAAAGAACCGTGCCTTCGCTTAAGCGTCATGAACAAACTTCAATCCACGAAATCACAATACCGACAAGATAATTCTAAAAGAAAAATAAAATGAAAAAAAACCTAACTCACTTTCATAGGAATCACGGTTGCATTTAGCTTAATGCAACAAGTTTTAAACCACTTGGTGTCCCAAGTGGACGTGTGAAGTCTCGTGAGGGTTTACTGGGAACACACCACAAAGTTCATTTAAAACTAATACAAGGTTACCGTGTTTTAAAATGAAAGAATTAAAGAGAGAGTTACGTCAGAACTCCTATTAGGGAGTTACGCCAGAATCGCAAAATATGGTATGAGTGTGAGGCGAATAGTTACGGCGTAACCATCGAGTTGGAATTACGCCGTAATTGGTAATGCGTCAAGAATTTCACGCTAAAATATTGGTTACTGGCGTAATCACCAAGATGAGTTCGCCAGTAACTCTGTTCGATCGAAACTGCAGCACAATTAGTTCCTCGTCTCGCAAAATGGTTAGAAAACACAAAACCCAATAGAAAGGAAATAAAACAAAAGAAAGGGATAATTCGGGTTGTCTCCGAAGAGCACTTTTCTTTTTAACGAGTCTTTAAGTTAGAAGTGGCGAAAAGGTCTTCCAACAATCAAGTTGTAAGCCTCCCGCTTCCCATGTCAATAACTACAAAATCGGTGGGAAGAAAAACTTTCCAATTTTTAAAAGCACATTGTTCACAATTCCCTCGTGCGACCTTAGAGAGTCCGCCATTCAATCATAATAGTTGTTTCTTTTAAATTGGTAAGTTTGATTTTTCAAATAAAGTAGTTGAGATAAGGTTAACCCCAAACCCTAAATCAACTAATGTGGGAATCTTAATGTTACCAATAGTGCAAGGAGAAGAAAACTTTCCGGTATTGCGCTTTTCGGAAGTTGGCTTGGTAGGAACTAAATCGTCTTCGCTTTATCATCCTCTCTTAGATAGTTAATCCGGAGAGATCATCATGATAGAGGATGTGCATTGCTCCTTTTTGCTTTATCTTATGCAAATATGGCCTTTGAAGTGGCTTTGTAAGATATTGGTTTCACATACACATCAAACCATAACGCAAAGTGGGCGATAAGTGGAATTCTAGAGAGAGAAAGTTAGAGGTTTAGAGAACTTAGTGAGAGAAAGTGAAAGATATTATTATGAGCTCCAACTCTACCTTGGGAGGTAGAGTATTTATAGTCTTACATAAACGCCACACAACGGGTGTGGATCGGGCATACAGTGGGTAAAGACCCGTCCGTCCTCCACGGTGTTACTTAACTAAATACTACTTAGCTTGAAATAACTACGACTACAAGCTTTCTAACGATTACATATACTTGAGGTGACCGACTCTTTAATACCTGGAATTTCTAATTCCTAACAATCTTCCCCTAAGGAAGGTCACCTCAATCATGTACTAAAATTACATTGAATACAAATAGATATTACATTAACAATTGTTCTTGCATTCTTGATGTAGAACTTTGCTCAAGCTCGTAGTCATTGATACTTTATTGCATGTTTGGTTAATCCAAGTGGAGGTCTTTACCGATCCACGTGATAATAATTTTGAGCCGACTTTTGAGATCATCGCCTATCAAAAATCTCTCGAGACATCCATTGTGGTGTTGGTATTATGTGATGTTGTGACTTTCGGACCGACATGCTCACATTTCGGATCATGATATCTTCTCATCGAGTAATGAAGCTTTCGTTGATTCATGATATTGGCAAGAACAGAGTGTAGCGAAGCATGGAGTGAGAATATCGAGTCATTGATGCACTTATCATGATTTCTTGAGAGATGAATGTATTGTGTGAGCATGCGGCTATGGATTGACCGCTTCATTTCGATCACCGCAAACGTCGGGCGCACCGCATACAACGATTAGCAATAAAGTGCGAAAGTGTCTTTGATCACTTCGTTGAATTGAGGTACACGCCCACGGTTCCTCGTTGATCAAGACATGTCTTGCACTGTGATCGTATAATTCAAGAATTTCCTTGACGTGGTTTCGCAATGCTCTAATGTTCTCAAACCGAACGTCTCAAAGAAGACAACACAGAGTGAGTGAACCAAATAATTTAAGTCCACCGATTGATGAAAAGAGATTTGAAAACAATCGTGTATTGCTCAATAGAAAATGTTTTTGCAATACAACGAAGGTTTTATTGAAAATCATTTATCAATCCTAAAACACCTTTTGATTTGAAAATTAGTACACGGTCGATGTGCTAAAGAAAAGAGTTATTAAGCACAAAGACCGGTTTTCAAAGGTATCCGTCAATCCATAACTTTGAACCGTGATTGATTCAAGAGATTGAATCGCCCCATAGTTTCGCTCGGTTGTCACATGGTTGATCTATTTGATAGATCTCACATGCCACCCACCGTGAGCTTGTTTGATGTTGGCTCCGAAGGCTTTCCATCTTCATTGTGAGTATGATAACACATCACTCTCGACGTTCGCAATACCACAAGGATAATGCGGGACTAAGATATAATCTCTATTTCCACATTATGTGAAACAGAGTCTTCATTTGAAAGTGTCCTAATGAGATTTATTGATGATCTCGTGGCTCTAGACTCAATTTGTGCATATTTGGATCCCGTGCGGAGACTAGGAGAGGGTCTCCTTCTTCAATATCAACAATCTCGAGAGAAAGTCGATAGATAATGTCGGTTCCCGTGAGAATGAAACAAGTCCTTTAAGAGGAACTTGAGTGGTTTGGAAAGTTGAAGTGCGGTCGCCTTTGGGTCCATGACGTCTTGTCTTCAATACCGATGTTACCATCAAGAGCATATGAATTGAACCCGGTTTCGCCTTAGGTTGAATATATGGAGGGCTATTTGTTTTCACCCTTTCCTCATTCAATTCTTTTAATTCTTCAACCCTTCAAGCTTACCGAGACTTCATAGCTAGAACCTTGTTGGGTTTGTTCCAGATTAGCTCTATCTCATCCGCATTCTTCCCATATCTCATTTTTCTCCTTTATCATCATACCTAAGGACTTCTACACTAACTAGTGGATTGTCCTCGGTAGATCCCTCCGGCTCGTGGATCATGGGAACCAATACCTAACCTTATCATCCTTATATCACCGTACATAAAGTAAATTTGGTCGGTCTACTTGGTATTGTTCATCCGCCATGTGAACCAATTGAAAACCATTTGAAAATCAATCCGGATACTTGTGATATATTATCAAAACATTTTGTACCGAATTGTTTTTGATATTTTAGAATAAGTGCTCCCCTCAACATGTGCATCAAATGTTTGAAATCGTTTTGCACACGGAGGCAAGAGGAAGAATTAACTTCTTTGATTACCATTTTCTAAAAGATATCAACATCACTTCCCTAATCAAGACAAGTAGATGGAGAAAACCCAATATGATGAATTTGTCGTGATAGCTGATGGAGAAAACCCAATATGATGAATTTGACCCTGAAGTAAAATAACCCGAACTCGTGACTTAAACTTGCACCAATGTAACGAAGAGCGGTGCCGAGAGTTCATGAACCTTTGAATCCCTAAATACTCTATACTCTTCATCCAACCAACCATCAAGTATAAGATGTACATCACCTCTTGAAATCCACAATTCAATGTGACACTGAGCACTACAACGTAACTCCTTAAAGTGATAGTTATTTTGTGGTGGTAAAAAGACAAGGATCTCGAAGAATCTGCATCCAACCATCCCCGATACCTTCAGATACTAAGTACACTCCCCCGTGAAATTTCACTTCAACCTCAAATAGATAATACTGAATTAACGTCGTTGTTACATCATGTGGTTAAAAGCCCAGATCTAACCCTCTTTGACGCTTTAAATGAACTTTGATAATGGTTTCATCCCAACCTTGGTCAAATGCACATAACCCCGTAAAACCTTGTAATAACTAAACTGCCATGAAGAATATCCAAACAATCATCCAAGAATGAAGTACACCCTTTATCCCTTCTTCGAAGAAGAAATCGTAGCACCAGCATCAGATGAGATCTAGAATTACACTTTCCCTTTCTCCAGGATGGTTCCATCATCACGGGATTTTATAATCCTATGGTTTAAATCGAGAAATAGATTCTTTCATGGGAAATGCACATTTCTTTCACCGGGATGTTTTCATTGTTATAGGATTTTACAAATTGATGAATATATGTTTTAGGGGAACATGCAGGGTTTCATCAACGGTTCATTCTCTATCATCAACAATTCTTCTCCCATATGTAGAATACTTCACAAACCATACTAAGTAGAGTAGTATACACTACTTTCCCCTGGAGGTTGACCGTAAAACATCAAAGTATACGTTTCTCCCTCATGATGGTTTCGAACTTTTGGAAGCATCATTAACGTGTATGACCATTTGCACGAGACGTTCTTGTCATAAGCAAACATCTTGAAAAATCATAAATAACGTTGAAGATTCTTGAAAGATTTTGCGTAGACTGTAAAGTATCATTGACATTCTGTGACGTCGAATATCACATGGGAATTGCTGATCACATCTCATCCATTAAACACTTTGGCAAACATATCATCCACGAGTTCTGTCGGAAATTGCTCTGACTACTTGGTGAAGTAAACCCGATATACCAAAATTGATCATGAAGTAGAAATCCCCAGATTTGTTACTTAAACTTGTACTAGTCCTCGTGAAAAAGAAACGGTGTACCCAATGTACAAAACCTCTAGACGAATCCTCAACAGCGTGAGACACCGAAGTGATAGCTACGTTGTGGGTTAAGCAAGAAAGAATCACAGAAGTAACTAGATAGCCAAGTCTTTATCACACTCAATAAATGCCCAAACAAGTCATCTTTGCGGAAGGGTAGAAAGAAGACGAAATAAGCAAACGTGCCCGGAAAACCTCACTTCAAGTCCAAATAAGAAATACCGTAAAAAAACCCTGTAGTCAACTTTGTACAGTAAACAATTCAAGCTGTGACATAATATTCTCCGTGGAAATGTATACACCAAAGTACCAAACCGCATACCACAACAAATCTCATCATCACACCAAATCTCTTATCATCAAATCTCATCGTCACATCTCTTAAACAAATTTCATCATCAAGTCTCATTTTATCCAAATCTCATAAAATCCAAATCTTGAAAAACCCATCTGACCCAATCATGTATACGGCCCAAGGTTGGTTACTTGTAATAATCGAGGCCCGGTTCATGAAAATTAATCTAATCATCCAAGTCAAAGCCTATGATAATCACAAAACCAAATGTCCCACACTCAATTCCAAGCCCGGTCCAAATGAGATGAGATACTCGTCCTCCAATATCCGTGAAAGTTTATGGTCAATATACCACTCATTCTCGATATTACAAAATTTGTATCTAATATTTTATAAAAAGTATTCGGATAACAAATTTTGATACTCGAGTTTAACTATTATAACACAAGACCAAAAATCATATAACCGATTTCAATTAACCGAAAAATTTAGTCCAGTCCATTCCCTCGACCCTTTTGTATCGTAGCCCACAAAAGATATCAACAAAATCTGTTCCAATTTAGAGTGAGGCCCAATTGACTTTGGTCCAATTCCAGCCCATGAGATTGATAGCATTACCTGATCCAAATGACCACTTATACCACTTATAACCACTAATACCAAGGCCCAAATACATTTGGATCATATCTCATTGATTCGTATACTTACACAATCAGTATCCCAAGTACACGTTTGATCCAAGTCCAACTTCGTTAAACACAAGCCTGGGCCAAAAGGAAAATTACACCCGATATACCAAATACATCAACCTTAACATAACGGGTATAAAAGACTTACAAATCAGTTAACCTAATCCCTAATCAAACCCTAAAAATTCTCCCATAACAAATCCGCTTCCCCTTTTGACAATACGCCTCACTCTCATCAATCACGAATCAGTTCTCAAATATCCTAGGAAAGTAAGTAACTATGTTGGGAGAGCTAGAGGATTGCATGTCTTTGTAGGTAATTTCACATATAGGTGTGTGATAACATCAAATAGTCCTGAATATTAAGTTTCAATTTCCCCCGATAATGCTCGTATTTTATATCATTTATATCGATTTACGCTTGTTTTCCTCTATATTTCACTTTCAGGTAAATTACGAGCATTGGATCTAAAGAGACGCGGATTTGGAGATTTTATAAGAGAATAATGATAGTATGCCCACTGTGATGAAGCTATGGCGTAACTCCACTCTCACATTATGTTGTAGCTAATGCGTGACTCAGAAGGCCAGCTCAGCAGAAGATTACGGCGTAACTCCCACTAAGGATTACGCCGTAACCCATTAGGTCAAAAGATGTTCCACGGTGCTATAAGCTACGCCGTAACTCCTTCCAATGATTACGGCGTAATCATGTCACTTGTAACCTGTATTGAAGATACGGCGTAACTCATCCCATGTGTTATGCTATAACCAGCTATAACGAGAGCATTATTATGGAATCATATAGGTTACGGCGTAACTCTCAACTTAAGTTACGCCGTAACTAGATCTCGCCTATAAATACCAGCCCTAAATTCTGCATTTCACATCATTCACTCCACACCAAAAAGCAGAGAACGTGATTAGGGGACCAAAGGCAGATCTTGAAGAGCATACAGAGCCATCTCCAAGGGATAAATACTCCCTAACGATAAGCATTAGCGATTATCTTTTCTTTTTACTTTCGATTCATGTATTTCATTATGTCAAACATTGAATTGATTGTTTCATTTAATATGATCGGCTAAGCACCTTTGGTGCTAGCCTAGTTATGATTCCTTAATTGTTGTGTTTATGTTTACATTGCTTCCATATAATTGTTTCTAGTGTATGCATGCATAGTTCGTTGGTAGCTACCCTTGTTTCGGTAGTTTTGAATGGCGGTAGTGTCTAGTTTCTTAGGAGAATTGACCAACTGACCCTACGTAGGTAGACTGAGTGGGAAGGGTAAGAATTGACCAACTGACGATCTTTCTTCGCTTGTGCGAACTGACCAAATGATCACCTATCGTTTGGATGAACTTAAGAAGTTAGGGATGAGTGTCTAAGATGCTAGCGCCCGGGCACTCATTGTTACAAATCTTGCATGTAGCGGAACTTATTGACTTGGCTTAGGGGACTAAAAACAACTGGACTTTCAAGGGTAGTAGCTTGATCTTCGGTGGAAACCTTTGCTGATAGGTTAGGACGAAGTGACCAAATGTTGTCCTAGCGACCTAAACCCCCACTTGAATCAATTAGAAGTAATTAGATGAGAACATAACATGATAGGATGAGTAACTAGGTTAGCACACTTTACCTCTATTGATCACAACCTTTGCCTTTATTTGCTTTCATTTCTTGTTTTATTAGTTAATTAATCATTTTAATCTTAAAACCATTAAAACCAGTGACAATTAGACTTAATTAGAATCCGCTCACATAGCTCTTGGGACGACCTCGGTTTTACCGATTACTACACTACACACGACCGGGTACACTGCCTGTTAGTGCATAGGGTGGACTATAGGTAAACGAGAGACTTATAATATTAAAACCTAGTCAGTAAAACCTTCATCAAGGTTTTGGCGCCGCTGTCGGGGAGTTATATTAGGATTTTCGTTAAGTCTTTCATTTTTGTTTTGTTTTGAATTTTCTTGTTTTCTCACGATTTCTTTTCAAGTTTCAGGTACCATGGAAGTTGTTAACATTGATGACCTCACTCTTGAGGAATATTTGGCATTGACAAAGGAAGAACAAGGTCCGAGGCTCGTAAGGCCAGCGATTGGAGCTAATGTGTGTTTCGAGATTAAAGAGCAGTTTGTGAGGGAGCTACGTGCTAACCCTTTCTCGGGAAACACGGACGAAGATGCGTACGAACACGTTGAGAATGTCTTGTACATCACAAGCCTTTTCAACATTCCTGGTGTTTCTCATGACGCTGTTATGCTTCGAGTGTTCCCCATGACTCTTACTGGAGGAGCAAGAAGATGGATTGAAAGATTGCCCGCCGGGGAAGTTGATATATGGGCTCTCCTAAAAAAGCACTTCATCCAAAGATATTGTCCTCCTTCGAAGATATCTAATCAGCTCATGGAGATCCATAATTTTAAATAAGATGATGATGAAACGTTGTATTAAGCTTGGGATAGATACAACGATCTCCTCTACAAGTGTCCTACTCATGACCTGAACAGCCAACAAAAGGTCAACATTTTTTACAAAGGTATCAACGCGACTATAAGACAGATGCTGGACAACCAAGGACCAATTCCGAGCATGACTCCTACTCTCGCCATTGAAGCCATCCAAAAAATGGCCGATCATTCTCAAAAATGGCACGATGGAGGAAGCAAAAGAAGCATGGGCGGAAATCTTGAAGGTATTGCCGCCATTACTAATGAGCTTGAAAATCTTGGTCGGGACATGCTCAAGCTCAGGGAATGTGTTCATGCTATCCAAGTGGGATGTGAAAGCTGTGGAGGGGGACATCTCACCAAAAAATGTCCTCTTATTGACAAAGATAGCAAGGTTGAAGAAGTTAAATATGGTGAAAATTGACCATTTCAAGGGGATAATCAAAACGGTAATGGCTATCGTGGAGGACCTCCCAGAAATTACAACCGTGGGCCTTTCGGGGAAAGAAGGCCCATCATTAAAGAGACCATTAGCAAATTTATGAAGGCCTCAGCCAAAAAACAAAAAGAACAAGATGAATGGCTCAATAATTTCCAGGAAAATACAAATAAAAGTCTCTCCAACTACGACACAACCTTGAAAACCTAGAAGCAATGGTGGAGAAACTTAGTGAAGAGATAAAGAAAAGTAACACTGAACCTGAGGGGATCAAACCTATGGTGGTGTGTAAGGCCATTTTTTCTGAAAAGGATACAAGATTACAAGTTGATGATTTCCATTCTTCAACAGATAACTCGGATGTTGTGACTGCCGGTGACAGTCTACAGTTACGCCGTAACTCTTCTAATGAGTTACGGCTTAACCAGGAGTCAGAAAGCGAACACATGTTAGAAATTGAAAAACTTCCGATCAAGGAAGTCTGCACAAATGGGTTCGTCATTCCATGTTCCGTAGGAAATCATGATCTCTTAGCATTAGCTAATCTTGGGTCTAGAATAACATCATGCCACTCTCAATATTTTTGAAACTAAGATTAATCGATCTTTAGAAGACAAGCATGGTGATTGAGATGGCTAACATGACAAAGCAACCCCTCTTGGGATCACGGGAGGTGTATTGGTCAAGGTTTACAAGTTCATATTTACGTCCAATTTCGTAGTTATTGACATGGCAAACACCCCAAAAGAACACTTAATTCCTGGAAGACCTTTCCTTACTTCCTCACGAGCCCGAATCAAGGTTCTGGAAAAAGAACTCTCATTGGGATATAGTGATGAGAGAGTGGTGTTTAGAATGGAAGAAAATTCGTGTCATGAACCGGATAAAGTTGTCACAAAAGAAGTTTCCAAGGAGGTACAAGCAAATTGTTATAATTTTCCTCTTTCATATTTTGGCCATTTGCAGGGAACCGAGTCAAGTGATGAAGACGACAGCGACGAGGAGAACGATGAAGTTCGAACTTCAGTGCCTGATAAAAAGGGTATTACTATTGTTACAGGAAAACTTCATTATTGTGTTCCTATAACTTCGTTTATAAAGGGTTCTAAATTAACACTGCCAACGTGTTCTCCATTTCTCAAACGGTGCAATGGAGGAGGACAGTTTTTTTAAAAAGGATAAAAAGGAGGCAAAAGTTTGGTGGTGTTGCGAGGACGAAAAACTGATCAAGGAACATTGGTTTTGGGGGTATGATATTATGACCGATTGGTTTGAAGAGGTAGATTGGACTCTTCATTTTTGTGAACCGGCTATTATGATGTCTGGAGGATTCACTAAGGCATGGCCTACGTGCGATCCTAACCAAAAGATTTGCAATGGAGGAGAATTCCCTGATCCTGACTAGCTCAAACGCAATGAGTGGGCATGTTTTGATGAAGAAAAAAGAATGGAGGTCGGATACAAGGGGATCTCATTCGAAAATTGGGTTAAAGTAAAATTTGGGGCTACAAAACTAGAATGGGAAGTCGAGTCTAACTTTCGCTATGAATGGGCCAAGACTAATTTTTTGCAAGAGACTCGATACTGCATGACTCCGTATATTCCTGCTTGTGTTTGGGACCAGCCCTCCTCTAACAGAAGATCAACTAAGGAGGAAGTTGGCCAAGTTCGAAGGCCACCATAAAGCCCCATGGCTTTGAGTCTAACTTAAAGACTCGTTAATAAAGAATAGTGCTCTTTTCGACCCGAATTATCCTTTTTATTTCTTTTATTTCTATTTCTGTTAGGATTTGTGTTTTTAACCATTTTTGTAGGAAACAGAGAAGATCGCATCAGCAGCTTAAACGGGGACAAGATCTGTCCATCCGTTACGGCGTAACTCACCCCCATGGTTACGTCGTAACACATCTCCAGTAGCGATCCTCCCAGAGCATTACCGATTACAGCGTAATCCCATGCAATGGTTACGCCTTAGCTACCCTCCAGTAACGTCTGCCAGGTTTTGCCATAATTACCGCGTAACTCCTTCTAGGAGTTACGACGTAACTATCCTCCAGTATTAATTCTTTCTTTTTAAAAATAATAACCTTGTATTAGTTTTCAAATGAACTTTGTGGGTATGTTCCCTGTAAGCCCTCACGAGACTAGACTCGTCCACTTGGGACACCAAGTGGTTTAAAAGGCTTGTTGCATACGCTAAATGCAACCGTGATTCCTACGAAAGTGAGTTAGATTTCTTTTTATTTTCGTTTTTCTTTTTCTTTTTAGAATTATGCTTGTTGGTAGTGTGATTTCAGAGAATGAATTTTGCTCGTGAATGTTTAAGCGAAGGCACGATTCTTTTCGTGGGTCTTCTTTATTTTTAGGAGCAAATTTCAGGGAAGTTCTCGCTCTAATTCTACTTTCTCTTCACCTTTATTTAATGTTTAGTACAAAAGGGACTTTGTACATTTCAAGTGGGGGGACGGGAGTAGAATTATCTCTTGAACTTTATTTTGCCCTCGTTTTTCTATTTTATTTTGAAAAATTATGCCATTTTGAAAATTTTGAAATGTTTTTCTTAACCTAACTAGATTAGACCTTATCCGAGCACATTATAACCCTTGATAGTATATGGTGAAATTAGCCTTATCCATTTCCAAATATTTACCCCAAATCAACCAAATTATGAGTGTGCCGGTAGCTTGTAAACCTTAGAACTTGGCCTTTGCATCATTTCGAGACCATAGACGAGGTATGTTGAGTTAGCTTAATGTATTTGGATTATTCAGTTTAAGAAGGCAATATTATAGGATTATCACCCAAACAGCCTATCCTTGTGTGTCTATCGATTAGTCACCTCGACTTTTCAACCCCCATGTTAAACCCTTTTGTTTCACTCACGTTAGCCTACCGTGTAGTCTTAATCTGTGATCGGGAAGTCATTGGTTGCCTAAGTTCAAGGTTCAAGTAGAAAGGTTCGGGAATCACGCTTTCGTCAAAGACATATATTTGAAGATCATTGAAGACCCCCCAAATTTTCATATTGTTCATCTAAAGTGGGGGGATGGTATGTCTAGTTAAGATTCAAAAAAAAATGATGATTCGAGGAAAGAAAAAAAAATAGTTATACTTATTTGTTTATTGTAAAGTGAAAAGTTATAAGCATTGTGTTTAGAGCTCATCCAAGACTTAGTATCGAGGAGGCCACCTCGGTCACATTTGAAGAATGAAGTTGGTAATTATTACGCCAACAGTTGAAGAACAAGTAATGTGCCCATCACGACGTCCTCTAATGGCACATCTACTTGGTATATCATGATCCGGTATCTTAGCCTTGAAACTTGAACTTTGGATGAACGGTAAGTGGTGATGACTTGATTATAGGTTTAAACTATTTGCTTGTTATTTTTACTTTACACCAATTATATATCATGTCTTATCATACCCTTTAGTCATGAAGCACCCCTAGGTGATGAAGCGAGCAATATTTGGTGTCTTGGCCATGGATTTGGTCATGTATCATTGATTTTTTCCACTTCTCCGTGACATGTTAGTAATGACGATTCACCCTTAACCTTTGTCGTGTCTACCCATATTGCCTTCGAGAATTGTTTAGTCCTTAACTCTAGTAGTGGAGATTTGTGAAACCGCCAAACTTATGATAGATTACATGCTATGACTGTGCTTTGAGTGATCACTCTGAAATTGATACTTAGATTAGTTGAGAGAATATGAGTGTTTTGTTCCCATTGCGTGAGGTGTTCGACTTTGTTTTATTCTAGCATAATGGATTTTTAAACTTATATTTTCCAGGTAATGGGAGATATCTTTTTTGAAATTTATCTAATAAGGTATACTTGAGGGCAAGTAGAGTTCAAGTGGGGGGATATTTGATAACATCAAATAATCCTGAATATTAAGTGTCAATTTCCCCCGATAATGCTCGTATTTTATATGATTTATATGGATTTACGCTTGTTTTCCTCTATATTTCACTTTCAGGTAAATTATGAGCATTGGAGCTAAAGAGACGCGGATTTGGAGATTTTATAAGAGAATAATGATAGTATGCCCATTGTGATGAATCTACGGCGTAACTCCACTCTCACATTACGTCGTAGCTAATGCGTGACTCAGAAGGCCAGCTCAGCAGAAGATTACGGCGTAACTCCCACTAAGGATTACGCCTTAACCCATTAGGTCAAGAGATGTTCCACG
The DNA here is from genome assembly GCA_022545495.1 of Chrysanthemum lavandulifolium. Lineage (NCBI taxonomy): Eukaryota > Viridiplantae > Streptophyta > Magnoliopsida > Asterales > Asteraceae > Chrysanthemum > Chrysanthemum lavandulifolium. The sequence continues at coordinate 148,494,808 of CM040243.1, forward strand.
CCGCTATAAGCTACGTCGTAACTTCTTCCAACGATTATGGCGTAATCATGTCACTTGTAACCTGTATTGAAGATACGGCGTAACTCATCCCATGTGTTACGCCGTAACCAGCTATAACGAGAGCATTATTATGGAATTATATAGGTTACGGCGTAACTCTCAACTTAAGTTACGCCGTAACTAGATCTCGCCTATAAATACCAAGGGACCAAAGGCAGATCTTGAAGAGCATACGGAGCCATCTCCAAGGGATAAATACTCCCTAACGATAAGCATTAGCGATTATATTTTATTTTTACTTTCGATTCATGTATTTCATTATGTCAAACATTGAATTGATTGTTTCATTTAATATGATCGGCTAAGAACCTTTGGTGCTAGCCTAGTTATGATTCCTTAATTTTTGTGTTTATGTTTAAATTGCTTCCGTATAATTGTTTCTAGTGTATGCATGCATAGTTCGTTGGTAGCTACCCTTGTTTCAGTAGTTTTGAATGGCGGTAGTATCTGGTTGCTTAGGAGAATTGACCAACAGACCTTAGATAGGTAGACTGAGGGGGAAGGGTAAGAATTGACCAACTGACGATCCTTCTTCGCTTGTACGAACTAACCAAATGATCACCTGCCGTTTGGATGAACTTAAGAAGTTAGGGATAAGTGTCTAAGATGCTAGCGCCCGGGCACTCATTGTTACGAATCTTGCATGTTGCGGAACTTAATGACTAATTGTCTTAGGGGACTAAAAACAACTGGACTTTCAAGGGTAGTAGCTTGATCTCCGTTGGAAACGTTTGCTGATAGGTTAGGACGAACTGACCAAATGTTGTCCTAGCGACCTAAACCCCCACTTGAATCAATTGGAAGTAATTAGACGAGAACATAACATGATAGGATGAGTAACTAGGTTTGCACACTTTACCTCTATTGATCACAACCTTTGCCTTTATTTGCTTTCATTTCTTGTTTTATTAGTTAATTAATCATTTCAATCTTAAAACCATTAAAACCGGTGACAATTAGATTTAATTAGAATCCGCTCACATAGCTCTTGGGATGACATCGGTTTTTTGATTACACTACACACGACGGTACATCGCCTGTTAGTGCATAGGGTGGACCATAGGTAAATGAGACACTTATAAATATTAAAACACGGTCAAGAAATGTGCATCGGTGTGATTTCATGATCTTGGAAGATGTTAAGGGCATCATTGATGGATTCTTAGGAGATGTGATACTTGGAAGACCATTTATTGAGGAATCCATGATGATTTATGATCAAGAGGAAGGAACAGCCAAGTTCTCAAATGGGACCGAATGTGTTAAATATATAATGCCCTACAAAAATAAAAGGTTTAAAGGCATTGGTGAGCTAGATGTGGACAATATTTCATCTTTTGAGGTTGATTGTAAGGATAAAGTTTACTACACTGCTTGTCTAGAGTTAGGCCCCGAATACATTCGTGATGAAGGAAGAGTCAAGGCATTGGAATGGGCATCTAAGATATACGGAAAATAGGAGCACGACTTCGAGTCTAGCTACAATACTCATAAATAAAGAAAAGCGCTTCGTGGGAGACAACCCATGCTTAATTGTTTAAATGATTGTTTTTAATTTTTATTTGTGTGTTTATATATTTTTTTTTTTCATTGTTGTTTATTCTCATGTTAGACTTTGTAAAAATGCTTTATTTTGTCTTTAACCTCGTCTTAATTTCATATAAAGGTATTTTATAGAAAAATAAGTGGTAGGGAAGATCACATATGTTTCTAATTGTTAGAGTCAAATGCTTGTATCGAGTCATAATGGATGTTTTGCAGGAATTTTTCCAGGTTTTAATGATGTAACTTTTCCGAATTTTTCTAGAAAACGCTTGAGACCACTTTTCTGTCAGACAACCGACGGCGTCAGATTAAAGCCCGACGACGCCGAGCTATGTAGAAACAGATTACTCACTTTTTGTTTTTGTGCAACTTATAAATTTTGGAAATTCCCGGATCTTAATTTTCCGTAAAACCGCAAACATATATTTTATAAGCATTATATCTTACTTGCTTTCTAGTGTAGTTGTGTATCATATATAGCTTTACCGCCGATTTTACGCAAAGGTTTTGTTTGTTTTCTTATAAGTGTGCGGTTATATTGGGCAAGAAGAAGAAACACTCATTGGATGAAGCTTATTACTCATGCATTCTTCTTGGAAAAGAATTTAACCGCAACTTCACACATATCTACCGAGCTAATCAGGGAGTACTAGTTTTTTTCCTTACTTACCTTCCTTTATCATAACTTTGAGGCTTTCGGGAACATTGGGGACAATGTTCGGTTTAAGTGTAGGGAGGAGAATAAACGGGAACTTAGAAACTATTCACTCACTTGATCATTTGTCTTGTCCTTGGTAATTTGTGTAATAAACTATGAGTTAGGGCCATTTTAGCGCAAAATTTAAAATTTGTTATGACATTTACGAGCTAAAATTTAGTATTAATAAAGCGTCTCATGGATAGGAATTATATGACTAGCACAAAAACCGTTTACCACTCAAATTCCACTCCAAAAATATGAGGTTCGCCCCTAGATCTTTAGGAATAAAAGCATTCACCTTTAATGCTTAGAGAGTGTACCGGTAATATAATAGATTCTAGAACTTGTTTTGTGATGTATTCCGAGATCGCTAGTGAGACTACACTTGTGTAGTTAGGAGTAACTAAGTGATAAGAGACATTAGGATAACCCTTGTTTGAAACCTGTATTATAATTACCTCTTTCACATCGGTTGAGTAATTACCCCACACCCTTGCGATGTAATCATCTTTAGTACACGATACCCGTAGTTAACCCCTCAGAGCCTATCTTTTTTGCGGTTCTCGTGATGTTTCAGTTTTCCGGAATATCAATGGAGAACTTTGTTTACAATCCACCCCCAACTGTACACCTAAATCGCCTTAGCCTACCTTGTATGCACTCATCTTTAGTGAATTATTGTTATCATTACTAAACCCTTTGTTCAAATATCTAGTTACTTGCATGGTTGCTAAGTCGAGTCATATCTTTTGTACACAGTTTTGGGACGATTGGGACTCATGGGTAAAAAGTAATATTTTATGGAGTAACGGGAAAGAACGATAAATTCAAATTTCCTTTGTCTATGTAATTAAATACTCCGAGTGTTTTGATCTTTTCAAATCGGGTCAATTAGTGTTAGAGAAATAAAAACTCAAGTGTAGGGATGCTCCTATAAATCCCTTATATTTTGATGTTATCGTAGATGATGGTAGAGTAAAAAGGTATGAAAAAAATGAAGAAAAACATACGGGCTACCATCCTACATCTATCTTTATGTTTATGTTTGTTTTGTTTAAAGTTATCTAGTTTAGTGAGTCGAGTCTTGGCTTAGCAACGCCACGCTTTACATGCTTGTAACATAAGATTTTTTACTTGCCAACACTAAATATCCCATATCCAACAAAACCCTTTGTTTCCCTACCCTAAGCCTAACGTTACAACCCTTGTAAAAGACCTCTTAGATAGTTGTTCCTAGGTGCTTACGCCAAAGCGGTGGAGGTTTGATATATTCTCAAGCTTATGGTAATCTATGTACTATGCCAGGTAATGAGTGTTTATCTTCCATTTCCATTTGTATTATATTTCATATAAACCTGAGAGATGAGAGAATCCAAACACCACTTGTGAGGTGTTAGTATATAATTTCCGTGCTTGTTATGACTATTGTGGCATTTTTACTTGTTGTAAACTATTTTAAACAAATGCTTCATGCCCCCTAACTTATAAATTGACTGGTCAAAAGCACATTTGCTTGAGGACACGCAAATACAAAGTGTAGGGATATTTGATAAGGATTTAAAACGTACGCTTTTATGGTATTTCGACTGCTTAATTTCGTTCCTTTTTACTTTTTAGGTCTTTTGGAAGCAAAATGCTGGAATGAAGCACATTTTGACGAAAAGGAGCAAAAACATGAAGAAAATGGCAAAGTCAAGATCAAAGCCACTCAAGAATGATTAGCATATCCTGACGGCGTCCCATCCAAAGGGCGACGCCGTCCCTCTAAGAATACTTGATCAAAACATGCACGCGACGGCTCAGTGAAATTTTTGATCATATAACCCGACGGCATCATGCTTTAAATATGGGGCGCCACCACGCTTTCACCCGCACGGCCCGGATCTAGAATCAAGACGACGCCTCAACTAAAGACCGATGGCGCCACAACTCTAAAGTGACGCCCGTCCCATCGATGACTTGGCCTGCACGAAACCCTAATGACGGAGACCTAATGGCGTCCCATGCAAGGTGGCGCCGTCACGATTGTAAATCTATATAGAATTCGATTTTTCCGTATTTTAAGAGGTAGATTTTTGGAGAGCAAACCCTAACTCGGTTGTAGTCCGAATTGGACAGTATTCTAGGGTCCCATACCCTATTTTACACATCAAGATAATTTTGTTAATCCAATTTATCATTATGTCTACCCCATATTCGATTGATTGTGTGTATGCTTGCTTGTCTATCATGTCTAGCTAAATTACTTGTGTATTTGCTTAGATCTATGAAACCTAGTTATTGATTGTTGTTTGGTTGTTTCTTATCTTAATTGAAATTGGCTTAGGAGTGCAACTAGGCTTTCGTTGTGTTTAATGCTTGAGTATGCTTAATGATGTTATGGTTCATGGATGAAATATCTTAGGCTTGCCGATTCCGTGAGTCATATACGAGAGATAACCTCAAAGAAATAGGGACTACGCATACCCTACGACCTTTAGGAATACAACGCGTTAAGATAAAGGACGTGACAACTCAACCAACCAATAAAAGATAACTAGGGAGTAATAGCATCTAAGTGAACACATCTTTAATCATCATACGAGCACACCTCAATTAGACATAGTTATCCGTAGTAATTAGATAATTAGATAATTAGTTAAAGTATAGTAATTGGTAGAAGAACCACCCCCAAACCAATTGCCTCGAGATTTTACATTATCTTTCTAAAAAACCATAAAAAAGATTAAAAAAAAGAATCATCCTCAACCCCACCTTCTCGTCATATATTTCTTACTAGCATTCCTATTCCCCTAGAGAACGATATCAATCCCCGAGGCTTACCCCATACTACACTACAACGATTAGGTTCACTGCCTAGGAGGTTGAAAAACTTGCTTGAAGAAAAAGAAGTTTCCTTGACCTCGAACGCGCCTTCCGCGCGCATCAATCTAGATGAGTCATCAATTCCTATTTCCTCCACTGAGGTGTTGGAGGACTTGATGCTTTCAGTGCTTTCATCAAAGGTGACATGAAAGGTTTCTTCAACTTGTTGTCTTCTGGTGTTGAACACCCTGAAAGCTTTAGATATCAGTGAGTAACCTTAGAAATATCCATCATCATCTTTTGCATCAAATTTGCCTAAGTGATCCTTGTGATTTTGAATGAACACAGGACACCCAAACACATGAAAGTAGCTGATATCAGGAAGTCTTCCTTTGAAGATCTCATACGGGGTTTTGTTGTGCCTTTTGACAATGATTGACCTGTTTTGAATATAACAGGTTATTTTAACAGCTTCAGTCTAGAAGTGCTTTAAGAGTGTTGAGCCATTTAACATGGTTCTAGCAGCCTCAATGAGTGTTCTGTTTTTTCCTTTCAGCTACCCCATTTTGTCAGGGGTGTAAGGAGATGAAATATTTTGGGAAATTCCCTTTTCATCATAGAAACTCTCAAGCTCCTGATTTCTGAACTCAGTACCATTGTTAGTTCTGATTTGTTTAATAGTAATGTCATTTTGGTTTTCAATCTTCTTGATGAATGACATTATTGTTTCAGCTGCCTGACTCTTTTTGGAAAGAAAGTATACCCAAGTGTATCTTGAGAACTCATCAACAATGACAAGAGTATACTTCTCGTGTTGGATTGACCTTGGACTTACTGGTCCAAACAGATCCATATGCAAGAGCTGAAGGCAGCTTTTTATGGAGAAATTTTGTTTTGTTTTGAATGATGCTCAGTGATGTTTGCCTTTTTCACAGGTTGAGCATGGTTTATCTTTTGCAAAAACCAGTGATGGTAAACCAAGGACTTTGTTTTGTTTTGCCAAGTTGTTTATATTTTTGATGTTTAAGTAAGAGAGTCTCTTGTGCCACATCCAGTTGACAGTTTCAGTGGCTTTGGCAAAGAGACAAGTTCCATTCTGAGAGAGAGTTGTCATGTCAAGTACATATACATCATCTCTCCTAGGAGTTATAAGAACAACTTCTTTGTTGGCATTGAAAATAGTACCTTGTTTATCATTGAACTGCACTATGTATTTTGCATCACACAACTGACTGACACTGATGAGATTTTACTTCAGACCATTGACATATGTTATTCTAGAGAAAATTATACCCTTACAGTTTACTGAACCATAACCTTCAGTGGGGCAGGATGAGTTTGTTAGGAATTGGAAATTCCATAAGGAAGTTTCGGTCACCCCAATTATTGTTTAGCATATCTTAGCTCGTAGACTTTATGTTATTTAGTAGTTATTTAGTTATTAGTTAGTCATTAGCATAGTTTAGTTTAGAGCAACACCGTGGAGGAAGGACGGGTCTTTACCCATCAGATGTTCGATCCATGACCCGGCGGAGGCGTTTAGTTTGTAACTATAAATACCCTTCCCACTAAGGGAAGGGTGGTGCTTCTCAATAATCTAACCTTGCATTTTGTGTTGCAACTCTCTTTTAAGAACTCCCTCTCATCTCTTTCTCTCTCTAAACCATGGCATACTTGATTCATCACCATCCAAGGCCACCCGAATCATCATCAACACAATATGTATGATCCTACAAATGGTACCAGAGCCAAGGTTATTGTGTTTTGATGTTTTTGTGAGGTTTTGAATCAAGTTAAAACTGTTTTTTTATCACTTTTATGGTCGGAAAATTATTTTTTCCCACTTGTTTTCTAAAAACAGTTTTCTACTTGTTTGTATGTATCCCTTATTGGTAAAAAATTAATTGTCTTGTGGTCTATTATTGTGAAGCATCTGTTTTGAGTCTATCTTGGTCCACACAGAAATCTTTTTAGAAATTTTCTTTTTACCAATATCCGTGAAATATCGTGGTTCATATGGTCAGTGTATGCAGTCAAACTGGGTCAAAAATGAAGCATTTTTATGCTCTTCTGGGTAACATATTTTTGTGACAAGTTGTTGTACCAAACTCGTGATGGTTTTTGTGGTCAAATGGTCATGTTTCGAGGTCAAAATGGGTCAAAAAGATGCATCTTTATGATATTTTTATGGGTTATGTATGAAGATAGTCGGAAATGTGGTCGGATTCTTCGCGGCGGTTTGAGTTGAGTATGTCCAGATTCATTGAATCTGGTAAGAAGCGATTTGTGCTAATATGTAAGCGATTTGTCATTTTTGAATGTCAAAAGCGACTTGTGAAGAAGCGACTTATCAAGAAGCGACTTACCAAGAAGCGACTTGTCTGAAGAAAAAAAACGAATAAAACAACATAAAGGAAGAAGAAGAGTTTGACCATGACCACACAACCCTTAACATCAAAACCAATCACAACTCCAACAAACACATCTCTTAACTCATCACTTGATCTACACTAAACTGTAATGTAAATTCATAAGAATCTCAGATCTATTTTCGTGCATATTAAGAGATAAATCAAAACCACTACAGGTTCACACGGAAAAATCATCATCAACTCTTATTATTGCAAACAGATCTCAGTTGGGTTCATTAGGTTCCAAATCTTTAAAAGATTCACCAATATTTTGAACCTCCAACACATCATTGATCTTGAAAACGAAAAGTAATGGAAAATCAAATCAACAATCCCAGTCTATTTCTTTCGTACTATTAAAAGTATCAAGACTCAAAGGTCAATCTAACGAAAGAAAGTTAACCATCATCGATCTATGTTTCTGAAGTTAAACTTCTTTTTTATCCGAAGTGAAGAAAGGGAAAAATAACTATCAAGCTATCTCCTTTTTTCTTGATTCGGTGTATACTAAAATACGAAAACAGAAACAAAATGGTAATACCTACCATAACCTGGAAATGGTCCCATAACCATGGCAAGCACTTGTTATATTCGATTCATTCCATCCCTGTGGAAAAATCACTATGACCAACAAAAGAAGAAGGGTGTTGTGAACTATGGTGTTCATGAAGCAGATTTGAGATTTAAGGAGTTTGCAAGATTTTTTTTGTACGTGATATGTGATTTCATCAGGAGGGATGCGTATTTTTCTTGGGAGAGAATTTAGGGTTTGGTTTCTAAAGATTAGGGACTAGGTCAAATGAGATATGTGAGCTCTTAAATACCCTAGTTATTAGGGTAAGGTGGGATAATTAACGTTTGTGAACATGGGCCGAACAGCTTGAGTTTCGGTTGATGGTTTGGACTTGGATGTAATAATGAGATTGATGGGCCGAAGTGATTCTTGGACGAGATGTTTATGTGGGCATACAAAGATTATTGTTGTTGTTTCTTATTAAACGTGATTTTGTTGCAATTCGTCATTATATGAACAATTGGTATATTGGCATGTACAAGATTATTGTTAAGTGAGAATCGGACTTAAGGTTGTTGATAAGTACGGGTACAAGCTCATGTGACATGATTAGTCGGATTAGATACATAACTCTCGATACTTTCTGATAATGAGTAAGTTGGTCATAAACTTTCAACGGGTGGTATATTTGTTAACGACTAATGCTGGTATATGATTTTGCAAAAAGGATGGCCTTCTCAAAATTGGATCGTATTTATGAGACTTTATGTGATTTGGATAAGATGAGATTGGTTGAAGTGACTTGACAATGAAACTTGAGATTATGAGATTTGATGGGATTTGATGTGATGATGAGAGTTGTAGAGTTAAGAGATTTGGTACTTTGGTGTATACATTTTCATGGTTAATATTTCGTCACGGCTTGAAATTGTTTATTTGAACAAAGTCGACTGCGGGGTTGTTTGAACGATATTTCTTATTTGAATTTAAAGTGAGGATTTCCAGGCACGTTTACTTATTTCGTCTTCTTTCTTTCTACCCTTCCGCGAAGATGACTTGTTTGGGCATTTATAGAGTGTGATAAAGACTTGGCTATTTAGTTACGGTTGTGATTCTTCCTCGCTTAACCCACAACGTAGCTATCACTTCGGTGTCTCACGCAGTTGAGGAGATGTCAAGAGGTTTGGTACATTGGGTACACCATTTCTTTTTCACGAGGATTAGTACAAGATTAAGTAACAAATCTGGGGAATTCTACTTCATGTTTAAGTTTGGTATATCGGATTTACTTCAGCAAATGGTCACATCAATTGCCGACAGAATTCGTGAATGATGTGTTTGCCAAAGGGTTTGTTGGATAAGATGTAATCAGCAATTCTCATGAATTTTCGATACCACTGAATGTCAATGATACTTCACAGTCTAAGCAAAAACTCTCAAGAATCTTCAGCGTCAGTCATAATTTTTCAAGATGTTTGCTTATGACAAGAACTTCTCGTGCAAATGGTCGTACACGTTATGATGCTTCCGAAAGTTCGAAACCATCATGGGAGAAACGTATACTTTGATGTTTTACGGTCAACCTCAGGGGGAAGTAGTGTATACTACTCGACTTAGTATGGTTTGTGAAGTTGTCTACATATGAGTAAAGAATTGTTGATGATATTGTTGATGATGGAGAAGAATCGTTGATGAACCGCTGCATGTTCCCCTAAAAATAGATATTCACCAAAACCAAAGTTTTCATAACACGTTCAAACTAACATTGCTTACGGTTTAGTCTTGATTTTGTAAAATCCCGCGAAAGAAACTATTTCTCGGTTTAAATCATAGATTTGTAAAATCCCGTGACAATGGAATCATCCCGGTGTAAGTAAAGTGAATTTCCGGCTCTATCTCTCGGTTTATTCTTGGTTTTGTAAAATCCCGCGAAAGAAACTATTTCTCAGTTTAAACTATAGAATTTTAAAATCCCGTGATGATGGAACCATCCTGGAGAAAGGAAAGTGTATTTCAGGATCTTATCTGATGCTGGTGCTACGGTTTCTACTTCGAAGAAGGGATAAAAGGGTGTACTTCATGAATTGGGTGATTGTTTGGATATTCTTCATGGCTATTTGGTTATTTCAAAGTTTTACGGGGTTATGTGCCTTTAACCATGGTCGGGATGAAAACCATTATCATAGTTCACTTTAAACGTCAAAGGAGGCTAGATGTGAGCTTTTAACCAGAAGATGTGACAACGGGGTTAATTCACTATTATTTATTTGAGGTTGAAGTGAAATATCAGGGGCGAGTGTACTTAGTATCTGAAGGTATCGGGATGGTTGGATGAAGATTCTTTAAGATCCTTGTTCGAGCTTATTATCAAAAACGAAGACTTGGAAATCTAGTTATTGTTGGGTGACTTTTTCCTTTCTTTTACCACTTGGGGAATTGGGCTCTTACCACCTCAAAATAACTATCACTTTAAGGAGTTACGTTGTAGTGCTCAAGTGTCACATTCAATTGTGGATTTTCAAGAGGTGATGTCGCCTTATACTTGATGGTTGGTTGGATGAAGAGTATAGAGTACTTAGAGATTCAATGGAGGATGAACTCTCAGCACCGCTCTTTGTTACATATGTCCAAGTTTAAGTCACGAGTTCGGGTTGTTTTACTTCAAGGTCAAATTTATCATATTGGGTTTTCTCCATCAGTTGTCACGACAAAGAGCCTACTGAATGATAATGGGATTGATAACAAGTTTGCCAAGAGAGTTTGAAAAGAGAGAGATTATGACGCTTGAACACAACAGTTCAAGCCTCGTACTCTAAAGAAAAGAAAAGTTTACGTTTCAGTGCGCTTTATCTTTTGAAGAAGAGAAATCTTCTTATGACGTTTGAACACAACAGTTCAAGCCTCGTTCTCTAAAGAAAAGAAATGTGTACGTTTCAGTGCACATTGTCTTCGAAAGAAGAGAAATCTTCTTATGACGTTTGAACACAACAATTCAAGCCTCGTTCCTCAAAGAAAAGAAATGTGTACGCTTCAGTGCGCATTATCTTCGGAAGAAGAGAAATCTTCTCATTAATGGCCATTCTCATCAACATGATTCATGCTTTTTCCATGCGCTTTCAGTCATCAAGTGAACCGAACTACTATTGATTGTTTTCTTATTCCACTTGCTCAATTATAATGACGATGGCGACATCATATGCTACCTTTGAGGGGGAGAAGTGTGAATAGACTACATTTGGATGATGTTCACTTATTCAATCAAGAATGGAAACTCCGTATGCAATTCTTGAGGGGGGGAAGAAGTGTGAAACTGCTGCATGTTGAGTTATATCTGAGAATAAATGGTCAAACGGCTCCAAACTCATGTAAGAACCGAGCTTCTTCTTATCGGGTCATCTTCACATGGAGTTTTCTTCTAAGAGCCGTTGGTTGACATCTTCACAAGGGCTGATATGATTAATGACAAAGTGCTTCCATTGGGCCGATTTCCTTGATGAACATCTTTCATTATTGTTTGATTGGGAGGATTTGTTAAGGGATTTGCTATATGTATGTTAACGGAATGCATTTGGTGAGTTGAAGATGTTAACTTTCTATTCCCCAATTGGACAATCTTGAAGAAGGTTGAGTCTGATCGGTTCTACATTTTCGCTACATGTTAGAAGACTAAAGACGAGTTACATTTAACAATCTAAAGACCTCTTCTTAATCCACGCATTCATCATAAAGATTGTCGGTTTAGGGAGAGCACTAATTGGGGAGAGTGAAATCGATTCAATCCCAATTAGACTTGCTCATATTCTTCAAACAAGTTGATTCTCACAAGAGTTCAAGTGTTCTTCTCAATGCATTTCTAGTAAACGGGCTTATTATGTGTTGTTGATTCAAGTATCAAAACCAGCAAGGGGAAAGAGACACGATCTAAACACGAGTAAACTTGATGAACTTAATACTTCTAAGTGATCAAGATATCCGGGAAGATAAATGTCATTACCGCAGAGAAACTCAAGGTTTGACTCATGGCGTTTAGTGGTCTTATTCCAACTATGTGGGGAAGAGATGGAAGTGTTAGTTTACGAAGATAAAAGAGGTACACAAGTGTGTGATGATTTCGATGTCATCGCAATCATCGTGGAGAGAGATAGATTGGGGCGCCAAATTGTTTCACTTGAGTGCTTAATCGGTGATTCGAGATATAATCACTTATTCGGAGTTGACATCCGCAGAGATAATCGGTGATTCGCCCGCTTCTTCAATGTTATCGGTTATTCTCTCTTTGGGCTTTCGGGTACTTGTGTTCTTGAGCTTCATACACTATCATCGGGAGAGAAAAGTATACATCGGGGTTATTCTTTGGCTATCGAACTTAATCTTCTACTTTGATGGTATAAGTTTCTACGTCTTCGGGTATATGTATTCGGGTTCGTGAGATCTAGTCTAAGAGACTGACTGCATCAAATCATCTACTTGGGGGAAAGTGGTCTCTTGACAACTTTTTGGTATGGATCGCTTCAGACTTCAGTGGAATAAAATTTGAGAAGAGTTATTTATGTGTGGGATGATACGTTGCTATTCTTTTGGATGATATATCCTCGAACGAAGAATCACAAAGATTATTCTTAAAAGGAGCAGCAAGATCGATGATAATGGTGTGCTTCTTTGTGCACCTAGCTAAGGGAAGCTTGAAAGAAAGCTTTGAATCTGCTCAGCTAAAGGATTTTCGGTTTGGGGGGAAGCTTCCAAAGTCTCGCATTCTTAAAGGCTCAATTCCTTCTTTTCAAGAGCCTCGGAAGCTTTGGTGGTGGATGTTTAAGAAATGACGATTTCTATCTTCTTCAACAAGGCTACTCGATATCCTTATCTCGGTACTCGTATCATCATCTTCTTAAACTATATCATCTACTCTATCTCTGTAAATATTTATCAAAAACCAACTACAAAAATATAAAACCATCGAAAAGGAAATAGAAAATTATAAAACCAACAAAAACCCATAAAAATCAGAAAATTTGAAAAAAAAATACCAATAATATGTTTTCTCAAGACGTCTTCTGATATCGATAACATCAACGGTCTTAGAAATGTCATTCAACAATGGCACGGGACCATAGATGAAGTTCGAGCAGAAGGTGTAAATATTTTTTCCAAAACATGTCTCATATCTATGGTTTGCTATTATTTCAGATAGCAACCCGTTCTTCAAGAAAGGAAAGTGCTGCGCTAAACCAATTTTCAAATATTTCGTGCACTTATCCTAAAACAAAATGAGGAAAGCATGTCAAAGGACTGTTGTTCCTACTCAAATATTTTTCCTTCAAAAATTCTTCAGAAAAATATTTGTTTTAACAATATGGTGGTAAATAAGTTGCTTTAAAATCAACCAGATTTGGTATTTTCATAAATTTGCAAAACCCAATCAATGACTTCGGCGCTTTTAAAACTTTTCAAAGAAAGAGTCATTGATTGAGGGGGAGAATGTTTTTCAAATTTATATCATCTAACAGGGCTTATATAATCATCCTACGTGCTTAACTGAAAAAGATATTTGCCTATGTTGAAGGACTAGGAATATAGGTTATGATTATTAGGTTTAGATGACTATAGTTTTATAAACACATTATTCCCAGGCTTTACATGATTTGATTGATATGTTGAATTGACTTTTATTATTCGATTGTTGTTTGGTTGTTGTCGACCACCATATATCTGTATGTATGTTCACTAACGTATGCAGATATCATGGATATAAGATCGTTCCCGATCCGGATCCCACAAAATAAGTTGATTAGATGCCGAAAGGAAAGGGCAACTATTTTTTGGGTTGACAAAAGAAGAAATGGAGCTTAATTGGATCTCTATTAAAAGTTGGCATGATATATGCAACGTCAGAGGTCTTGCTGCATCAGCAGATGGTTTTCTTCATGCCCTACAACAACAACAACAAAAGCAGCTTAACCATCATGTATCTTTGTGCAGTAAATAGTAGTGGATGATACCATTTTTCCTAAAACAATTTTGAAATTGATGTTTTTGAAAATGAAAAATATTGGTTTTGAAAATAAATTGGACTTAATTTTGGAAATCACTGGACTTCATTTTATCAAATCTTAAGTCACTCAATCATCGGCTACGATCATCGATTGAGGGGGAGAGTGATTTAAAATAAAATATTTTCAAACGATATTTCTTCATAAAAGTTCCGGTTTGTACATAATAAAGTGGTGATCTAAAGATTTAATATTATGTCATGGTATGATTTTCTTTAAAACTCAAAGATCTTTTTAAATAAAAAATTTTCTGTTCTTGTTTGATTGTGAAATTGTTTTATTTTACTTAAAGATCTCTTAAAACTATCATACCTGACACTAACAATCTTTAATGTCTAAAATTGATCCTTATCATTCATTTTTCAAAATTAAATTTTTTCACGTCTTTCCCCAAAATTTTCTAAATGATTTAAATCAATCGGGATCCAAAATCTCAATTGGTTTGAAATTTTTGATCGGGGGAGAGATCGTGATTTAAATCTCAAATCGGTTTTAAAGGGGTGATTGTTTCAAAAGCACTCCTTCCTCCTAGTGCTAAAGGATTTCAAATACATAATGCACATGATTGTGGAGGAGCATTTAACCAAAAACCATAAGAGTATTTAAACAAGGCCACATATTCTCCCATGTTTTTCAAACCTTATTAAATCACTTGGGATCCAAAATCTCAAAGGGTTTGATATTTTTTATCAGGGGAGAATTTGTGATTTAATATGAAATTTGATAAAAGATGATCGTTTTGATTCAATGTGCATGTTCTCTCTAATATGTGCTAAACTCTTTCGTATATCGATGCACATATTGAGGGGGAGCGAATGGTTTCTATTGGCAATCGTGACAAGTACTTCAAAAACCTCTTGCCTCTATGTGCAAAATGATTTTCAAATATCCATCACACATATTAAGGGGGAGAATTTACCAAGAAAATCAAATGGCTTTTTCTATGGAAATTGTGATCAAGAAATTATTTCAAAGAACTCTTGCCTTCATGTGCTAAACAATTTCAAAATCATGTGCACATGTTGAAGGGGAGCATTTCTAAATGATCAAAACAATTAAGGTACAAAATGCTTTGATTTTATATCACAAGTACCTTGATTGATTTTCCAAATGATTTTTCAATTGGTTTCGAGAAGGAAAGAACTGTACCAAAAGACCGACCAATTTACTTTATGCATGGTGTTATAAGGATGGTTAGGTTAGGTATTCGTTCCACGATCTCGCCAGAGTCGGAGGATCTACCAGTGACAAGCCACTAGTTAGTGTAGAAGTCCTTAGGTATGATGAAAAAGGAGAAAAGTGAGATATGGGAAGAGTGCGGATGAGATAAAGCTAGAACTGGAATAAACCCAACAAGGTTCTAGTAATGAAGTCTCGAATAATCTTGAAGGGGTTGAAGAATGAAAAGAATTGAATGTAAAAGGGTGAAAAGAAATAGCCTCCAATAATTCAACCTTAGCAAGAACGGGTTCAATACATATGCTCTTTGGTGGTTACTAAGGTAACGCCGGTATTGAAGACAAGACGTCATGGACCTAGTGACGCCCGCAGACCGAACTTCCCAAGCTACTCAAGTTCCTCTTAAAGGGCTTGTTTCATTCTCACGGGAACCTACATAATCTATCGACTTTCTCTTAGAGATTGTTGATATTGAAGAAGGAGACCCTCTCCTAGTCTCCGCATAGGAAACCAAATGTGCACAATTAAGTCTAGAGCCAAGAGATCATCCACAATATCTCATTAGGACACTAAATTGATGAAGACTTGTTTTTTCACACAATGTGGAAAGTAATAATATATTAAGATTCATACGCATTATCCTTGTGGTATTGCCAGAACATCCGAGTGATATGTAAAAATATTCACGATGAAGATGAAAATCCTTCTAGAGCCAACATCAAACAAGCTCTTGGTGGGTGACATGTGAGAAATTTTCTAAAGATCAAGCTTGTGACAACTGGATAGAAACAATGGGGCGATTCATTCTTGAATCAACCTTGGTCCAGGAAATGAATTGACGAATACTTTTGGAAAAACCGTTCGATGTGCAAATCTTCTTTTCTAGCACATCGAATGTGTACTCATGTTTTCAAACACAAAAGTATCTCGATTGAAAAATACTTTTGGAAAAACCGTTCGATGTGCAAATCTCTTCTTTCTCTAGCACATCGAATGTGTATTCTCTTTCAAATATAAAAAGTATTTTAAATTGAAAATTGATCTTTCTCATAAAACCTTTGTCGATTGCAAAACTCTTTCTTCTAAGCAATACGTGATTGTTTTCAAATCAATTTTTCATCAATTAGTGAATCTCAATTCATTGGTTCACTCACTCCGTGTTGTCTTCTTTGAGACGTTCGGTTTGAGAACAATAGAAACATTGCGAAACCCCATCAAGGAGATTCTTGGGAATTATACACGATCACACGAAGACTTGTCTTGATCAACGAGGAACCGTGGGTCGTGTACTCTATTCAACGAAGTGATCAAAGACACTTTCGTGTGTTTTATTGCTAATCGTTGTTTGCGGTACATTTGACGGTTGCGGTACCGATCGAATTGAGAAGTCAATCAAAGCCGCATGCTCACAAAGATCCACATTTAATTGAAGAAATCATGACTAGTGCATATCTACATAATCGCCTCGATATTTTTATACTATGCTTCGCTCTGACTGCTGAAAATATCATGAACCAGTAAAGCTTCCGCTACTCTGATGGAAAGATGTCATGGTCCTAAAAGTGCGAGCATGTCGGTCCAAAATTCACAACATCACATGATGGCAACACAATAAATGGTGATCCAGAGATTTACTGTGGTGATGATCTCAAAGAAAGCTCGAAGATCATCAAGATGTGGATCAGTTAAAGACCTCCACTGAAAGTACAAAATCATCGGACTATGAAGAGTCACTGCTAAAGCACAAAGATTGAGGACATTGAAGAATTGAAGTCTACGAGCTCGAGCATAAAGACAAAGATAGAAAGCTAGGATTCAAAATGTAAATCATGGGGTGACCTCCCTTAGGGGGAGATTGTTAGGAATTGGAAATTCCATAAGGAAGTGCCAGTCACCCCAATTATTGTTTAGCATATCTTAGCTCGTAGACTTTACGTTATTTAGTAGTTATTTAGTTATTAGTTAGTCATTAGCATAGTTTAGTTTAGAGCAACACCGTGGAGGAAGGACGGGTCTTTACCCACTGTATGCCGATCCACGACCGGCGGAGGCGTTTAGTTTGTAACTATAAATACCCTTCCCACTAAGGGAAGGGTGGTGCTTCTCATTAATCTAACCTTGCATTTTGTGTTACAACTCTCTTTCAAGAACTCCCTCTCATCTCTTTCTCTCTCTAAACCATGGCATACTTGATTCATCACCATCCAAGGCCACTCGAATCATCATCAACACAATATGTATGATCCTACATAGTTATTACCAAACACTACCTTAGGTCCTGGTTCCTTCACATATTTGTGTAGATATTCCTTCACACCAGTCTTGCTCCTTGAACATCCACTATCCAGATGCCAAATAGGCTCCCTGGCATGTCTCTGCTCAAATAGTAAACTGAATTAGTTTCTCTTGCTAACCCACTTACTAGTAGGCTTGGGTTTGATGGACTGCTTAAACTTTGAAATGGACTCATGGTCAGTGGTTGAGTGAAGTGTGCTACCACATGTTTTGCATTTGCTTACTAAGGAAGACTCAGTGATGCGGGGTTGTATTGAACTTCTCCTTGCTTGTATGACCCTATCATGCTGAGATGTCTCATGTGCTGGATTTCCACATATTTCACAGCAGGAGTTCATGAGACAATCATCAGGATGATGATCATTAAAGCCACAGTGTGGGCATGGAGGAAAAGGTTTAGCTTTAGGCATTTGATCCTGCTTAGATGAAGAAGCATATTGATGACCAAGGTTGGTATAACTTGCTTCATTGAATGACCTTACATACTGTAAGTGATCAGAAGTTCTGTGATCTTCCTTTTTGCATATCATGCAAAAGAGGATTCTGTAGCAATTATCAGTGGTATGGCTTGTATAATGGCATAGATCACACTTCTGTTTGGGCTTGGAGTTGCTTTTGGACTTGGAGGAACTTGAGATTGAATTTGGTTCATTGATTTTGAATCAGGAACCTTCTCAGCTGAGTTCATCTTTTCACTCAACTTCCTCACAAGTTCAGTCAAGTGCTTGATTTGGTCTTCTTTAGTAGGAACTGAAGTCTCAGTGGGAACTGGATCTTCTTGGGTTGGTTTTACTAATCTTTTCAATATTGTTCTGCCAAGGCCTGACCTTTCTTTTAGAGAGTGAGGGTTGAATTGTAAAGGAGTAAGCTCGGAGCTAGGTGCGGCTCCTCGAAGAGATTTCGGAGGTGGGCGGTGCTTAAGATTGACTGAGACTCGGTGATGTGTTCGAGACTACCGGTACATCGGGAGTCCAAGCATTCTCTTGAGAGCCCGACTTTCGTGCTCAAGTATCCTTCCGAATCAAGTTTGGAAGCTTACTCGTGGTTTACCTTTCAACCCAATCTTTGGATTTTGCAATGACTCCTTTTAGAGAGCATGCCAGTGAGACACAAAATGTTTGGGACTTTGATCTTCATCGAGAATATCGGTGAGTTGATCCTCACCTAGTATTCTCTTTTTGCCTCGGGGCTTGAACAATATCATAGACTCTAGGGTTCTTAGTAGTCCAGCTTTCAATGATTTGTTTTTCCTTCTTAAGTTCTTCCTGAAGAGCTTGATTACGTTTTACTAACTCAGTGTTTTGAATTTGTAGTGTAACAGCCTCAAGTTTGGCTTGTTTTAAAATAAGCAATTCATCCCTACACTTATTTAATTCTAAACTTAACTTGTTATACTTAGAAAACAGATTTAATCGTTGCTCTTCTACGAACTTAAGGTCAACATTAATATAATTCATGAAAGACTGCCAATCTGAATCATCAACCATGGAAAGTAAAATGTTTACCTTCCTCATAGTGATGTTAACCCATTCATCATTCCTAGCGTGATTCTTTCCAACAGCTAGCTTGTCCTCTTCTGAGAGAGCCATTAGTGCACTGACTTGCACCATTTCATCATCTGAGGAGACTGGCTCTTCATCCTAGTCAAAGACTTCAGCTACCAGACCCTTGTTTTTACCCTGCACAAATTTAACATTTCGTGTTGTTTCTGAGGGAGTGGCCTCAAGAATAGCTACCTTAGCCTTAGCTTTCCTATACTTAGATTCAAAATCAACAGCTTTGTTTTGGTCAGACTTGTTTTGAAAAGTTTGGTGAGACTGAAAGATCTTTGGTTGAAATTTGCTAAAACCTAAGGACTGGTCTGACCCTGAGGGTTTGTAAGAGGGTTCAGAAATAGTTTTAGAAAGACAGTATTTAGCAAAATGACCCCTTTTATGACACTTAAAACACTCAGTGTCCTCATTAACTTTAGCATTAGAAAAACTTTTGTTCCTTCTGATAAACCTTTTAGAGTTAGCAAGGAGTGCCCTTTCCTGAAACTCAATGTTTAAGTCATTCAGGTACTCCTCGTTTGTTCTCTCATCAGCCTCATTGTCTGAATTTTCCTGAAAATCCTGAACCACACTGTTTGAATAAAAGGCAGTATAAATTAGTGTTGAAGTGGTTGTCAGTGTCTTTTTGACTTCCTGAGACTTTTTCAAATCAGGTTATCGTCTATTTATGAAATTATCTTCATAGACGAATATCCCGTAGATTTCAGGAAGTTCAAGATTCTGAATATGATTAGCATTTCTAAGTCCCTATGAAAAATTCAACCACTTCTCAGGGAGACTTTTAACAAAACCAACATTGATTTCATGTTTGGACAACTTGACACCATCATTTGACAATTCATTTAACAAAGTTTTATAACGGGTATAAGTTTGAGAGAGGGTTTCTGAGTCTTTGGCTCTCAAGGTATTGTACTCAAGTTTCAGGTCCATGATCCTGTTTTCCTTGGTATCTGAGGGACCTTCATCAGGAAGACAAGATATGATGATGCTTTTGAGTCTTTGGTCCTGGTTGACCACCCTCCCTCATCTTGGGTCCACTGAGCTTTAGGTTTAGGTAAACCTTTAGCAGTCTTTGGGAAAAATGAACCTTCATTAATACACTTAATGTAATAAGGTTCCATCCCAGTTAAGTAGCAAAGCATTCGCTTCTTCCACTTGTTAAATTTACCATGTTAGGATCGTTTTTATGGGTGATTTGGTGAATCGGGAGGTCTAGGAAGATGAAAGAACATCATCTTCAAGTTAGTGATAGAAACTAGAGAGAGAAGGGAGAAACTAGTGTTTATTGATAAGGAAAATATGAAGTTACACAAAAGAGTCTCACCCTCCTAGGAAAGTCTAGGAGGGTATTTATAGCTAAACACATACAACTATGACTATATGACATAACAAGCCCATGTGTTTTAGCTATCAAAGGTAGAAAATGTAATCCCGTCAATGTCGTTCCATTTACGAGTTAGGAGCGATCCAACAATCTTCCCCCAATGGGACGAAATAAGGGATTACTTGCAACATTTCCTACAAGTATAAAAAACAAATAAAGAAAGGTCTTCATAAGCTCTTCAAATGCTGAGGATGATGAAAGTTTACGCTCTTTGTCTTCTTCTTGTACCTCGACTTGAGAACCATTTTCTTCACTTGTAGGCAAATGATGTAATATGCATGAATTGGATTAACTTCTCCCAAATCATCTTGCATGTCTTTATGACTTCTCTGACACTTCTTTTTGGCGAAGTTTCAATCGAGTTCCCCCAAACCGACAACCGTCTTCAAGTGATTCGAAACTCTTATGTAGTGAACATTTCCTCTAACTTTTGAAATTTTCAAGACGCAATGAATTTGTAGATGAGCAATAAACCACACAAGGTAAATTTGTCTTATTTCGGAAAATCCGTTCGGGGGTAACATGCAAGAAATCAACAAGATCTTCTCACGTATGTAGATGTTTCACACCAAACAAGCCGCGAAAGACGAAATGAAACGAATTCCCCCTGATTGTTGCGGTCTATCGGAATAATAATCACTTGTGAATATGCAAATTACTCGATAAAATGACCGTGTGTGAGGCATCATAACATCATATTTAGGTAACTTCACACGCGATAACCCTGTGAAAGTGAGACGATAACACCAAAGTGAGACGTTTGAACCACGGATCGTCTAATTTCTTCCCCCTGATTGAATAAATTCATGAAAGGAGAGGGTTTTCGCAAAAGTTGTCAAAGAAACAGGATTTCGTACACTCTCTTCCCCGATGTTTTCAATGAATCGAGAATCATACACCACGTATGTTGATGATGAATTGGAGCAATGAAACCATATGTCTAATTAATCGAACAATTGTGAAGTACCATAGATATCTCGTGTGAATCAAGCTGGCGATAAAACTTCTCGCTTTCGTTTATACTCCTCTCGGCTAACTCATTACCGACCCCATTATCATTCGGCGCCTTTTGTAGTGACTACGATGGAAAACCCGGTATGATGAACTTGAGGCCAAGTAAAATAACCCGAACTTGTGACTTAAACTTGCACTATTGTCGACGAAGAACCCTTTTCCTTACCGGGTTGATTAACCGGATCGAAAAGGGTAAACGAAAGTTTCTTGAATTATCCACAGCTTTTTGTGACACTTGAGCACAACAACGTAACTCCTTTAAAGTGATAGATATACGCTGTTATCACAACAACGTAACTCCTTACATCAGTTATAACTAGACAACTCAAGTCTTTGTCATTCATAACAGTTAAAGCTCGAACAAGGATCTCGAAGAATCATGCATCCAACCAACCTCGATATCTTCAGATACTAAGTACACGCACCCGTGATATCCCACTTCAACCTCAAATAAATAATAAATAATTCTCGCCATAGTCACATCGTATGGTTAAATTCCCAAATCTAGCCTTTGTTAACGGTTTAAATGAACTTGATAATGGTTTCCCGATTCTTGTCAAAATGAATCCTTGTGAAAAAAATTTGACCAAAATACCACTCCTTTTCGCCAAAGAATTATACCAACAATTATCTCAATGTATTAAAATACATTTGAATGATTAAATTTCAGCTCAACATATTAGTATAATTTTTCGGATGATGACCACCTAGACCCATTCCATGATTCATTACAATTGTAATCAAGTTTGAATCAATAAACCTAGGCCCAAAGGCAACTCAAAAATCAGATCCAACTCTAAAGTACTACATGTACGGCCCAAGTCCAACTTATGCATCCGGCCCATACCCAAAACTTAACAAACCCTTTAAGCCCATATAGATTGCCCTAAACACACGGGTATAATAAACATCCAACAGCCAAAAAATTAATACCCGGTTTTAGTTAAAACGTACCACTCTTCTCATTTGACCTAAACCTAAAAATTCATCCGCCTACCACATATCCATTTCTTCTCACCTACTCATCTGAATCTCAACTGATTCTCAACTCACTTAACCAAATATCAAGTCACCATCTTCTTACTATCAATCCAAGCACAATAATCACAATTACCAACACACTACCGAACCTAAATGTTTAATTTTTCTGCTCCAATTCGAATAAAGAAGTGATCAAACGTTTTCAAGATCCATTTGAGGGTCTCGGGTAGGTGTCAATAATTGTTGAAGTGTTTGTAACGAACCAAGATAAAAGAATAACATTGTTGTTATTTCTTTAATCTTTTAGTTTCGGATATCAATTGAAGCGTTTATCTTCAAAAAAAATGATCTGTGATGTATGTTTTTGTGTATACGACCTTCAAGGTCAGATTTGTCTATGAGTGTCACGAAATTATCTGAGATCAATTTAATGTTTTTCATTTACTGTTCGAGTCTTGATGGAGATAAGAGTTTAAAATGTGGAGGATGGGATATTGATTGTGTCAGAGTTGGTTATAGGGTTTGGTCGAATGGTGGATGGTTGTGGTGTACCGTTTTTAGTGATCGCATCGATTTTTTTATTTTTTTAAGGAATTATGACTAATGATGTAAAAAAACTGAAGTCACAAGAGAGTCGTTGGTATTTTGTTTGGTTTGGTAAAAGTCTTATAGTCATTTCTTCTTCTACCTTTTTATGTCCTTATGAGTAAAGATAGTTACGCGTAAACATTTGAAGGGTCTTAAGCGTAAACCAAGAACCTTAGGCATAAAGACCTTACGCGTAAGTCCTTATGCGTAAGGTCTCTTATGCGTAAACAATTGTTTAACTCGTAAGGTTAAACCTTACACATAAGCCATGTTAGGCGTAAAAAAGGGCCCTTACGAGTAACTTTCCAAGTTACTCGTAACAAATCTGAAGATCCTTAGGCGTAAAACTAGGGTTTTGACCCTTGTTGACTTTTTCCGGCCACTATTTCCGATCAGTTTTCCGTTCATCCTTGCTAAACCCAAAACTGACTGCATAAGAACTTCATTATTTAACCTGTTTGACTATGAGAAAGTGACCAGTTGACCACAAGATATTTCACGATTGGTTCAAGAATCCTAAATACTGTTTGGACAATATATTGACACAAAAAAACAGTTTTTGATGACAAGACTTTATAACCAAACAAAAGGATACAATAAAATACTTGTACATAGAAAACTGTTAAACACAAAATATGTGAAAAGTTCAAGACTTTTTTAAAAAAACATATTTCCAAGACTAGATTTTGACAAGAAAATCATCACCAAAAATCAACCACAAATAAAAATCTGACCTTGCTCTTGATACCAATGTTAGGATCGTTTTTATGGGTGATTTGGTGAATCGGGAGGTCTAGGAAGATGAAAGAACATCATCTTCAAGTTAGTGAGAGAAACTATAGAGAGAAGGGAGAAACCAGTGTTTATTGATAAGGAAAATATGGAGTTACACAAAAGAGTCTCACCCTCCTAGGAAAGTCTAGGAGGGTATTTATAGCTAAACACATACAACTATGACTATATGACATAACAAGCCCATGCGTTTTAGCTGACAAAGATAGAAAATGTAATCCCGTCAATGTAGTTCCATTTACGAGTTAGGAGCGATTCCAACATACCAACTTCAAGTCGAGGGGCAACAGCAGCATAGGCTCCACCCTTTTTATCGACAAGTTGGGGAACTTCACTTTCAGCCATATTAGGATCCTGATTTTAAAAACATTTTTTAGCGGCTTAAAAGGGTTTTATAAATCAGCCTGCTCTGATACCACTTGTTGTTCCCTTCTCACAAATAGCTAAAGCAGTTAATAATACTAATTGTGCATCATGACTGAAGTAAAGAACTTTAAATAAGTTTTAACAAGATAAAACACAAAGGACTTTTCCAATGTTTATATTCTTTATTAAAACGAATAAAAAAGAATACATTACCCAAGTACTTGCGGAACAGTACTTGGGATTGAAATGACAAGTATGTGTGTAACTCCTCACTAAGCTTAGGCTAAGTCTAAGCACAACTATTTAGGTACCACTGAGCTATCTCAGGGACATAGTCGTATTTGGAGGAGTGAAAGATGCTTGTGTGTGTTTTTCACAATTAATGCACAAGCTTGATCTTTCACTCCTACCTTATGGCTATTTATACAAGTATAGTTTTTGACTCTATCTTATAGGACAAACTGACATGGTTGCAAAAGACAAAATACTAATGTATTTTGTCTCTGTTTACATAGGCTATTTTGAGTAAGATACAAGGATGCTTTCTTCTTGTTAGTGATGACACTGATCCTGGTTGTTACCGTTTCAGGGAAAGTTTGACTTTGGGTTGATAAGGACTTCGTCTTATCTGTTCAAACTTATCGTGCCTTGTCCGCCCATTCTTGAGTCTTCTTAGCCTTGATCTTTATCTTGATCTTGTCTTGATGATATGATTGGTGAGGAGTTTTGGGGTTCGGTGAGTTATTGTCATCACTCACCGAATCCACCATCTTCTTCTTGACCCAGTCTTCACCCCTTGAGTTCCGCCTCACTAAGTGGAGACTTTACTTTTTCGTCTCGTACTGAGTATCCTGAGGATGGCTCACTGAGTGGCTCTGCGCTCAGTGACTTGTTAGTGTTTAAGGTTATAAACACTTAGGGTATCTTCTATTCAAATCCTAGAATTATGGGGTTTGGGTATTCACTGAACCCAACAGAGACTCTCCTAACACTAACTCTCCATCTAATGCCCGTACAGTTAACTAAGTAAATATAACGATTGCCATGATAGGAACCTCCTAAGACGTAGTCATTATGCAGTTCCTGTATGTCAAAATTAATTTTTAAACATTGTGAATTTCTTAAAAACTGGTTTCTTAGTGAAATAGCACTTAATTCATATATATGGTGTTAACTTACAAACTCATCCAAAACATCTTCAGGATTGTCCATCGCGCACGCAAATTGATTTCCATGCATTTTGACTGCATTAACGATTAAGATTAACACAAATAAAGTTTGAATGAAATAAAATAAGTAAATATTGTTACCTGGTATGTGCTTTCTTTGATTTTGCACGCATGCTAAGTTTCGATGGTATTGTTTTGTGGGGGTGTGATTTGATAGGTTGGAAGAAGATAGAATGTGTTTGTGTGTGTAATTTGATCGTGTTAATGTGTTATACACGACTAAGTTTCTTTGCAAAAAAATATCCTCGTCGATATTCGTGCCTGGGAAGTAGCTAGTGAGTGTTAAAAGCGGGAAACGTGAATTGATGAAATTACACTCACGTGCAACGCACATGAGGACTAACTAACAGGATTTAGTAACGACCGTTAGCCAAAATCCTGAATTTGCATCTACAGTAAACCTTCACGGGCCTTTCTTGCAGAAAAATAAAACGTTGGGGACATTTCTTGCAGTTTTTTTTGCGGACATTCCTTGCAATTTTTGAAAAGTTTAAGGATATTTTTTTGCAGTTTACTCTAATAAATACAATTAAAATAACAAGAATGTAAAGAAATCAGAACCTCACATTGAGATGCATCTACCATGCATCATCTTTTAAGTTTTCTCACTGTTGGTAAATTTAGTGCACTTGTGGGATTAGTTCACACCTTGTAATGGGTTAGGAGGTACGGAGTGTACACCCATAAGGTCCATGAACACCCTGACTCTAATAGTGGTTTGTATTGGTAGTGCTTGTGGAAAATGCGATTGTGGTTTCCAACGATGTGCGATGTTTCCTTTGCGGTGGTGTTTCCAGCGAAGCGATGGTGTTTCATGAGCGGTGTACCCTTCTTTGGTGCTATGAAATCTTGATGAAATGCGCTTGTAGCGGGCTTTGACCTATTCAAGTGGCGATTACAAGCGCATAATGACCACGTTTAATTGGTCATGTAACCACTATGACTATAATGGGGATAATTATGAGGCTATTAATGGGCGATTAATACTCATAATTTCATTTGACTAGCTAAGTAACCTCTATATATGAGATATGATTATGCATGAAAGGACACACGACGTTTAACACTTATAAGCGCAAGGGTTATTGAATTGTGCCTAATTCTATAACTACATTTTGTCTTATCCCAGTAGATATTCGTGTAACCCGGGCATTAGGGTCGAATAGTTTACTTTGGAAAGTGATCGCACGATTCAAGTGATATCCAGTAACCACCGGTGGTATTTGTTTCTGGCGACTTATTGTTTGTTTATCTTTGAATTGATTATCTTACCCTATGCAGGAGCTACTACCAACAATCAAAGTAAACTATTTTGTGATAATCAATGGTCACTCTCGTAATGAAACACATGGCTTCAAACTTTGCCAAGCTTGATAAGTTTGAAGGGTGGACTTTAGGAGGTGGCGAAGAAGATGCACTTCTCTTTGTCGAGCATGAGTGTGGTTTATGTGCTAACCACTCCTATTCACGATGATGGGGATGATGCTACGGTGGGCAGTTAGGAGGAGGAGCAAATGGGAGAATGATGACTACATGTCACGGAGGCTTAATTCTCAATGGTATGTCGATTCTCTGTTTGATATTTATCGAACATTGAATCTTCAAAGAGCGTGGGACTCCTTGGATGCCAAATATATGGTGAGGATGCATCAAGTAAAGTTCCTTGTTAGTAATTTCACAAATTACAAAATAGTGATTCAAGACCGGTTATGGAACAATACAATGAACTTCTTGGAATACTTGGAAGGTTTACACAACACAATATGAACATGGATGAGGCTATTAAAGTCTCTTGTGTCATTGACAAACTCCTCCTTCTTGGAAAGATTTCAAGCATGCCTTGAAACATATGAAGGAGGAGTTAACTCTTGTTGAGTTGGGTAGTCATACGCACATTGAGGAATCTCTCAGGTGCGGGATAATGACAAGCCAAAAAGCGGCAATCTTCTTTGGTGCATCTGTTGTCAATATGGTGGAGCATAACAACTCCACGGTACAATGACAACAAAGGCAAGCGCAAATATCATGATAACACAAGGCGGATCCAAACAAGAAGGCAACACCTACTTGTTGGAAATGTGGCAAAAGTGGTCACATTAAAAGGGATTGCAAGGGTGTTCAAGTTGGTGGTAAAGCCGATGGATCGAGCACTAATGGTTCGAGGGTGGTGGTTCTTCCAACTCTTTGAAAGGTCGAATATGTTTAATAAGTCTTTTCGATTTATTATGTTACATATGTCTGAATCTTATTATGTGCGAGGATGATGATATTGCGTGGTGGGTTGACTCTGTGCAACGAGTACATGTGTGTAAAGATAGAAGGCGGTTCAAGACTTATGAGTCTTTGAATGATGGTTCTATTCTTCACATGGAAATGAGTCAACGACCTTGGTGCATGGTCATGGTTGTGTAGATCTTAAGTTTAGTTACGGAAAGATTGTAACTTTGTTTAATGTTATTCATGTTTCGATATAAGGAAGAACTTGGTTTCAAGTAGTGTTTTGAATAATCATGGATATAAACAAGTTATTGAATCGGTAAATTTGTTCTTTCTAAGCATGGTGTTTTATTGGTTTTGGTTATTTATGTAATCAAATGTTCGGGCTTAATATTTCCATTGATAGTGTATTTATTTCCAGCGATAGTGTTAATTGACCTTTGTGACCACCAACGACTGGTGACTTTACCCATGGCATGCTAGACTTGGCCATGTACACTATAAAAGAATGCAAGATATGTCTAAGGATGGGTTAATCCCAACATTTGACATGGACGAAAAGTGTAAAACTTGCATGTTGACCAAGATAACCAAGAAACCTTTTCGAGGTGTTAGTCGTGAGACTAAGCTCTTAGAGCGATACGATGACACATGTGATTTGCATGCCACTCCATCTTTGGGGAATAAGAAGTACTTTGTGACATTTATTGATGATGCTTCTAGGTTTTGTTATGTTTATTTGTTACATACTAAGGATGAAGCATTCGATAAATTCAAAGTGTTTAAAGCGAAGTTGAGTTACAACTTGGGTCTTTGATCAAAAGGTTAAGGGCGATAGGGAGGTGAGTACATGGATACTCTGTATTTCGATCTGTTGGTATAATCCATGAAACGAGCGCCCTTATACTCCTCGACAAAATGGTATTTACGAAAGGAAAAACGGTCTTGAAGGAGCAGTTAATTCCATGTTGTCTTATTCGGGATTGAGTCAAGGGTTACGGGGTGAAGCTATGTTAACGACTTGCTATTTATTAAATAGGGTTCCCGACAAAAGGAACAAGGTTACCCTTATGAACTACGGACTAAAAAAACCAACTGAACTATCTCAAGGTTTGGGGTTGTAGAAATTGTTGTAAGACTCACGATCCAAAGTTGAAAACTTTGGGTGAAAGAGGCATTGATTGCATCTTTGTTGGATATCTTGAGCATTCCAATGATTTTAGGTTCTATGTTATTGAACCTAATGAATATGTTTCAATTAACTCGATAATTGAATCAAGGGGTGCAAACTTTGATGAGAATAGATTCTCATCGGTCCCTGAACAAGTCATAGGATTCCTAATGGAACTCATGACCATGGTGCATCGGTGGTCCACGATGAGGTTGTGGTTCAACAACATGAACACATGCTCGAGAAAGAGCAAAAGGGTCGAGGACTCAAAGTCATTTGGACACGAGTTTCAACTATACTTAGTTGAAGGAACAAGGGATGAGGTCTCGACCAATACTCCTATTGCTTCATTGTTGAGGATGATCCCAAGACATTTGAAGAAGCAATGAAGTCCCGAGGATATTGCTTTACGGAAAGAAGCAATCAATGATGAGATGGATTCCATCATGGGCAACAACACTTGGGTGTTGGTTGATCTACCTCTGGTTGCAAACCTTTGGGTTGCAAATGGATTTTCAAAAGGAAAATGAAGGTACATGGAGTTATTGAAAAGTTCAAGGCTAGACTAGTCATTGGGGCTTTAAACAAAAGTCGGGGATAGATTATTTTGATACTTATGCCCATGTGGCTCGTGTCGATTACCATAAGGCTAGCGATTGCTTTGGCATCAATTCACAATCGATTATTCATCGGATGGATGTGAAAACGACTTTCTTGAATGGTGAATTGGAAGAGGAGGTTTATATGAACCAACCTCAAGGCTTCATCATGCACGGCAATGAAAACAAGGTGTGTAAAGCGATTAAGTCTCTTTATGGACTAAAAGCGGGCACCTAAGCAATGGCATCAAAATTTTGATGAAGTGGTTTTGTCTAGTGGTTATGTTCTTAACCAAGTGACAAATGTGTGTATAGCAAATTTGATGAATCGGTAAAGAGTCATCATTTGTCTATATGTTGATGACATGTTGATCTTTGTGACCAAAATCGAGGTTGACTTGACAAAGGAATTTTTGTCATCAAGGTTCTCCATGAAGGACATGGGGAGGCGATGTTATCCTTGGTATAAGGATTAAACATGAAAGTAAAGAATTTCTATCTCTCGGTCTCATTATATTGAGAAGGTGTTGAGGAAATTCAATTACTTTGATTGTACTCGATGAGTACACCTATGGATACTGTGAGAAGGCGATGCCTAATCATGGCAAAGGCGTATCTCAACTTGAGTATTCTAGGGTAATTGGTGCTGATGTATGCCATGACTTGTACA
The DNA here is from genome assembly GCA_022545495.1 of Chrysanthemum lavandulifolium. Classification (NCBI taxonomy): domain Eukaryota; kingdom Viridiplantae; phylum Streptophyta; class Magnoliopsida; order Asterales; family Asteraceae; genus Chrysanthemum; species Chrysanthemum lavandulifolium. The sequence goes on from CM040243.1 coordinate 148,524,928, forward strand.
AGACACGATATTGGTTTTGCGGTGGGAAAATTGAGCGGTATACTAGTAATCCTAGTGCTCATCAGCGCAAGCGATTCAAAAGTCTTGAAGTATTTGAAGAACTATGGATTATAGTCTCTCATATCTTGGTTACCCATCGATGTTGGAAGGATACAGCGATGCAAGTTGGATCGATAACTGCGAAGACAATTAGATCTACCGGTGGTGGGTATTCCTACTTGGTGGAGGTGCAATTTTTGGGCATCCAAGAAGCAAACTTGCATCACCGGTTCAACAATGGAATCGAATTTGTGGCTTTAGCATTCTTTGGTAAAGAAGTGAATGGTTGAAAAACTTGCTTCTTGAGATTCCATTGTGGCCTAAACCTATAGCACCTATTTCTATCCGTTGTGATAGTGCGACTACATTGGCTAAGGCTTATAGCCAAATGTACAATGGTAAGTCTGAACACTTGGGTGTCGGACATAGCATGATTCGTGAGCTTATCATGAATGGGGTGGTATCTATAGAGTTTGTTAGATCTCAACATAACTTAGGCGATCACTTGGCGAAGGGATTAGCTAGAGACTTAGTTATAAAGTGCGCTAAAGGGATGGGTTTAAGTCCAACTTAGTCCTTTGAATGCTAGGACACTGACTCCTCTAAGGAAACTTGGGGCCCGAGTTCAATGTGGAAAAGGCGAACATTCGGTGGTGGAGCACATGTTTTATTTACATCCCAGGTTGTGCTCGGAACTTCTTTGAAAGGAGGATGAAGTCTTTACTTCTTAATGGTTAATTTTCTTTGAAAATGTGCTTGGCAGGAGCATGAATAAAGAGGAACCACCTATGTAAGTGTTGAAGTTTTGCCGCTTGAGGAAGCTTTTGGACTTTAGCTTTTACAACATTTATGAATTTGGATATGGACACATGGCTTGTATAGTGTCGGGAGGTGATAAGTGTTTGAAAACTTGTGTGTATTTTATCTTGGTATTCAAATGGGTTGAAGGTTCAATTCTTAGAACACCACGATTCTCGAATATTTGAGCGTGTAATTTACTAAGATGAAAATTCAATCCTCGGGACATTTTCGTTTATGCACATGTTTTGATTAATGTTTGTTTTCATGCAAAGGAAGTGAACTAAATTTGGGGAGGATTGTTGGTAAATTTAGTGCACTTGTGGGATTAGTTCACACCTTGTAATGGGTTGGGAGGTGCAGTGTACACCATAAGGTCCATGAGCGCTTGACTCTAATAGTGGTTTGTATTGGTAGTGCTTGTGGAAAGTGCGATTGTGGTTTCAACGATGTCGATGTTTCCGAAGCGGTGGTGTTTCCAGAGCGGTGTACCATTCTTGGTGCTATGAAATCTTGATGAAATCTTTGCTTGTAGCGAACTTTGACCTATCCAAGTGGCGATTACAAGCGCATAATGACCACGTTTAATTGGTCATGTAACCATACTTGACTATAATGGGGATAATTATGAGGCTATTAATGGGCGATTAATACTCATAATTTCATTTGACTAGCTAAAAGTAACCTCCTATATATAGGAGATATGATTATGCATGAAAGGACACCTGACGTTTAACAACATAAAGCGCAAGGGTTATTGGTGTACTAATTCTATAACTACATTTTGTCTTATAAGTAGATATTCGTGTAACTTAGGCGTTAGGGTCGAATAGTTTCTTTGAAAAGTGAGCACACGATTTCAGTGATGTCCGTAACATGGGTGGTATTTGTTTCTGTGACTTATTGTTTGTTCTCTTGAATTGATTATCTTCTGACCGTTGTGGAGCTACTACACCAACACTCACTTTATTTGAAATGTAGGATTAAAAAACTTTTTCACTCTAATCTTTTCAAAAAAAAAATCATAAGTATACAAATCGGGAAAGGACACTTATTTCTGGAAAAAATGTGAAAACCAATAAAAAAATGTATAATCAAACCAATAAATTCCTGAAGTTAAGAAGTATGTAAGGGTGTGTTTGAGTGAGAGAAATAAAGCGGGAAAAGGAAATGAAGCTAATTTCTTGTTTGGTGAGTTGAGAAATTAGCGGGCGGAGAATTGAATTCTCGAGGAGTTCTCTTTGTATTTTGTTAACTTTGTTTTCCACCCCACTTGTAGGAAATGGAAAGAATTGGAGAAATGAATTATTATTATTTTTTTCGAAAAATGTTTTTTTTCAACTATAATTTTGTTAAATAATGTGTTTTGTTTAAATACATTATTAAAAATATTTTTTCTTAAAATATATATATATTTTTTTTAAAAGTTTTTTAAATAAATAAGTTTTTTTAAATAAATACATTTAAAAATATTTAAAAAAAACAAGTTTTTTAAATAAATACATTTTAAAAATAATTTTTTTTAAAGAAAGTACATAAATTTTAAAAATAAATTAATAAAAGATATATTTTTAAATAATTTAAATAATTTTTTTTTTTTTTAGGGTTAAGTCTGCATTGTTAAAGCGTTAGAATTGAGCAAAATTTCTCGATTTACGATGCGAGATTATTACCATAACATTTCGTTTCGTTTTGAAATTCTACCTACCAAACGTGCCTAAATATCTTTGATGAAATACGGAAGAAAAGTGGAAAACTAAGTAGTTAGGGCTTAACTTAAACCTGATTGCCCAGAGAGAAACGAAAGAGGAAAAGTGTTAAAATTTGTGATACAAGTCAAGAAAGGCTTCGAGGAAGGGTCGATGTGCACTGGAAAAAGGTGCACGAGATCATTCGATGATCTAAATTTTTCGAGGATAATCACAGCTAATCTAATAATATTAGCCACATGTAAAATATTAAAAAAAAATGATTAAAATGCCACGAGAATGTTAATCAATATCGCATCTTACACATTATTGAATTTCATATATCTCTCTGCTTTCATGATTAATTTCACATATACCCAAAGTATAATCATTGAAAGCATAATGTACACTTTTTTTAAATCATGTTTGAGTAAATATGAAATTTTTAAATTTAAGAAGGGGAAATATGAAATTGCCCTTTCCATACTTACCCAAACTCAAGTCCATGTAAATGGAGTACCAAAATGGGTCGGATTTTAACTGCTAACATACTGATACACAAGTCCATGTAAATGGGTCAGATTTTGATTGACTCAACTAATAATCTGATTTGGACCTATAGGTCAACTAATTAGGCCATCTCCAACCACATGCCCTTTAAAATGTATTTTTCTTCATATTTGAGAAATGGAGTACCAAAATACATCTCCAACCATCCTCCATATTTGGAGATTTTTTTTACCACAAGTATTAACCTGCCTAAGTGAGTCAACCTATTGGACCAATGAATCAAAAAGTTTATCGGATCAGATATCTAATCTGACACAAATCAGGACCCGACTTATCAAAACTTCAAAAGATATACCCGCATCAAATGAGCATAATAATCATAACTATGAGCCTATGAGAATCAGATTTTAAACATCTGTGAAAATCTCTGAATTGCCAGTTTCACCACCATATTAACCAGAAAACATTCTTAAAAGGAAGTGGTTGTATTGCTCTAAAACTCGAAACAGAACAAACGATGGCACCACAGTATATAACAAGAAGCATAGTGTTATGCATACATAATAAACTAAAGTGTGTTATAACGAATGTGATTTAAGACATAGTAGCTCGTAACGAATGTGTATCACAGCAATGTGATTCTTCAAATGACATATTGACATGAAGTATGCAATAATCCATTTGAAGCATCTGTTCTCCTTTGAAGAAATGTTTGGTTACCTTAAAAAACGTGCTAGGTTTCTTAATCCGTGAGCGGGAAGTCCCCATTCGGCTGGGTTAAAATCAAGAGTGAGCTAAAATTTTATCTGCAGTCTCGTGGAAAGAGCTGTCAAGTCTTGGATCTGGAACCATAACAACAGACCTGCATCATATTTATAGAAATTATTTTTCGGGTTAACATATTGAGAGCGTGACACTTGAACCTGATGCATATTGAGAGTGACATGACAAACAAAACGTAGTAAAGAACCCCAACAGGGTATTGGAAGTTCATGGTTTCATCAAGTTTGTATTATAGCTACAACCTTCAATTTTAATGAAAGTCAATAAAATGGTACATTCGTATCTATTCGCCAAAATATGAAGACAACAAAAAACAATAACATGTAATCGTACTATCCAAAAAGACTAGAGGGGATGTTTTGATTTACGTCTTGGAACTGATTGATAATTAGAACTCGAAGTTGCAATACTCAGTGTTTAATGTTTGGATAAACAAATTTTGCTTTTATCTTATTACATAAAGTCAAATAACCATTTTTAATAATATATTTCATTCCACGGAACAGAACTAATCATTTAAGGGTAAAAAGACTTACTAAACACCTATGTATCCCATCTTCAAACCTAAATTGAAAGGCGCTTTCCGTGGCGCTGGGATATCTTCTTATTTTCACTAGAAATACCTTTTAGTCGTTATTAATTTCTTTAATAATTAGTATTTGGAAAACACTCAAGCGTCTAATTATGTGATTATTACATCTTCAAATAGCAGAAGGCGTCAAAACACTATTTTCTACATCCCATTTTGACTACAGCCGATAATCTGATTCTAATAATTCAGTACCACATAATCACTTTCAAAACAAACATCCAAACACTCCCCTTAACTTTCAAACTTAATCAGCCGAAACATTACTATGGCATGTGTACGTATTTTGAAAACATTACAATATTAGAGCACTTACATTCCAGCATTCTTAGCAGCAAGAACTCCCGAAGGGGCATCTTCAAAAACAAGAATCTTAGAAGGATCTACCGATTCGCCCTATTCATACACACATTCCGACAAAAATTAGTTAGCGATTACATTAGTACGTGTAGTTGATAAAACAATTTCAAAAACAGATTCACCTCAAATCTTCTAGCAGCAGCAAAATATATCAGGTGATGGCTTGCCTTGTTTAACTTCCGGATCATCACCCATGACAATATGATGCATCAATGAAAATATCTCACCATGTCTTTGCGTTTTCAGTGCAAAGTGTGGTTTATGAGTGCTGAATTTACATAACAAAACAGTAATGCTTCTTGAAAGTTAAGTAGATATACTTTTGAAAACCCTTTATTTTGAAGTTAATACAGGGTATGAAAGATTTTCCCTACCCTGTTGCGACACAAATTGGCACTCCTGTGGCATGCAGATGTTTGACTAAACGGCCTGCACCTACATTTAGTCATCGAAAAATGTAAAAGTTAGAAGATAAAATTAATTTTTAGTCCATAGACAAGTAACATAGCATCGTATCGATGGTATTCGACAAAAAATCTTTACCAAAGGGACAAAAAAATCAGTTGAAATAAAATGCTTCCCAAATTAAATGGGATTGACATGCACATTACATTTCTGTAAAGATGATGGATAATAATAGATTGAACCCTTAAGTAATCGATACATATTAACTTTGATAATTGAAATTAAAGGTTAGAATTTGATCCATTTACTTATGAACGGTATGATTCTGATGTTTGCTTTCAAACGGGCCAAACTGGTAGAAACAATTAACTAGCCTGTATCAGAGATACTTGATTTGACCAGTTACCCAACCCGCTCGACCTGCCCAATTTTTCATCGCTAGTCAAAACGTGTAGTACCTGGCATGAGTTCACTTGTAGGGAACATTTCCTGCAGCATAGCTTCTCGTTCTACCAGGAAATCTTCAGCTGTAAGTGAATCACTAATTCCAGTCTCTTCAACAAACACACGTGCAGCTTCAATTGCTTTCTTCCCCATCATCTTTGCCTTTAGAGACCAATCAAAAGTTTTGTTGAATCTTGAAAGTATAATTTCTTGAACTTCTGTATAGAACTTCTCAGTATCTGCCATCACAAGATTCCATGTCAATTTTCCTTAAACCCGATGCATTAAATTGACAAATATGGAGGACCGTTAATGAGTTTGACTGCAATGGCTTATTTCATGCATGGGTATCTAATGATTTACAAATCCTAACAATATATTGCATTACAACCCCCAGTATGATACACATAAGAGCTGTAAAACAAATTCACCATGATCTCTAAATCTACCTAGTGAAGGTCATCCGGATAATCTAACTTACAAGATAAATCTAGAAAACCCAAATTTCTTTCTTATATCAATTGAGATTGTAACTATAACATCTCGTATCTACATTTTACTTTCTGCAAGAAGATAACAGAGAATGGAGAGACATATGTGTTTAGTACACCTACAGAAAAAGTGTATCAAGTCAGTTCACATAGGAATTTGTGAACAAAAGTTAATTAATTCTACAAAATAAAAGTAGAAACATATTTTAACTAGCAAGCAAAAACTCATCCGTTTATTAATTCTACATTAATAGATCTGGATATATGAGAGTCGCTAAACAATCATTTAACAAAAAGTTTAGTTAAGTTAAAATGGAAGTGAGTACTGACCGAGCAAAAGACCGTCCATGTCGAAGATGACGTGAGTAATTGACTTGTTTACTGACTTCGGATTCGACATTTTTGCCGATGCGTTGTTTCCTACTTGAAAAGGGACTTGTCTTCTGCTGCTGCTGCTGCTATAATAATATCTTACTATTTGTGATCTTGGCGTTTGTGTGGCGCATATAATTAAACCAAATATACTGTTATTAGGTTTTAATAATATCATGGCGTGTTTGTTACAATCACTTTTTTTAAAGTGCAAAACATTTGGATATACAGTAGGCGATAAAAAAATATTAAATAATACTTTTTTGGTGGGTGAAAATGAAATTGTAGATTTTATTTTTACTAAGAAGATATGTTATAATCTCAAGTTTTATCATTTAACCATAAGTTTTTCAATGCTACTAGATTAAAAAAAAAAAAAAAAAAAAAAAAAAACAAACAAACTCTTCTCAAATTTTGCATATTCTGAATCGTGTAGTGAGGTGTGGTCGTTTCAGCCATTCTTATCCGCTTTTTTGGCAAGTTGACGGTTAGTGTGTTTAGACGGCGATTGATCATGGATTGTGATTTAGGCTTGATGGCTTGGTACCAATTTCTTACTCAACTCTCAGTTCGTATCTAACTAAAATGTGGAAAACCGAACGTTTTATTGTGTTTCTTGAGTCTATATAACTAATAAATGTTCAAGATCATGAACACAGACCAAAGATGCCTCAACCTACTCTTCGTTGCAACCTTTTCCTTGCAAGTTCCGTTGCTGCCAGCGTAGTTCCTTGCAATGCCCAGAGTACAGTAGTGCAAATCAACGTCATTCTCCATCCCTCTTTGGCCACAGCAAGGTGATAGGTTGGCAATGACAACTTGTTTATATTGGAAAGCCGAGAAAGAGATGTGAATGCCTAATACGAGGCCTAGAAGAGATTTAAAAAAATCATTTGGTAAGTCATAACATGAAGTGCTGTTTCCGCCGTTTACATTTGGGAATGATTGCCATATCTAATTATTAAACCAAATGTCAATCTAAAACATGATTTCATTCCCATAAACTTTATTCCAAACACCACCTAGACTAGTTCCTTGATTATTTTCCAACTTCTACAACATACTGAGAGGAAAGCTGGTTCCCATTCATGTTGATTAGTCTTTCCAGTCAATTTCTAATTCATTGGATATATAGATCTTTATAAACACAATCCTTATGCCCTAATGGCATGTTGGTTGTTTATCAAACACTAGTACCATCTGTTCATCTTATTAATTTATATAAAAATAATAAAAAATAAAATAAAAAAGTCGCTGCATTTTTATTTTATTTTTTTCGACATTTTGGCCGACTAATTCACGGGGTTTGAACCCACCGCCAGACTCAAAAGCCCTCCCTTTTTAGAAGGTTGGCGTGTAACCTTCATGGTTGTTTTATTAAACAACTTTAAAGAGCTATATTGATGCAAGCATAACTGCAGAAGCTCAAACCAAGTCCCAGCAAACACTCCACTCAAGACAAACTGCACAAAAACATTCATAACCGAGCCACATACCCCTTTTATGCGAGGCAACGGCCAGAACCATGTTAAACAACTTCATACCATGTTTACTTCATCCCGTCTCGGTGCTTAGGCGGATGAGGCGAAATTGGTATCGATAATAACATGAAATGCATCGATATTATGAATCGACAGCGACTTTTTCTCATCGACATTCGCGAAGGTACCTTCGGATCTTACACCTTCAACATTGACCTTTGAATACTTATTAACCGGTATACTATACGGATGAACTCCCACAATGTACTCTGACCATAATTACTTCTTAAACAACTTGACCTCATACATTCAGCAGCGATCTCTTCTTTCACTTTGACGGTCTAGACACTAGAACAATGTAACTTGCATCTCCATAATCCACGTCATCTATATTCCATGACGGTCTCTGTGATGGTATCACTTAGACCCGATCGACCCATGTCAAAGTGGATGACCATGTTCCTAAAACACAATCAACACTGTTCAAAAGCATTGATTAAACACTATCGTCAATGTCTCACAAGAAAGCAATCAAGCGTTCTCGAGGCTCAAGCATTGCACAACAATAAACATAAATCTCTATTGTATCCTTCATAAACTACGACAAAGTAAACTTGAAATTTGAAAACTATTGCCTCCATTCGGAAAAACAACTCCAATTGAACAAACAAGCGAGAACCACTATAAACTTGTTTTCATTTTATAACTAAACTTGGCCCATCAAAATTCATATTCAATGGAAACCTTATTTGATGAAATAACATCACTATCACCTCATCTTTTCATAAGCGGATTAAATCAAAGTTTAACCAACCGGCTTGATTTGTAAGTCTTGATACCAATTAAGCAGTTAAAAGCAGATGCGAGACATCGTAATTTGAATCAATCGGTCATATTAACGAAAAGCAATGACTTCTTTGGTTGACTTGATCGACAAAAGCGGTAACACGCCCACTTGATTTCACAGATCATTAGCACGGTTTCAACATATAATGATAAATTTAACGATATAAGTCTATCTTCAATCGCCATCTAGCTTCAGTTACATGATATATCAAACATGTTTACAAAAGACTAACATAATCTTCAACATGTAAAGAGCGAATAAAACTGGATACGAGTCAATCAAGTTAATTCTCCTGGACAGTATTGTTGTCGGGTTCTAATTGAAGTTCAAAAACACAATCTTGATGCCTTAATGGCGTGACAGTTGTTTCTCAGTATACTAGAACCTTAATTCTAACAAACTCATTGCATTGCCGTCATTTAAATAGCATAAGGATCTTAATTGATACTAGCATAAACTCAAGCCAAGTTTAAGCAAACACAAGAACCCTGCGCAAAAACAGCACAACACATACCCGCTTATCTACAGAACAACTAGAGCAATTTAAAGCAAACTCATACCAGGCTTACTTCATCCCATATCAATACCAAGGTTATATAACAACAGCAGATTAAGACATACAAATGAACCATATTTGTATCACTAATATCAACTAATAACATGTCGATATGCAGCATATCCTGATTCCAGAAGACACCAACCCAATTCACCTAATCAACATATGTATACTCTGTGACTATCTATTTGAAACAAGTCAGCATCCCCAATCAAAGTGTGCATTTAGCTACTCAACAACCTATCACTTGATCACTATCGTCGATGTTGAATAGATACACACCATGCATTTCTATATCCAAGTTTACAATAAACATTTCAATTATCATAATCGCATTAGCTACATATCCATCACTAATAATGATACTCATCTTGACACAAGTTCTAAACAGCTACATTTCCAAATCTTTTAATCAATCTTATCGCTGATATTAATTGAATAGGTACAAAACAACAAGTATAAACACAAGACAGGTTCATCTTTGTGATACCAAGGTTATATAACAACAGCGGAATAAGACATACAAATAAACCATATTTTTATCAGTAATATTAACTAATAACATGTCGATATGCAGCATATGCTAATTCCAGAAGACACCAACCCGGTTCCCGTAATCAACATCCGTATACTCCGTGACCATCTATTTAAAACAAGTCAGCATCCTGAAATGCATTCAGCCAGGCATATCCATAAACCCCAATCAAAGGGCACTTTGAATACTCCTAGAATTCAATCATCTACACATAATTAGTACTTCACAAAATATCACTCAAACATTACTGTCGATGTCAAATAAATACACACTTAACTGTAACCAAAACTAACATAAAAATATGGCATTACTATACCTAACTTTACAATATACAATACAATTCAATTCCAGATAAATTGAACTGCTAATAGAAACCTTAACAACAAAACTAAACGAGACAATTAAAAATCAATAACACAATTCCAAAATATAACAAGATAAAACTAAACGATAACATTCAATATTAATTCCAAATGAAGCTCCAGTTACAAGATATAACAGAACACTTCTACACAAACACCTAACCAGATCTCAAACATAACAATCACCGGAAACTAACCATAACAACAAACCCTAATTTCAACCTAACCCCAACCCGTAGAGAGTCCTTCCTTGCCTCTTCAAGCATAAACCACATCCATAGCGTGGCCCCGTTTCACGGCGAGCATGCTCGGTGTGGTGTGACATCACGAATCACATTCTCCAAAAGATCTTCAACACAACACGTGTCTCTTCGTCATCGACCGGCGATGCGCTTCACACCACCACGGCAGGCAGACGGCGGATTGCGAGCTTGGTGATACCTTGGATGTTGTCGCGGAGGACTTTCTGTGACGTTTGCTCTCCTTTGCCCAATCCTTTCCTCCCTTTCCTCTTCGACATTTTGATTTTGAATTTGGGGTGTTTGGATTAATTGATTGTTATTTGTGTGTGTTGTGTAATTGGGGTTGTGGGTTTATATAGTGGTGGGTGGGAATTTGTGTTTGTTCAAAGGGTGTGATGATCGTTGGATTGTGAGGGTGTGGAGTAAGGAGAGACGTTGGATTTTGATCCGTGTGGTGGAAATGAAGTGTTGTGATTGGTCTGGTTGTGTGATGCGGATTAGGCTTTTTGTAATGCAATTGTTTATGTCCAAGAACTTATAAACTAGAATAACACATTTTTCTAGTTCAAAATAAATTTCGTTCAAAAAAAAAACTTCAAATTAAAGAATAGAGACACATTTTTCCTTTAAATGTATTTATGTACGATTTTTTCAAGGTATCAATTTATGAAATTTTTAGTGAAACTCGACATAAGTTAATAGTCAGTGGCCGAGCATCGGATTAAAACTAAACCAAAAACTAGTTTTGTGAAAGACATTAACGAATTAACGGAGAACCGAACCGAATTGATTCAGTTCGGATAGGTTTTGTGTCGGTACAGTTAGGATAAAACGGTTTATGTGTCTTTTTTCTCGATGTTGGCTCGAACCAAGCCGAAATCATAAACACACAAAATCGAAAACCGAACCGAATATGGTCGATTCGGCTCGGTTTTCGGTCTATTTTGCTCAGCCCTAGTCTAACATATATGAGAAAACTTATTTTACATACCAAACTTTTCGCTTAACGATCAACGGTTTGAAAGATATTAATATTTGAAAAAAATAATGAAAGTGAGTATTTTAAATCGTTGTGATTAATCTCATCCACTAGATCAAATAAAGATGAAGGAAAGATGGATGGTGGAGATTGATCATTTAGTATGTAAAAAAATGTTTGGTATGTAATAATCTTTACTCAGCATATAGTTTGTTTTAGTTTATGTGCCACTCAAATGCGAAGGTGAAACATGCCCATATTTTTACAATTACACACATATAGATGAGACAGACACATACATTCAAGTGAACATACACATAGTATATTCATTGTCACATATTTATTTATATATTTGTCAAGTAAACACATGTACAAGACAAACACACATATAACGTTAAGATAAATATACTATAAATCCACCCACAAAATGAATATGGAATTAAAATTTTGATTTATTTAGTTATTTACGCCGTAACTACTCCATCAACTACGACGTAACCGAGTTTATTGAAGAGTGGTTACGCCGTAACCAGCAGATCTAGTTCAAAATACGATGAAATAGAAGGTTCTGGGTAACTCTTATATTAATTCTGCGTAACCCATATCGACCTATAAATACCCGAATTCCAACATTTCCATTCATTCCATTCCACACACAACACTCGAGAGAACATGGGAAAAGCTCAAGGCGGTCTAGAGGAGCATACGGAGCTGTCTCGAGGAGAAATCACTCCCTACGATAAGCATTAGCGTTTTATATTTCTTTACTTTCAATTCATGTATTTCGTGCTTTTGAATATTGAATTGGTTTGCATGATTAATATGAGTGGCTAAGCACCTCTTGGTGTTGGCTAGTTATGATTCATAATTGTTTTGTTTACGTTTACTTTACTTCCCTACAATTATTTCTAAGTGTATGCATGCATAGTTTATTGGTAGCCACCCTTGGTTCGGTGGTTTTGAATGGCGGTGAGGCCAATTGCCTAGGAGATATGACCAATGACCCTAGGTGAGCGGATGAGACAGGAAGGGTAGATATGACCAGCGACGACCCTTTCTACTTGTGCGATTTGACCAGTGATCACTATCGTTTGGATGAACTTAAGAATTGGGGTGCGTGTCTAAGTTCTAACGGTAGGGCATTCACTATTATAAATCTAGCATGTAGCGGTGTAATGACTTGGCTTGGGGACCGGGAACAAGGGACTTATGAGGGACACGACTTCTCGTGGTGGCATCTTTGCGATAGGTTAGGGCGAATTGACCAAATGTTGTCCTCTCGACTTTGACCCACTGAAGTAATTGGAAGTAAGTAGCGTAGACATAACTAGCTAGGAGGATTAACTAGGTTAGCACCACTCTCCTATTGATTTCCCTTTATCATTTATTTCCTTTTATTTGCTTTATTGACATTAGTAGTTTAATTAATTAAATCCTATCGAAACCAATATTAATCGTGACACCTAGACTTAGTAATAATCCATCACACATAGCTCTTTGGGCGACCTCGTCTTTACCGATTACTACACTACACGGCCAAGATTTCTTTGCCCGTTAGTGCATTAGGGTGAACCATAGGTATAACGAGACTTTATAAATATTAAAATCAAGTGATAAAACACGCATCAAGTTTTTGCCTTGCTTGGGAGTTATATTAGGATTAATATTAAGTCTTTCATTTCGTTTAAACTTTCCTCACGATCATATTTCAAGTTTTCGGTACTATGAAAGTTGTTATCATCGATGACCTCACTCTTGAGGAATACTTGGCGTTGACAAGAAGCGAAACAAGGGTCGGGTCTCGTAAGGCCGGCAATTGGGGCGGATGTGCATTTGAAATCAAAGACCAATTTATGAGGGAGCTTCGTGCTAACCCTTTTTGAGAAGCAGGAGCGAAGATGCATATGAGCACGTTGAAAATTTCCTATACATCGCAAGCCTTTTCAACATTAGGGCGTGTCTCATGATCTTTGTTATGCTAAGGGTATTCAATGACTCTTCTTGGGCGCGCGGAAGATGGATTGAAAGATTTCCGCCGTGGCAATTAATATGCCAGGCACTTGTAACACCCCAAAATGGTTTGCGGCGGAAGAAAAGTTTTGGATGCTACTCGGTTGGATCATAACACAAAGCGAAAAATAATAGCTTTTCGTAAAATATTTCATTTATTGTAGTAAAACAAAGTTTACAAAGTTGAATTGTTGTGGAAAAATGGTCCATTAATAAAACATGGTCCCCATCGATGTCAGTCATCTATGACCATGCCATGCCAATGCAAGCGCCTCAGTTAGCTATCGCTTTTAATACGAGATAAACATGCTTAAAAGATCAACACAAGGTTGAGTGATATTCATAGGTTTAGTAAATAGTTGAACACAAGTTAAAGATGATAAGCGCTTGAAGACAATCACCATAGAAAGCAGATTATTATTATGCACTAAGCTCATGATACCAAACTAGCGCACACCTAATTCTTGGTGTAAGTAATAAAATTGCTCCCGGATGTAATAGCCAATTACATAGAGATAATCAAATATAGTGCGCCCGGTTATTTCCGATAACCGAGTCGGGTCGTCAATTCCATAGTAATATCCACAATATTTGCGTTCACCATAGTGATTAATGGTTCATGATGAAGGGACTTTTGGCGAGCAACAGGCTATAATAATAATAATCATGCAAGCATGCATTTTAAGAAAAGACTTGTGTTCTAGTTTATAGCATGTATCTCCCCCAAAGAGTTTATAAAACAGTTAAAAGAGTAAAAGGTATTCAATCTCGGAACGCAAGATACCCTTGGTACCAAATACAATACACAAGTTTTATAGAGCTTTTTAGGGTTAAGTTTATAAGAAAGATACCACACAAGTCTAGTAACACAAGATTTATATGCCTAGTTCATAATAGTCGAGTGAAACAAGGTTTTCGATAATGTTTTCATTTATACGTTTGCATAAAAACTCAGCTAGGCATATGTTTCGCAAACTAAAGATTTAACGAAATGAAATATGAAAGATATGAGTTTGGGTTTCCTTACAAGAGTGTAGTGTACGTGTTTGAACGGAAAGGAAGGACCAAGGAACTAGCACTTCGACTAGTGTTTCAAAAACCAACCCGTTAGCTTCCCAACTTTAAACCCGTTTGCTTCCAAAAGTGAGAACCTGTTTCTTTAAGCTTATAAAACCTTTTGTAAAACCCTTCTTTCTATTCTTCTTTGGCTAATAGTGAATGTGAGTGAGCCAATAGTGAGAGTTTGAGTGAATGTAGCATGTGAAATGTCAATCGATTGGGGTATATAAAGGGATAAAAATGGTTGCTTTGACTTGTACATTTGAATGTGGGGATGGGGTATGAGCCTTCTTTGAGTAATAGCATCATGTCTTCACGTGGCTCTCCTGATGATGTCTTCCAGTCGTGGTCCAAGGAGGGCAAAGGGTCCTTAGTTTTTGTCGATTTGCTTCCATGGAAAAGCCAAAGAGGTATTCAATCTTGGATTGAAGTTAACTTCTGATGTTGGGAAAAGAGTTTGGAGGGTTTTCTATTAATGGAGAGGGTGAGGAGCGTGTGTAGAGGGGTAAGAAGAGGGAGGCGAATATGGAGGAAGGGATAGCAGGTTTGTGGGGTGTGTTTTCTGGGGAAGACAGAAAAAGAAGGAGGAGAGATAAGGGGGGAAACGTGGGTTAGGCAGGGATGGGGTAGGATTTATATTTTATTTTTGTGAATTAGTAATTAGTATTTATTTTGTAAAGGTATTATTATTTGTTAGTTTGTGTATTGTATTTGGTACCAAGGGTATCTTGCGTTCCGATGTTAAGCTCGTAAACGTATAACTTACATTACTTATATTTTTGGACACGTTTTAATTAAACTGTCACGATGATGAAATTTTCGATTTTTATTAACTCGTCTTTATTTTTTCCGTGTTTTCTCTTATTATATTGGTACGCGTGCGGACTCGTAAGACAAGAAAGTCTTCTTGTGAGACTGATTGAGTTATCAGTAATTATCGGGCATAGTTAAATAAGACTACTCGGATATGCATAAATTTTTATGCAAGAAAATGAAATGTACATGCTAAATGCTCAACTTAATTCGAATAAATTTTTGATAAGCAATCTAGTTTATTGATACGAAAGTTTATGATAGTGAAATTTTACAGGTGGCTACAGTACCCACCCCTTATGGGAACCTCGTCCTCGAGGTTAAGTTTGTGTTAGTCGCTTATGTGACAAGAGAAATTTTTGAAATTTTCTAGTCTTGTTCGCAAATGGGATGTGGATAAATTTATTTGAATAAAAAGAATATTTCAAGAGGCACAATTTCCTTGGGATGAAAAATTGTGTAAGAGATTTGTATCCTCGAAAGGATCCTATAAAACCAGTTTTATACGTGATGTAAATAAAACAATTTCGCAAAGGTCGATAATTGTTGTTTCTTAGCATAAGAAGTTTTGATAAGGTTTGACCAGAAAATTTTTGACTCGTTAGAATAAATCTTTCTAGAAAAATGTCACCACGCGTTTCATTGTTGGCACGATTGTTATTTAAAGAAAAATCATCGAAGGTGAAAACGTTAGAGAAGAAGATGTGGTTGGGTACGTACGTTTTGATAAGTTTAAAAGTTTATGGGCAGGATTCAGTTGTTAAGGTTATGCTTCTCGAATTTGAACGGTATATATAAGAAAATATAGAGTCTTTAAAATTTTAAAGAGAACTTGATGTATGTAAAGAAACTTGCTGGATTTCAGTTTTTGTGATGAAACTTGTTAAATAAAGTTTTAAGTGTCAACATGGAATCGGCTCCAAGTTGGAGGTTTTCGTGTGAATTCAATAGTTGTTTCTCAAAATAATTTCAAATGCCTTAGCTTTTATAGATGATGAATCAGTTTTGGTTTCTTAGCATTTCTCATAATTGTTTTCAAAACAAAGCGCTTATTTTTACTCCGAGGATTCGTTTTATTTACAAAATAAAATATCGATCATCCTTTAAAGTTTTTTTTTTTTTTTTTCAAGAGGAGTAAATAGTTTGTAAGGAAATTGCAGTAAAGTTCATGAGAGGTTTGTAAAGCTACTTTATTGAGTAAAAAGAAAATATTTCTATTATGATAAATCGTAGTTTGCGGTTTGGTATTAAAGTATTTACTTGGTAAGGTGATTGTTAAAACAACTTACAAGGTAATAGAAAACGATTTATTCATTATTTGTAGAGTAGTAGTGAAATCGTAGTTAACTTTGTGATATTTTGGTAAGACAACAATTCAGGTTGTAAGATAACTCGTGAAATAATTTGTAAAATAGCTTATAAGAAAACAACTTATTGTTTGTCAAATAGTAGAAGATTCTGTAGTTCAATTAATAGGGTGGTAGTAAAATATTTAGTATGGTAAAGACAAAATAGTTTGTGAGGTAAGAGTAACACGATTTTATGGTTTTTAGATCAGGCAGTGGCTAAAGCAGCTCACCGGAGAGTAAAATAGTTTGTAAGGTAACATAGTTTACATATTGCTAGTGAAATTGTTTGTTGTTTTATAAAACAGTAGTAAGGTAATGAATCGGTTCATCACATTATAAGAAAATAGTTGGCAAAGTATTAGTATGGTCGTTGATTATAAAGTATTAGTAAAGTCATAAGTTTCGGTTTAATGGCACAGTAGTAAGACTTTTTGTAGAATGACCGTGAAGTGATCGGAAAAATAGTTGAAAGTAGTTTGCGTTAGATAACGACGAAGTTTATTATTTCATAAGAGGGTAGTAGGATAGATATTTGGTATTTCAAAGGGATGAGTGAAAGATTATGGATTTGTTCCCAGAAAAAGTGGCTTGAGTCGCAAGTTAGCTTCTTGATATGCTTTTAGATCTTTTAGTCATTCGTTTATTATTTATGTTTAGCGAGGGGGTTCCCTTTGTAGATGTCGAGGTGTGTCGTTCCTAGAACGGCTAGAGATGTAATCTGGTTCATCGATTGAGTACGAGTTTTGGGGTAGAGGCGACAGTGTTACCGCAATGGATGACAAGATGACTTCGATCTCAACGTCTAAAGGAATGATAATAGGATGGGGTGATGAATACATGGGTTGCAATGACCCAGTAAAAGAGGTTTAATGATTCCATAATGAAGACGATAAGTCGATGGGATGGGAAACAGAAGACATGGTATAGTAGCGACCCAAAAATATAATTTAAACATAGAGTAATGTCGTGCGGTAATTAAAATCTTAGTTAGTCGCGCATAATCTACTAAGAAAATATAAAATATAATCATTAACTCGCATCATGCAACATTTCACTGGTTATTTATTATCTGCTCAGCAAATCTCAGACATAACACAGGTACGGAGGGCGCGAAGTGGTGGCGTAGAGTGGTTCATTTCAACATGGATCATTGTGGTGTCCTTGCGCGAAGTGGTAGTGTGCATCATCTGCCAGGCAAATCTCCATGCACGTTGTTAGTAAGATGTAGACGCGGATGCGTAAGGTAGTGGTGTAAAATGGTTAGTTTAGAGAGTGTAGTAATGAGAAAGGCGTTCCACTTAGGAGAAAAAGTATCGGAGTGATCAAATGTTGTGACGTCAGTGTGTGATGTGTAGGATTAAATCTTTATAACTCTTATGATGAAAATTTTACTCTTTCTAGAAGTCAATCAGGAGGTCAATGGACATAACACTATTATAACTACTTTCAATATTGCAACATTCACCTCACGAGTCGGGACATGGGTGATCGGGGCTATGTCCCAGTCCGTCCTGGTTGAATATGGGTGATCAAGCTATATTCACCCGAGGTTCAATGAATCTTGCAATGCTTAGCTTAGTTATACTAGTAACATATCCTAATGCCTTTAAAGTTTATTATGAAAGGTTGAACAATTATTTCACTTATGTGGGGGAGAAGGCGTAGCGCAGTGATACATAAACATACGTATAAGTAAGGCAATCCTAGCTAATAGTGAGACTAAGTTAGCAGTAATAAAACACAAATCTTATCAAAGATGACTTCAACGAGTCATAAGTGAGGCATTCAGCTTGGCAGGCAGGCATGTGTCGGTCATAGGGTTAAGTTTTTGTAAAAGTGGTTATAGTCTAGGTTTTAAAATTTCCTAGTTCTCTATAACCAAGGCTCGATACTGTCTGTAACACCCCCAAAAATGGTTTGCAGCGGAAGAAAAAGTTTTTGGGATGCTACTCGATTGGATCATAACAAGCGAAAAATAATAGCTTTTCATAAAATAGTTCATTTATTGTAGTAAAACAAAGTTTACAAAGTTGAATTGTTCGGAAAAATGGTCTATTAATAAAATATGGTCCCCATCGATGCGTCGAGTCATCTATGACCATGCCATGCCAATGCCCAAGCGCCTCGAGTTAGCTATCGCCTTTTAATACACGAGATAAACATGCTTAAAAGATCAACACAAAGGTTGAGTGATATTCATAGGTTTAGTAAATAGTTGAACACAAGTTAAAGATGATAATTGCTTGAAGACAATCACCATAGAAAAGAGATTATTATTATGCTAAGCTCATGATACCAAACTAGCGCATACACTAATTCTTGGTGTAAGTAATAAAATTTCCCCAGGATGTAATAGCCAATTACATAGAGATAATCAAATATGGTGCTACGGGTTATTTAGATAGCAGAGTCGGGTCGTCAATTCCCATAGTACTATCCACAATATTTGCGTTCACTCGTAAGTGATTAATGGTTCATGATAAAGGGGACTTTTGGCAGGCAACTTAGGCTATAATAATAATAATCATGCAAGCATGCATTTTAAGAAAAGACTTGTGTTCTAGTTAATAGCATGTATCTCCCCCAAAGAGTTTATAAAACAGTTAAAAGAGTAAAAGTGGGGCTATGAACTCACCTTAGCCATTAGCATTATGAAGTGAAATAAATCAAGTAGTGTTAGTGAGCGGCTCCGACACGCAACCTAATTTAGTACGGCAATTTAGTCTTTATTCACGTTTAAGACTCAATAAAAATTTAAGAAAAGTTTTCAAGTGTTTGCATTGTTGTTACTTGTGTGGCAGCATTTAAGTTTGAAAAGTTTTCTAATATTTGTAAGTATTGGCTCTTGGAATAAATGGATAAATGATGTATGCGAAACTTTCGTATAAGAGTTGACTAGAATATTGGCTCAAGTATTATCGATGTGGGAATAAATACAAGTCGAATTGTATTTATAAGTTTTGTTAGTCTTCGAGGTGTGAAAATTATATATACAATATATATTTATCGGAGTGATGAGAAAATAATATAGTTGGAAAAATATAATATTTATAGTTTACGGGGATGTGGTCGCCAAATAAAGGTATGTGTTACATATATTTACTTAAACGAAAGGTGGTAAAATGCATAGGTTTATCAAACTTATAAAAGTTTTGAATAAAAATGTCAATGTGTTCAACTTAGAAGGACTAAAGTTGTAAAGAAAAGTCCATGAGGAAATGTCAAATAGATAAAATTTGAAGGGTTTAAAAAAAAGTAACTTTTTATATGAATTATAAGACTTATTAAAAGTTTTTAGGAAAATCAATAAATGATGCAAAGTCGATGAGCTAAAACTGTCTCTTCTCATGAGTTACAAAATGAGAAAATAAAATATAGGATTCTGCCACTCCTGAGAATCGAACCCAGCACCATTTGGTGCATTCAAACGACACAACCATTTGGTCACATTCAAACGACACAACCACTAGACCAAGAGTGTTTCTTGTTATCTTTTGCATCTTAAACAACTTTAAGGGTTTAACTGTTTCATTTATTATTAAAGTTTCTTCTAGTCACGATCGATTACATGCATGAAAAAGCTTTTTGTTGTTTTCATTTCTTCTCAAGCGAGTTGCCATTATGTTAGCTTAGTGAACATTGAGTGCTTATTACAAATAAATGCTCGAGTGAACCAAAGGGTCGAGAGTTGGGCTTTGGGTGACTCGATGAGCTTATGAAATAACGAAATGAGTGCGAAAATGAGTTGATCATCAAATGAGAAAATTTCAAAAGTGAGCCAAGACTTAGGTTGTTTACTCGTAGGTTTTCTTTTAGTCGTTTAGTTTTGAATGTCGTATATATCTCATGTTAGCTACTTAGGTGGTTCGAATGAGGTACAAATAAGCACAAGTTTTATAGAGCTTTTTAGGGTTAAGTTTATAAGAAAGATACCACACAAGTCTAGTAACACAAGATTTATATGCCTAGTTCATAATAGTCGAGTGAAACAAGGTTTTCGATAATGTTTTCATTTATACGTTTGCATAAAAACTCGGCTAGGCATATGTTTCGCAAACTAAAGATTTAACGAAATGAAATATGAAAGATATGTGTGGACGTATAGTCGAGCGGGCCGAGAATGGGTGGGGCAGGAAGATAGCGACCAGCTCTATGCCTAAACCATAATCCATGCCCTATAAATACATGGTTGGATCTCCTTCTCAAGGACATAATACACAAGATGACGAGTTACTCTAACCTAACTCATCGCATCGCTGCAAATACTAACTTGACCGTCGGAGGTGGACCCGGGGCTCGACCTCGGGTCGCTCTATGAGTTCTCTTTGTTGTGGTCTACTTGGGGCTCGAGAAGGCGGCGAGCGGCCAGGAGAGTCGTCGAATCCAGCCAGCGCGAGTTATGCATCAACAAGTTGGCGCCATCCGTGAGACAATGAATAAACTATGTTTCGTGTTCTCATATTAAGCGGCAATCAATTTCTATAGTCGGTAACTCTAAATCCTATAATCGATTGACCGTATATTACGATATAGAATATTCGCACCTTTAAAGTATAGTCTTACATGCATGCTTTAAACCATATATTCTTATATAGATCTGACGTGCGATCTTACATGCATGCTTTAAAGTGTCATTCGCAATTAATGCTTTAAAATACTATTCTCAATTAATACTTGAGATCGGTGAAGATACATGCATGCATGTATTCATTATATAATCTAGCTTGCATGCATTATATTCTCATCATACAAATATAAGGATCATGATATTTCTTTACATAAGATACAAGAAAAGAAAAGTCCATGCGATCGGACCTATTTTATATTTAAGTCCGTGCGATCGGACTAAGAAAATATCCGCCGCGATCGGAGCTATTTTATTTTTAGCCGCGAATTAATTCGCGCATATACTATTTTACGGTTGGTAAACACATTGCGCTTGAACAACGCGGTCATGATAAATCTACCGCATTGGGCCGTGCGTTCGGACATCTTCGCGAGAAACGGCGTGTCGCAAACACCACGATGCTAGTCAATCGCCATGAGCGCCTTTGGACAAGGCCGTGGTATAAACATCGTGATCATCCATGAGCGTTCGAGTCTATGCGGTTACGATAAATCCATCTGCGTCATTAGTTGCGGTCGCGATGCGTCCATCCGGGTTTTAAAAAAAAAACAATTAATTATTTTTGTAAAACCTGCGATAGGGCTAATTAGCACTACTACTTCTCTTATGTGTTAGCTCATATGCTATGTGCTATATATTGCTTCACTTCATTGGGTTTTATATGTTGCGATTAGCAACATATACTTTAATTTTACATTAAGTGTTTCTGAGCATAACTAAGTTTAATGCTCCACAGTAGCACCACCAAACTTGGGGGCTACCGGTATCTCTACCACTTGTTTCCGTCGTGTCATGCGGTATATTTGGGCGGTCGTATGTAAGAGGTATTACAAGCCGGTACAAAGGCGGTTTAAATATTAGCACCATCTTACCTTGAGGCGTCCTCTGTCGGTTGTAAAGGCGGATATGTCTGTGCGAGCGCGTCTTTGTCGCACCTCTTTGTCAGCGCTGGCCGCATACCTCTGAAGCCGTCTTGTCGCACCTCTTTGTCGCGGCCTGCACTTTTGCTCTGAAGCCGTCTTACATGGCACCTTTGTGCGCGCGCGCGCGCGCGCTCTGAAGCGCGTCTTACGTCGCACCATCTTCGCGTCATTCTTGGTATAAAAATGCGCCCTCGCCGAGGATCGACATCACGGGATCCCTTTGTCGCAATGTCATGATTGATTGGGCCTCTGCGACCATGAGCGAGAACTTAAGTCTAGCATAACATAGCGTGCGCTATCTCGTACTAAACTTGGGGGCTTGTGGGCGTATAGTCGGGGCCGGGCGAGGAATGGGTCGGGCAGGAGGCAATGACCACTCTATGCCTAAACCACAATCCATACCCTATAAATACATGGTGGATCTCCTTCTCAAGGACATAATACACAAGATGACGATTACTCTAACCACAACTCATCATCGCCATGGATACTAACTTGGCCAGTCGGAGGTGGACCCGGGCTCGACCTGGGTCCGCTCTAACGAGTTCTCTTTGTTGACGAGGTCTGCCAGGGCTCGAGAAGGCGGCGAGCGGCCGAGGGAGAGTCGTCGAATCCGACCAGCGGTGTCATCAACAATATGAGTTTGGGTTTCCTTACAAAGTGTAGTGTCGTGTTTGAGCGGAAGGAAGGACCAAGGAACTAGCACTTCGACTAGTGTTTCAAAAACCAACCCGTTAGCTTCCCAACTTTAAACCCGTTTGCTTCCAAAAGTGAGAACCCGTTTCTTTAAGCTTATAAAACCTTTTGTAAAACCCTTCTTTCTATTCTTCTTTGGCTAACAGTGAATGTGAGTGAGCCAATAGTAAGAGTTTAAGTGAATGTTGTATGTGAAATGTGAATCGATTGGGGTATATAAAGGGATAAAAATGGTTGGTTTGACTTGTACATTCGAATGTGGGGATGGGGTATGAGCCTTCTTTGAGTAATAGCATCATGTCTTCACGTGGCTCTCCTGATGATGTCTTCCAGTCGTAGTCTAAGGAGGGCAAAGGGTCCATAGTTTTGTCGATTTGCTTCCATGGAAAAGCGAAGGTATTCAATCTTGGATTGAAGTTAACCCGATGTTGGGAAAAGAGTTTGGAGGTGTTGTTCCCGTTCACTATCGTTTAAAAGCAGTTTAAGTTTATAAAACAAGTTAAAGTGAACTATGATTGAAATTAACATAAAGAAAACACACTAAGTAATTTTCAACATCATATTCTTATTGAAATAATTCAACAAAGAATCGTTACCCAGTACTTGGAATAGTACTTGGGATTGAAATAAACAAAGTTGGGTGATTCCTCTCTTAGCTCGAGGCTAAGTCGAGCACAACTCTTCAGAGCTCATTGAGCTATCTCGGGAACTAAGTTGTATTTGGAGGGTGAAAAGATGGCTTGCGTATGTGTTTTACAATTCACAAGCTTAACCTTTTCACTCCATCTCTATGCTATTTATACATGTATGATATTTGACTCTTTCCTAAGTGACAAGCGACATCACCTGAAGACAAAATCTTGATGTATTTTGTCTGCATTCTAAAAACTACTCTAGGTAAGAGACAAGACTACTTTCCTAGGTTCGGTGATGACAGGCACGATCTTTGCTATTAGGGAAAGTTGACTTTGGTTGATAAGGACTTCGTCTTATCGATTCAACCTTTCCGCCTTGTCCCGCTCTTTCTTGATCTTTACATCCTTGATCTTCTACTTGGTTTGTCTTGATGTAAGTTGGAGAGGAATCTTAGGGATTCGATGAGTTATTGTCATCACTCCTTTGAATCCATCATCTTCTTCTTGACTCGGTCTTCACCCTTTAAGTTCCGCTGCGAGGTGGAGAGACTTCTTCTTTGCCTCTTCGAGTATCACGAAGGCGACTCGCGAGACTATGCACTCATTGACTGTTTGTGTTAACGGATTAAATACTTGGCTATTTTCTATTCAAATCCTAGATTAAGGGATTTGGGTATTCTTGAACAACGGTCTCCCCCATTTGGATATCTGAATAGCCTAAGTGGTTGATCGGTGTAAGTGAGCAGAAACTTCTTACTTGAATGTACTAATGAATACAATAAGGAACCTGTGTAAATGAATAAAACATACATCGTTTATTGATCGGATTACATAGATCCTATCACTAGTACAGAGATAAAACAAAATGATGTCAATTCGGATGGATTCCCAATGCTTCAAGCTTGACCTTTTTGGTAATAGCGTTTCTCTGTCGGGATGGTCTCTTATCTTGGCATTCGGTCTTGGCGAGAACACGATGTTTCTTTGGGGTTTGGATTTGAGGCCAGCGGTATGTAGCTCGACATTATGACCCACCTTGACTGATCTATATCACTCCATCTTTGAAAAGCAGGGTTTCCATAGACATCAATGTGGAATAGCCCTCTTCAGGCTTTCTATTACTAGACACTTTACAAATTTAACTCCTTGAGCTCTCTGTTGCATTCAAGGCGAGGCACTTTGATCGGGTTGGAACTCAACTCTTTTCCTTTGCCGGTGGAAGTTTGTGGTTGAGATCCTTGAGGTGCGATCAAAGCGAGCTAAATTCTCGGTTAATTTGGTGCTTCCCTCGACCTTTCATATCTTTTGCTAAGCATCTTCATCGACTCCCTTGACCACTTATTTTGCTTCTTTCCAATGATCGGACCAAGTTCATCAAGTTCGGTGATCCAAAGTCACTTGAATTTTAATGGATCATGAACTTAAGTGTCTTTTGTCATCCCCTATGTAAACATTCATAGCGATGGTTTGGTGTTGGAATGATTTTGACATTAGTGATTTTCGGGAAGCCTTGGTGGTCATTGTCAGATTGTATTCTTTAATTACGCTTTGCACGAGAGCTTGATTTTCTTTCTCTTTCTTCATCTGAGCTCTCGTTGCGACCATTTGAAGCGACTGAGCTTCCATGAACCACATCTGCTGACCACTTTTGAGCTTGCTTGCATCTATTCCGCATTTTGACTTCTTGGCAATCACTTGAGTCAGCGCCTCCTTAGTCTTCTTTCATCCTCGACTTGTTTCAATTTCCTTTCTTCTTTAGCAAGGTGTTTTGTTAGGCGTTGAGGGTGAAGAGGTATTCGGTGTCACCAGATTTTGTAGGGAATCTTCTCGAGCTCGATGGTTGTCGGTATGCCTTTGCCTTGTCTGTCACGAGGAAGATGATGCAATAATGGGAGTGATGTTGTCATGATTGGTGTTGAGGCATCGGTGTTGTTGTTGTTGCTTGAGGTGGAAGTGATGAGATTGATGCTGCGAGGTCGGTGCGATGATGATGATGTTTGATGCTTGAGGCGGTGGTGTTTGCTCCCCTCGATGTGAAGAGGTTTCTTGATATTCTCCCCTCAGCTGTTAGTAGCGTCGGTGAGAACAAGAGTTGGAGTAGGTCTTGAGGGTGACCGACTTGACCTTTGAAGGCTGATAGATTTCGGTCATCATGGCCTTTATTTACGAAATATCTGCTTGAAGACCGGTGACCTTTGCATCCAGTTTGCATGAGATAACTCCAAGGCGGTCATTCGTGGACCAAGATTCCAAGCCATAGAAGGCGAGGCTGAGTCAAGGTAGCTACAGAGTGTTCGATGAGTCCATGGTGGTGCGAAGAGTGCAGGCGGTTTGAAGACCACGAACATTTGCGAGACTTGAGCATCTCTATAAGGTCAGTGAGCACGGATGAATTTTTGCATATGCCTCGATGGCCTCCGGCACTTTGGCATTGAGTCTTTGGGTCTTTTTTGGCGTCACGATTTCATCAATCGTAACCTAGCGTACGAAGATGCTTGAGGAACTTAACCATGTGTTCATCGGGTTGACAAGATGGTGGTACATAAGATCTCTGTGCTCATGAACATTTTCGTTGAAGGTGACACATCGGATCTAAGGTCGGCGTAACTAGCGGCGGCTTCGGTGTGTTGATCCCAAAGCGTTGGTAACGAGAAAAGCGACCTCCTTGAAGCCTACGATCCACAACGGTTGTCTTTCGGTGGCGGAAGAACATTGTCAAATCTTTTGAATTCGTCGGAGTGGAGGATGAAGGTGAGTCGTTGTCTTCGAGTTGAAATGGTGACTCGATCTGCGTCGTGGATCGGTGAGGCTCTTGTTCGGTTTGAACCTCGGCGTCCTTCTTCTCCTGGCGATAAGATTTCTTCATCACTTTCGGCAAAGTCGTCATCGATTCTAGCAACTCGGTAACCTCGACAGCAGATTAACAGGGGTGGGAATGGGTTCCATGTCGGTGGTGGTATTGATCCTACGAGTCTTTGTCCCGTGGACCCCTCGCACCTGGTGGGGGTTCCCAGTGTCTTCTCGGGAGTCGAGTTGGTTTTGGGTTCCGTATCGGTGGGTTGTTCCTTTCCTCGAGTCTTTGTCCCCAGTGACCCACGAGACAGGTGGGTATTTCCAGTGCCTTTAGCGAGTCGGTGAATGTTGTATCCCTATCGGTGGGTTGTTTGTTTCCCCACGAGTCTTTGGGATCGATCGGTGTGCCCTGGACAAGGCTTGGATTTGCTAATGTCATCAGCAGGCGAAGTGGAAGCGCTCCCCACCGGTGAGTTGTTTGTTTCCTACGGATCTTGGGGAGTAGTAGGTGTGACCAAGGGCAGGCTGTGATGTGTCAGTGTCCTTCGTTGTCGCGGGGTGGTTGTTGCACAGTCGGTGGGTGTCTTTTTGGTCTCGAGCCTTTTGTGCCTCTTGGCGGTGCTCTTGAAGCCTCGGGGCCTGAGACTTTGGTTTAGTCTTAGTCGATCGAGACTTCCCTTTCTCTTTTAGGCGGGGTTTGGAACCTTGATCCCTCACAGTTGTTCTGACAACCATATGGGCGTCAATTCAATAGGTGTGACAAGGGATGGGTCCTTTTGAAAGTTTGAAGGACTCGGGATGCTAGGTAAATTTCCAAATTTTCATCACAGTATAATTGGCACCGATGCGATTGTGAGCACAAGAGACAAACCTAGGATACGAAATATACTTAGGTCCTAGTTTTGCTCACGTAAGCTTAGATTACAAGATCATAAATGATCTCCCATGTCGTGATGACCCCATTCATCGAGGCGGTATGCCATCATCAGTGAATAGAGTTAACTGTTGGGTGGATGAGTGGTTCCCATAGGACACGAATCACAAAAGTGAAAAGGATCCTCCAAGCCACGGGAATGAACTTTTAGTATTTGGGGTCTTGTCAAAAATGTGGGATCCAAAGCGATTTGTTTTAACCCATCCTTATTTGTTGAAGGTTCGGGATGGGCGACATAAACACCTTTGTTGTAATCTAACCTGTTGAAGTGCAAAAGTTTTGTAATCCGGGGTGTGTTGCCCCCATTAAGGCCGAACGATGAGATACTCCTGAGTGGTCTAAGGTTATTCTCATTAGTTGAAGGTGTCGGGTCAAAGGCTTTAGCAGATTGCCCAAAACTCCACGAGGTAGTTTGGATGCATGTTGAGGACATTTACAAAGGCCGTTTTGAGTGGGCGGTTGAATAAAAATTTTACAATGTCTTTATAGGTTGGGACATTTGAGGTATTCAAAATTACCTATGACATTGTTTGTTTTGAATTCAACGTTTGTGAGATCCCCACCATTGAGAAGCAAGCGGAGAGATTGTGTTCTAGCCATATCTATTAAAGAAGTTTTTAGGGTTTAAAAAATGTTTGGCAAGAACAATCAAAATGTTTAGATCTCTCAGTTTGTGATGAAAAACTTTGTAAATGTTTACAAGAAGGTTTTCCAAAAGAGGTTTTAAGAGTTTATGATCACACACAAATGTTTTGAATTTTGAAATGATTTTGTGAGTTTAGTTGAGAAAAGATTTGTGTGTGTGTGTTTGTTTGTGATGAAAGGGGTATTTATAGAGTGATAAGAGGGTGTTTTGTGCACAAATGGGAATATTAAGAGTCGGTTTTGAAAGGCGTTTGAATTTCCACATTTAATGCTACCACTCCATTACCATGATAAAAATCCCGTTTTTCAAGGGAGCGATTGCAACAAGACGGTAAAGTGCACTTTTGCGAGATAAAATATCAATTTGATATTTTGTGAGAGGCATTAAATGCCAAGTGGGATGATGATGAAGACAAAGAGACATATATTCCTTTATTAAATTGGCATAGTTACCAACCTAGGACATTAAAGTGGCGATACTTGGATCATTTAGTTACTCATTCAATGCTCTTTGTCAAGTGTCGGGGACCACGAATGAGTCTTACTCATTCGGTGAGAGGTTTATTTTGGTTTTCGGGGAGGATGAACCATTTTAGGTACTTCTTGAGATTGGTTTCGGATACTTGACTTTCAATGTCAAGCATTCCCAGTCGACTTTCGGTCTCCACGAAGGTAGGTTCATCAAGGGTTTGGTGAAGATATCACCAGTTGATATTCGATAGGGATGAAATGAAGTTCTATGTCTCCTTTCATTATGTGATCCCGATGAAGTGATATCTCATATCAATGTGTTTGGTTCTTTGGTGGAGGAGCGGGGTTGTTGGAATTGCAATTGCACTAGTGTTATCACGAAGATGGGCACCATTTTGTAATGGATGTCATAGTCGGCTGAGTTGACTTTTCATCCATAATACATTGGCCTGACATCTGCTGCATGACTACATATTAAACTTCGGTGAGGACATAACCAGCGATTGTTGCTTCTTTACACTCCAACACACCGTTTTCCTCCAAGAAATTGCGGGACCACGAGGTACTTTTATGTCCATGTTGCGTACCCGGCATAATCGAGAATCGAGTAACCGCGAGATCAAACCACAGCATATTGGATAATATAGTCCAAGGCTTGGGGTTCCTTTCGTGTACTGAGTATTCTTTTAGGCTGCGGATGAGGTGGGATTCTTTGGGATTGGGCGATATCTTGCTATTAGGCAGTGAAAATTGTATATACGGTCTAGTAGCGGTTAGATACATCAGTGAGCCAACAATCCCTACGAAATGAGTTTGATTGGTGATTTGCCGGTGAGATCGGGTCCAAGGTTGTTGGGTGGAACCATTGGTGTCTTCACCGAGGCATAGTCAAATATCTCATATTTCTTCAAGAGATTTACGGTGTATTTCTCTTGGTGATGGATATACCTTTATCGGTTTGCACGATTTGTAGTCCAAGAAAGTAAGTGAGCTCCCCATCATGCTCATTTCAAACTTCTTTGTCATTAGTTTTTCAAGCTTTGCAAAGTTTGTAGTTTGTTGAGCCAAAGATGATATCATCAACATACACTTGGACTAGTATCACATCTGTTGGGTTCTATAGACAAGCGATGTGTTGTCTATCTTTCCTCGACAAACTTGTTTTGTATCGGGAAAGTGAGAGAGTTTCATACCATGCCACAGGAGCTTGTTTAAGTCCATAAAGTGCTTTGTCAAGCTTGCGGACATAGTCGGAATTCACTACTCTCAAAGCACGGAGGTTCTTGAACATACACATCTTCCTTGAGATCACCATTTAAGAATGCACTTTTAACATCCATTTGGTAGACCACGAAGTTCATGTATGTTGCATATGCAAGGAAGATCGATGGCTTCCATTCTTGCAACAGAGCAAATGTCTCATCATAGTCGATGCCTTCTTGTTGTTGTAACCTTTGGCTACAAGTCGGCTTTGTTTTAATAATGATGCCGTTTCATCGGTTTTGTTCTCGAAACCCACTTCATTCCTATGACTACTACATCACGAGGACATTTGATCAAGGTCATGACCTTGTTTTATCAAGCTGTTGCAATTCTTCTTGCATGCTGAACCCGGCTTGGGTGTTTAGAGCTTCAATGACACTTTTGGGTTCAATGTCGATAGGTAATCGGCATATAGACATTCATTGGTGAAAGCTGCAGTTAGGCTGGCGACCATGCTTCTAGTGAGCATGCCCTCGGTGGGTTCACCAATGATGTTTACAAGCTCAATGTCACGAGATCTTGTCCACTTACTTTGTAGTGCAGGATGCGAGCTTGAAGATGTCCTTTGGGAGTTCGGATGTGAGTTCGGTGCAAAACATAAAATCATTTAGAACATCTGTAGAGATGTCTTGATCGAGTTGAGGATCATGAGTTCTGGGATCACGATCATTAGGATCATTGTTACTTATCGGTGAGAGACGGGATCGATTATCAATGAACTCATTGATGGTTGGTTGGGGTAGGTTGTGGGGTAAGACATAATATGAGATGTCGACATCGACTTGATATGAGGAATTGAGTTGATGTTGTACTCATCGGGAGGATATCTTGATGAGTTATCAATTCCTATTTCCTCCCTGAGGTGTTGGTGAACTGATGCTTTCGGTACTTTCATCAAAGGTGACATGAAAGGTTTCCTCAACTTGTTGTCTCCTTGTGTTAAAAACCACAGAAGGCTTTGGAGATCGGTGAGTAGCCTAAAAGTATCCATCATGACTTTTGCATCAAACTTGCCTAGATGATCCTTGTGGTTGTGAATGAACACAGGACATCGAAACACATGAAAATAGTCGATGTCGGAAGTATACCTTTGAAGATCTCATATGGGGTTTTATTATGTCTTTTGACAATGATTGACTGTTTGAGTGTAATGAGCGGTTTTGGTTGCTTGATCCGAAATGTTTGAGAGGTGAGCCATTTAACATAGTTCTAGCGACCTCGATGAGAGTTACTGTTTTTCCTTCAAGTGACCCCATTTTGTTCGGGGGTATAAGGAGATGAGAAATTTTGAGAAATTCCTTTTCATCATAGAAACTCTCAAGTTCTTGATTTACGAACTCGGTGCCATTGTCGGTCGGTTGTTTAACTTGATAATGTCATTCGGTTTCAATCTTCACGATGAATGACATTATTGTATCGGTACTGACTCTTTTGGAAAGAAAGTATACCCAGTGTATCTTGAGAATTCATCAACAATGACAAGTGTATACTTCTCATCTTTGGATTGATCCGGGGTGACAAGTCAAAGAGATCCATGTGAGACGGGAGGTGGCGACTTTGATGGAGAAATTTTGTTTGGTTTTGAATGATGCTACGTGGTGTTTACCCTTTTCACGAGCGAGCATGGTTTGTCTTTGCAAAGACCATGATGGTAAGCTAAGGACCTTGTTTTGTTTTGCCAAGTTGTTGAGGTGTTTGAAGTTTAAGTGTGAAAGTCTCTTATGCCACTGACCAATTGATAGTTTCGGTGGCTTTAGCAAAGAGACACGTTCCATCTTGGGAGAGTTGACATGTCAAGCACATAAACATCATCTCTCTAGGAGCTATCAACACAACTTCCTTGTTGGCATTAAAAATGGTACCTTGTTTATCATTGAATTGTACAATAATTTTGCATCACATAGTTGGATCGACGATGAGATTGTATTTGAGACCGTTGACATAGGCTATTCAGAAAACTATTCCATTGCGTTCTTGAACCATAACCTTGATGGGACATGATGAGTTATCACCAAATAGTACCTTGGGCCTGGTTCCTTTACATACTTGTGCGAGATATTCTTTCACACAGTCATGCTTCTTGAGCATCCAGCATCTAGATGCCAAATAGGCTCCACAGCATGTCTGCACAAGTAGTAAAGCGAATTAGTTTCTCTTCGTGACCCACTTACTAGTGGGCTTTGATCTCAAGGTCTCTTTGAAATTTGCAATCGACTCATGGTCGGTGGTTGTGTGCGAGGTGCTACCACGGGTTTTGCATTTAGAGGCGAGGATGACTCGGTGACTACAGGTTGTTGGAATTTCTCCTTGCATGAATGATACCGTCATGTAGGGATGTCTCATGGTGGATTACGCATATATCCGGCATGTATTCATGAGACAATCATCGATGATGATCATTGAACCCATGATGAGGCGAGAGGAAAAGGTTTTGCTCTATTCTTTGGGGCGATTTTCTAGGATGAAGCATCTACCGATGACCAACTTTGGTATAGTTTGCTTGACCGACATCTTGTAGATGATCTGCGATCTGTGATCGTCCTTTTGCGGATCATGCAAAAAGGATTCTATAGCGATTGTCGATGGAATGGGTGGTGTAATGACACACTCACACTTTTGTTTGTTTTGGAGGTTGACTTAGACTTTGAGGAACTGGAGGAAGGCGACTTTGTCTCCTTGATTGGTTGAGGACCTTTTCAATGGATTCCATTTTTGATAAGCTTCCTCACAAGTTCGATCGATTCTTGATTTAGTCGACCTTTGGGGATGAGGATGATGAAGTCTCGTAGGAGTATACTCTTGTTGGATTTGTTTTGCTTGTTTTTGTAGGATAGTTCTACCACGTCGGACCTTTCTTTTGGTGAATGAGGATTGAATTGTAGTGGAGTAAGCTCGTAGCTTGGGCGGCACCGAAGAGGTTTCGGTGGTGGGCGGTGCTTGAGATTCTTGAGACTCGTGAGATGTGTTCGGTACAACTTGGCACATCGTGAGTCAAGCATGCTCTTTAGAGCTTGACTTTCGAGCTCTAGAATCCTTCGAGAATCAAGTTTGGAAGCTTACTCTCGGGATTAACTCGTTCAATCCATTCCTTTGGAATTTGAATCACCAACATACTTGTAATCATGCCGCTGACACAAATGGCTTGGGAGGCTGGTCTTTGTTGAGAGAGTCGTGGAGATGATCTTCACCTATGACTCTCTTCTTGCTCTCTTGGGGGCTCCAGGCATCAAAGACCACAGGATTCTTAGCAGTCCAACTATTAAGAATATCATTTGCCTTTTTAAGTTCATCTTGAAGATTACGATTTCTTTTAACTAGTTCGGTGTTTTGAATTTGCAAAGTGTGACCTCGAAGCAGCTTGTTTTAAAATAAGCAATTCATCCCTACACTTGTTCAATTCAAAACTTAACTTGTTGTACTTAGAAAAAGATTGGTCTTTGCTCTTCTACAAACTTAAGGTCAACATTTAGATAATTCATATAGATCGCCAATCGAGTCATCATCCATAGAAAGTAAAGTGTTTACCTTCTTCATTGTGATGTTGACCCATTCCCATTCCTAGCATGATTCTTCCCAACAGCCTAGCTTGTCTTCTTACGAGAGAGCCATTAGAGCACCGACATGTACCATTTCATCATCCGATGAGATTGGCTCTTCATCGATCAAAGGTTTCAACAACAAGGCCTTTGTTCTTACCTGCCTGATTGAACATTTTTGTTGTTTACGAGGGACGGCCTCAGCGGATCTGCAAGCTTAGCTTTTGCTTTCTTATACTTAGCTTCATAATCAATGGTTTTGTTAAGATCGATTTGTTTTGAACATTTTGATGAGGCGATAGATTTTGGTTGAAATTTACTAAAGCACGAAGACCGATTAGATCTCGATGGTTTGTAAGAGGGTTGAGAAGTTGTTTTGAAAAGCAGTCTTTTGCAAAATGGCCTCTTTTATGACACTTGTAGCATTCGATGTCTTGATTTGCTTTAGATTGAAAAACCTTTGTTTCTTTTATAAACCTTGAGAGTTAGCGAGTGCCCTTTCTGAAATTGACATTGGTCACTTAGGTACTCCTCACTTGATCTCTCATCGGGCTCATCATCCGAGTTTTCTTGGAAATCTTGAACTACATTGTTAGAAAAAAAGCGGTTGATATTGGTGATGAGGTAGTGGTGGGGACTTCTTGACTTCACGAGACTTCTTTAAGTCGAGGGTATCGTCTGCATGATGAGGTTTTCCTCATAGACAAATTTCCATAAATTTCGTGAAGCTCAAGATTTTGGATATGATTAGCATTCACGAGGTCCCCGAGAGAATTCAACCACTTCTCGGGGAGGCGTTTACAAAACCAACATTGATTTCATGCTTAGACAACTTAACACCATCATTTGAAAGTTCATTTAAAAGAGTTTTGTATCGGTGTAAGTTTGAGAGAGTTTCGAGTCCTTAGCCACTGAAGGTGTTATACTCGAGTTTGAGTCCATTATCCTGTTTTCCTTGGTATCGGATGGTCCTTCATGACTATAAACTAGGTCATCGAGGTTTGCTTAGCAAGATACTACGACTTATAACGAGACTCCATAATATCGTCGGAAGACAAGATATTATGATACTTTTAGTCTTTGGTCTGGTTGACCACTCTCCTTTCATCACAGGTCCACCGAGCTTGGGTTTGGGCAACCTTTCAGATCTTTGGGACAAATGGACCTTCATTTATGCACTTGACATAATAAGGTTCCATCCCGATCAAATAACAAAGCATTCGCTTTTTCCATTTGTTGAATTTGCCAACTTCAAGTCTAGGGGCAACGGTGAATAAGCTCCACCCTTTTATCGACTAGTTGGGGTACATCAATTTGACCATTTAGGATCCTAATTTAAAACTTTTAGAGCGGCCTAAAACGAGTTTTATAATTAGCCTTGCTCGATACCACTTGTTGTTCCCCGTTCACTATCGTTTAAAGCAGTTTAAGTTTATAAAACAAGTTAAAAGTGAACTATGGTTGAAATTAACATAAAGAAAACACACTAAGTAATTTTCAACATCATATTCTTATTAGAAATAATTCAACAAAGAATACGTTACCCAAGTACTTGCGGAATAGTACTTGGGATTGAAATGACAAAGTTGGGTGATTCTCTCTAGCTCGAGGCTAAGTCGAGCACAACTCTTAGAACTCATTGAGCTATCTCGGGAACTAAGTTGTATTGGAGGTGAAAAGATGGCTGCGTTTATGTGTTTTACAATTCACAAGCTTAACCTTTTCACTCCATCTCTTATGCTATTTATACATGTATGATATTTGACTCTTTCCTAAGTGACAAAGCGACATCACACGAGAAGACAAAATATCGATGTATTTTGTCTGCATTCTAAAGACTACTCTAGGTAAGAGACAAGACTACTTTCCTAATTTCAGTGATGACACGAGCACGATCTTTGCTATTCAGGGAAAGTTGACTTTGGTTGATAAGGACTTCGTCTTATCGATTCAACCTTTCCGCCTTGTCCCGCTCTTTCTTGATCTTTACATCCTTGAGTCTTCTACTTGGTTTGTCTTGATGTAAGTTGGAGAGGAATCTTAGGGATTGATAAGTTATTGTCATCACTCATTTGAATCCATCATCTTCTTCTTGACTCGATCTTCACCCTTTAAGTTCCGCCTTCTTGGTGGAGAGACTTCTTCTTTGCCTCTTCTTGAGTATCTCGAAGGCGACTCACCGAGAGACTATGCACTCGATGACTGTTTGTGTTAACGGATTAAATACTTGGCTATTTTCTATTCAAATCCTAGATTAAGGGGTTTGGGTATTTACTGAACCCAACAGAGGGTTTTCTATTAATGGAGAGGGTGAGGAGCGTGTGCAGAGGGGTAAGAAGAGGGAGGCGAATATGGAGGAAGGGATAGCAGGTTTGTGGGGTGTGTTTTCTGGGAAAGACAGAAAAAGAATGAGGAGAGATAAGGGGGGAAACGTGGGTTAGGCAGGGATGGGGTAGGATTTATATTTTATTTTTGTGAATTAGTAATTAGTATTTATTTTGTAAAGGTATTAGTATTTGTTAGTTTGTGTATTGTATTTGGTACGAAGGGTATCTTGCGTTCCGATGTTAAGCTCGTAAACGTTAACTTACATTACTTATATTTTTGGACACATTTTAATTAAACTGTCACGATGATGAAATTTCCGATTTTTATTAACTCGTCTTTATTTTTTCGTGTTTTCTCTTATTATATTAGTGCAGCGTCATGACTAAGTGAAGACAAGAAAGTCTTCTTGTGAGGCCCGATTGAGTTATCGATGATTATCGGGCATAGTTAAATAAGATTACTCGGTTTGCATAAATTTTATGCAAGAAAATGAAATTACATGCTAAATGCTCAACTTAATTCGAATAAATTTTTGATAAACAATCTAGTTAATTGATACGAAAGTTTATGATAGTGAAATTTTACAGGTGGCTACAACACTACTTAAAAAGCACTTTATTCAGAGATATTGTCCGCCATCGAAGATTTCTAACCAGCTTTTGGAAATCCATAATTTCAAGCAAGAAGACGACGAAGCGTTGTATCAAGCGTGGGATAGATACAACGATCTCCTTTACAAGTGTCCTACATGATCACGAACAACCATCGAAGGTCAACATTTTCTACAAAGGAATTAACGTAACTACAAGGCAAATCTTTGGACTATCAAGGACCTATCCGAACATGACTCCTTCCCTTGCAATTGAAGCCATTCAAAAAATGGCTGATCACTCTCAAAAATGGCACGACGGAGGAAGCAAAAGAAACCAAGGCGGAAGTTTTGACGGAATTGCAGCAATCGCTAGCAAAATTGAAAATCTTAGTCGAGATACAATGAAGGTCAGAGAAACCGTTCATGCCATCCAAGTGGGTTGTGAAAGCTGTGGAAGAGGACATC
The DNA here is from genome assembly GCA_022545495.1 of Chrysanthemum lavandulifolium. Classification (NCBI taxonomy): domain Eukaryota; kingdom Viridiplantae; phylum Streptophyta; class Magnoliopsida; order Asterales; family Asteraceae; genus Chrysanthemum; species Chrysanthemum lavandulifolium. Next base: position 148,561,548 of record CM040243.1, read on the forward strand.
TCACGAAGAATTGTCCTCATGTGGACGAAGAAAATATTGAAGAAGCCAAGTATGGAGGAAATCGACCATTTTACGGAGATAATCAAAATAGTAATGGGTATCGTGGAAATTACAACCGTGGGCCTTATGGAGAAAGAAAGCCCAATCTTGAAGAAACAATTAACAAGTTCTGGAAACATCGTTGAAACAAAAAGAACAAGATACATGGTTATGGGGTTTCCAGAAGAACACAAATAAAAATCTTTCCAGGCACGACGAAACCCTAAAAAACCTTGGAGCAATGATTGAAAAACTCAGTGCTGAGATAGATGAAATTGAACTTAATGAAACCAAGCACACGGTGGAATGCAATGCTGTTTTCGCCAATAATCCTCAGGAGGTGGTTGAGGAATGCAATTCCACAACCGATGAATTAGAGATTACGATATCCAACATGCAGGCAGGGTTACGCCGTAACCAATTCCCTGAGTTACGGCATAACCATATTACAGAAAGCGTATCCAGGTCAGGAACGAGTTTATTTTCAGTTAAAGATATTAGCGCGAACGGGTCAATCATTCCATGTTCTGCTGGGAGTATTAATATTTTGGGGGTAGTTGATTTTGGATATTGTATAAATATCATGCCGCTTTCCATATTCCTGAAACTTAAGATAATCCATCTTTGGGAAACGGAAATCTTGATTGAACCAACAACAGACACCAAGATTGCCCCTTTCGGAATTACAGGTGGTACTTGTATCAAGGTCGATAAATTTGTTTCAGCCCCAGAATTTGTAGTCGTCGACATGGGAGAAAACAAAAAGGAACATTTGATTCTCGGTAAACCGTTCCTGGACACATTAGTATATTACGGTGGATATTGTGGCGATATAGTGGGTTTAAATTGGATAAAACCTTTAGCCTTGAACCAGACGAAATTGTTACGACTAAGGATTCACCAAGGATTGAATTAGATGATTCCGATAGATTTCCGCCTTCATCTTTTGGCCATTTGCAGGGCTCTAAATCAAGTGACGATGAAAGAAATGAGGAAGAGATCCCATTTTCTGTACCCAGTTACGTTGTTAAAGGAAGACTCCACTGTTGTGTTCCTGATACTTGTCTAATTGACGGAACCAAAGTAACATTACCCACGTGTTCTCCTTTTCAAAAACGATGCAATAGAGGAGGTCAGCACCTCATTCGAATGATTAAAAAGGTTGCAGAAGTTTGGTGGTGCTGGGAAGACGAGAATCTTATCAGGAAAAAGTGGTTGCAAGGACATAATGTTTTTAGCGAATGGTTCACCGATATTGATTGGACCATTCATTTTTGTGAACCAGCTATCATGCATGATGACTACACCATAGCATGGCCTACATGCAACCCCAATCGCAAGATCTGTGATGGAGGAGAATTCCCTGAACCTAAATGGCTCAAACGCAAGGAATGGGCATGTTTCGACGAAGATAAGAGAAGTGAAGTAGGATACAGGGGAATCTCCTTTGAAAATTGGTTACGAGTAAAGTTTGGGTATGTTAAAATCAAATTAGAATATGAGTCTAAATTTTGTTACGAGTGGACACAAGCTAACTTTCTGCAGAAAAGATACACAATGACTCGGTTTGTTTCTCCGCATGTTTGGGACCAGCCTTCTTCAAAGAATAACATGGAGGAAGTCGGGGAAGTCCAAAGGCCCCCATAGGAGCCCCATGACTCGAGTCTAACAAGACTCGTAAATAAATAAAAGTGCTCTTTAGGAGACAACCCGAATTATCCATTCTTTTGTTTTATTTCCATTTTTGTAGGGTTTGTGTTTTCTAACCATTTTTGCAGAAAGCGAGGAAATAATTCTTTCTGCGGTTTAACGTCGACAAGAGTTACGGCAGTAACTCATCTATGTGATTCTGTAGTAACCAACCTTTTAGCGGAATTCTTGACGCATTAACAATTACAACAGTAATACCATCTACGTGGTTACGCCATAACCACTCGCTTTGCGCCTTATGTCGGTTTTGCCGATTCTGGCGTAACTCCCTCATAAAGTTACGACGTAACCTTCTCTGCTAATTCTTTCATTTTAAAACACAATAACCTTATATTAGTATTTTAAATGAACTTTGTGGGTATGTTCACTGTAAACCCTCACGAGACTTCACTCGTCCACTTGGGACACCAAGTGGTTTAAAAACTTGTTGCATTCGCTAAATGCAACCGTGATTCCCTGAAAGTGAGTTAGGTTTGTTTTCATTTTCATTTGTCATTTTTTTTCTTTTAGAATTATGCTTGTCGGTGAGTGTGATTTCGGGGATTGAAGTTTGTTCATGATGCTTATCTGAAGCACGTCTCTTTTTCGTGGGCCTTCCTTCTTTATGGAGCAAATTTCATGGAAGTTCTCGCTCTAATTCTACTTTTCTCTTCACCTTTATTTAATGCTTAGTACAAAAGGGACTTTGTACAATTCAAGTGGGAGGGCGGAGTAGAATTATCTCTTGAACATTATTTTCCCTCGTTTTCTAGTTTATTTTGAAAAAATTATGCCATTTTTAAATTTTGACATGTTTTTCTTAACTAACTAGATTAGACCTTAGCGAGCACATACAACCCTTGATATTATATGGTGAGATTAGCCTTATCTATTTCCAATATTTTACCCCAAATCCACCAAATTATGAGTGTGCCGGTAGCTTGTAAACTTTAGAACTTGGCCTTTGCATCATTTCGAGACCATAGACGAGGTATGTTGAGTTAGCTCGATGTATTTAGACTTTTCAATTTTAGAAGGCAATATTATAGGATTATCACCCAAACAGCCTACCATTGTGTGTCTATCGATTAGTCACGTCGACTTCTCGACCCCCATGTGAAACCCTTTTGTTGCACTCACCTTTAGTGCATGATACCCCTAGATACACCCTTTTGAGCCATTCCTTTCATTTTGTTAACCCGATATATTGTTTCGATACACCTATACACCTTAGCCTACCTTGTAGTCTTTATTTGTGATTGGGAAGTCATCATTTGCCTAAGTTCAAGGTTCGAGTGGAAAGGTTCAGAAATCACGCTTTCATCGACAACATCCCTGAAGATCATTGAAGACCCCCCGAATTCCCATTGTCTCAAGTGGGGGGATATTATGTTTAGTATTTATTGTTTTGTTGAAAAATAAATAAATAAACAAATAGTTGTTATGATTTAGTTTTTGTAAAGTGCGATGTTATAAGCACTACATTGTGAGCTTTATAGATTTAGTATCGTGGAGGCCACCTCGGTCACATTTGAAGATTGGAGTTGGTAGTTATGCCAACAGTTGGAGAAAAGGTAGTGTGCCCAACACATCTACTGTACCTTGTATTTCATGATCCGGTTTCTTGACTTCAAAGCTTGAACTTTGGGCGGACGGTAAGTGGTGATGACTTGGTTATAGATTTAGACTGCCTGCTTGTTTTTTATTTTACACCATTTATATATCCCATGTCTTATCCTACCCTTTAGTCATGAAGTGTGTCTAGGTGATCGTGAGCAATCTTTGGTGTCTGGCCATGGATTTGGTCATTTATTATTGATTTTGTCACTTGCGTGACATGTTAGTAATGAGTCACCCTTAACCTTTAATCGTGTTTACCATATTGCCTTCGAGAATTGTTTAACCCTTAAATCTAGTGGTGTAGATTTGTGTAACCACCAAGCTTATGATAGAATACATGTTATGATTGTGCGATTGGTGATCACCCGAAATTGACACTTAGAATAGTTGAGAGATTTGAGTGTTTTGTTCCCACTTTAGTGATGTGTTGGCTTTGTTTATTCTAGCATAAGGGTTTGTAAACTTATATTTCAGGTTATGGGAGATATCTTTTAGGAATCTTTCTAAGAAGGTCTACTTGAGGCAAGTAGAGTTCAAGTGGGGATATTTGATAACATAAAATAGTCCACGATTATTAAGTGTCAATTTCCCCAAATAAGTTGTAATTTATATCATTTATATGGATTTACGCTTGTTTTCCATTGTTTTCCACTTCGGGTAAATTACGAGCATTGGAGCTAAAGAGACACGGGCTGGAGAAATATCTAAAGATTTATCACGGTATGCTACTTTGAAGAAGTTACGGCGTAACTCGTCTCTCGCATTCTGCCGTAACTATTCGTGACTCGGAAAACCAACTTATCGAAGGTTACGGCGTAACTCTTCCCAAAAATTCTGACGTAACTATATTAGGTTAAATGAGGTTCCACGGCGATACTTAGGCGTAACTACTCCATCAACTACTGACGTAACCGATTTTATTGAAGACTACGGTAACCACTTATAAGGTTCTGCCGTAACCAGCAGATCTAGTGTAAAATACGATGAAATAGAAGGTTACGGTAACTCTTATATTAGTTACGTCGAACCCAATCGGCCTATAAATAACCCGAATTCCGGCATTTCCATTCATTCCATTCCACGCACACTTTCGGAGAACATGGGAAAAATCTCAAAGCGGTCTAGAGGAGCACACGGGCTGTCTCCAGGAGAAATCACTCCCACGATAAGCATTAGCGTTTTATATTTCTTTACTTTCAATTCATGTATTTCGCACCTTTGAATATTGAATTGGTTTGCATGATTAATATGGCGGCTAACACCTCTTGGTCGGCCCTGAATTATGATTCTTTAATTGTTTTGTTTGCGTTTACTTTACTTCCTACATTATTTCTAAGTGTATGCATGCATAGTTTATTGGTAGCCACCCTTGGTTGGTGGTTTTAAATGGCGGTGAGGCCAATTGCCTAGGAGATATGACCAGTGACCCTAGGTGGCGGATGAGAGCAGGGAAGGGTAAAGTATGACCAGCCTGACGACCCTTTCTACTTGTGCGATTTGACCAGCGATCACCTATCATTTGGATGAACTTAAGAATTGGGTGCGTGTCTAAGTTCCTAGCAGTAGGGCATTCACTATTATAAATCTAGCATGTGGCGGTGTTAATGACTTGGCAGGGACCGGGAACAACGGGACTTATGAGGGGACACACCTTCTCCTGTGGTGGCATCTTTATTGATAGGTTAGGGCGAATTGACCAAATGTTGTCCTCGACTTTGACCCCACCGAGTAATTGGAAGTAAGTGAGCGTAGACATAACTAGCTAGGAGGATTAACTAGGTTAGCACCACTCTCCTCTATTGATTTCTCTTTATCATTTATTTGCTTTTATTTGCCTTATTCGCATTAGTAGTTTAATTAATTAAATCTCTATCGAAACCATTATTAATGACACCTAGACTTAGTAATAATCCATCACGCATAGCTCTTGGGACGACCTCGGCTTCACCGATTACACACACACACACCCACCGGCACACCGCCTGGTTGGTGCATTAGGTAAAGCCGAGGTCGTCCCAAGAGCTATGTGTGTGGATTATTACTAAGTCTAGTGTCACGTAAGAATAATTGTTTTGAGAGGATTTAATTAATTAAACTACTAATGCGTAATAAGTAAATGAAAATGATAAATGGTAAAGGAAATCAATAGAAAGTGGTGCTAACCTAGTTAATCATCCTAGCTAGTTATGTCTACGCTCACTTACTTCCAAATACTTCGGGTGGGTCAAATTCGAGAGGACAACATTTGGTCAATTCGCCTCAACCTATTAGCAAAGATGCCACCACAGAGAAATCAGCGCACCGTCATAAGTCCCGTTGTTCCCGGTCCCTGCCAAGTCATTAAGTACCGCTACATGCTAAATTCATAATAGTGAGTCCCGGCCGTTAGGAACTTAGACACTACACCCCTAATTCTTAAGTTCATCCAAACGATAGGTGATCGCTATCAAATCGCACAAGTAGAAAGGGTCGTCCATTGGTCATATCTTACCATTCGGGTCTCATCCGCTCACCTAGGTCAGTGGTCATATCTCCTGTGCAATTGGCCTCACCGCCATTCAAAACTACCCAACCAAGGGTGGCTACCAATGAACTATGCATGCATACACTTATAAATAATTGTACGGAAGTAAAGGTAAACGCAAACAAAACAATTATGAATCATAACTAGGCTAGCACCAAAAGGTTCTTAGTCAGCATATTAATCATGAAAATCAATTCAATATTCAAAGGTACGAATACATGAATTGAAAGTAAAGAAATATAAACGATAATGCTTATCGAATGGAGTGAATTCTCCTCGAAATAGCTCCGTATGCTCCTTAGACCGCTTGATCTTTTTCCCACGTTCTCGTAGTATTGTGTGGAATGGGATGATTAGAAATGCCGGAATTCGGGTATTTATAGGTCGATCCGGTTACGGCAGAACCAATATAGGAGTTACCAGAACCTTCTATTTCTTCGTGAAATGCACTAGATCCTGCCGGTTACGGCGTAACGTATCGAGTGGTTGCGGCCGTAGTCTTCAATAAACTCGATACGTCGTAAGAGATGTAGTTGTTATGGCATAAGTATCGCCGCGGAACCTCTTTGACATAATGGTTACGTCAGAACCTGCGGGATGAGTTACGCCGAACCTTTCGATAAGTTGGCATACCGAGTCACTTAATAGTTACGGCGTAATGTGAGAGAAGAGTTACCGTAACTCTTCAAAATAGCATACCGATAAATCTTTAGATATGTTTCCATTTCCGCCTCTTTAGCTCCAATGCTCGTAATTTACTCGAATGAAAACAATGGAAAACAAGCGTGAAATCCATATAAATGATATAAATAACGCATTATCTGGGAAATTGACACTTAATATTCGGGACTATTTGATGTTATCAAATATCCCCACTTGAACTCTACTTGCCCTCAGTAGACCTTATTAGATAGATCCTAAAAGATATCTCCCATAACCCGGAAAATATGAGTTTACAAATCCCTTTATGCTATAATAAACAAAGCCGAACACCTCACTAAAGGGAACAAACACTCAAATCTCTCAACTATTCTAAGTGTCAATTTCGGGTGATCACTCAATCGCATCATAGCATGTATTCTATCATAAGTTTGGCGGTTACACAAATCTCCACCACTAAAGTTAAGGGCTAAACAATTCTCAAGGCAATATGGGTAGACATGACAAGGTTGAGGGTGACGTCATTACTAACATGTCACGGCGAAGTGGACAAAATCAATGATACATGACCAAATCCATGGCCAAGACACCAAAGATTGCTCGCTGCATCACCTAGACACCAAAGATTTTTTTTTTATTTATTTTTCAACATAACAAAATATCCCCCCACTTGAGATGAACAACGGGAATTCGGGGGGTCTTCAATGATCTTCAGAAGTGTTGTCGGTGAAAGCGTGATTTCCGAACCTTTCCACTCGAACCTTGAACTTAGGCTAATGATGACTTCCCAATTACAAATAAAGACTACTGGGTAGGCTAAGGTGTATAGGTGTATCGAAACAATATATTGGGTGAACAAAATGAAAGGAATGACTCGGAAGGGTGTATCTAGGGTATCTTGCACTAAAGATGAGTGCAACAAAAAGGGTTTCACATGGGGTCGGGTGACTAATCGATAGACTCACAATGGTAGGTCGCTTGAGTGATAATCCTATAATATTGCCTCTAAAAGCGAAAAGTCCAAATACATAGAGCTAACTCAACATACCTCGTCTATGGTCTCGAAATGATGCAAATGCCAAGTTCTAAAGTTTACAAGCTAAAGACACTCATAATTTGGTGGATTTGGGGTAAAATATTGGAAGCGGATAAGGATAATCTCACATATAATATCAAGGGTTGTATGTGCTCGGCTAAGGTCTAATCCATTAGGTTAAGAAAAACATGTCAAAATTTTAAAATGGCATAATTTTTCAAAATAAACTAGAAAACGCAGTGAAATAAAGTTCAAGAGATAATTATTCTCCGCCCCCACTTGAATTGTACAAAGTCCCTTTTGTACTAGGCATTTAAATAAAGGTAAAGAAAGGTAGAATTAGGTGAGAACTTCCCAAATTTGCTCCATAAAGAAGGAAGGCCATGAACAAGAGGCGTGCCTTCGTATAAGCATCATGAACAAACTTCAATCTCGAAATCACCATACCGACAAGCATAATACTAAAAGAAAAGAATGAAAGCGAAAAACAAACCTAACTCACTTTCATAGGAATCACGGTTGCATTTAGCGAATGCAACAAAGTTTTAAACCACTTGGTGTCCCAGTGGACGAGTGAAGCATCGTGAGGGTTCTGAGAACACACCCACGAAGTTCATTTAAGAACTAATACAAGGTTCTTGTGTTTTAAAAAGAATTAAAGCGAGAGAAAGTTACGTCGTAACTCTTTTGAGGAGTTCGCCGAATCGGTAAAACTGGAATGAGCATGCAAAGCGGTTGTTACAACAGTAACCATCGAGATGGTATTACGCCGTAATTGGTAATCGTCAAGAATTCTCACTGCTAAAATGTTGGTTACGGCGAATCACAAAGATGAGTTACGTCGTAACTCTGTTCGAATCAAGACTGCGGTAGCAATTAGTTCCTCGTTTCACCGCAAAATGGTTAGAAAACACAAAACCCAACAGAAAGGAAATAAAATAAAAGAAAGGGATAATTCGGGTTGTCTCCGAAGAGCACTTTTCTTTATTCTGATCTTTAAGTTAAACTCAGAGCCGCGGGGCTTCTATGGGGGCCTTTGGACTTGGCCCACTTCCACCATTCGTTGGCACTCATTCATCCAATTGTCGAGCCTTTTTCTCCTTGTAGAATTATTGATGCCATTTGTTCCAAACTTATGCGAAAGCCATTTATCACATGATTTTCCTCGGTCATCATCTTCAGTAATAATACTATTAGTAATGCTGATGCTGGATCTTGTACCATCTATTGTGTCAGTGAGATGATTGCACTTATACTGCTTAACCAGTCCCTTAATGATTTTTGAGTTTCCAAATTTTATTTTGTACCAATCTTCCAATGCTAACTCAACATCATGTTTCTTTCCCTTATGAGGGTATATCCATTCATTAGCCTTTCTTTCACATTTTTAAGGATGTGTAAACGATGGCCATGTTGTCACTGATTCGCTATCTTTGGTTGACATCGAGTTGCGACAATGTTTGTTTGGATCCGGAGTTTCCTCAATGCTTTGGACAACTTCATCCTGTTTTTGCTTACAATTATCAATATTCTCTATACTATCATTAGTAATAGGATTATAGTGTAGAGTGGGATCCAACGATTGAACATTAACAATGTCAACGTTATTAGAGATTTCAAATTTTGGTTTTAAATACTCTTTCATATTAAAAGTTATTCGTTCATGTTCAGTTCCCAAAGAAATTTGATTTTCAAAAACCTTAATTTGAGCCCTACAAGTGGCCAGAAAAGGTCTTCCAACAATTAAGTTGTAAGCCTCCCACTTTCCCATTTCAATAACCACAAAATCGGTAGGGAAGAAAAAATTTCCAATTTTTAAAAGCACATTGTTCACAATTCCCCTCGGTACGGCCTTAGAAGAATCAACCATTTCAATCATAATAGTTGTTTCTTTTAAATTGGTAAGTTTGATTTTTTCAAATAAAGTGTTAAAGATAAGGTTTACCCCGGCCCCTAAATCAGCTAATGCGAGAATCTTAATGTTACCAATAGTGCATGGGAGAAGAAAACTTTCCTGGTATTGTTGTTTTTCAGGAAGTTGGCTTGGCAGGACCTCGTCGTCTTCTGATTTATCATCCTCTCTTAGGTAGTTAATCCGGAAAGATCATTAGTGATAGAGGATGTGCCTTGCTCTTTCTTTGCTTTATCTTGTAAATATGGCCTTTGAGGCAATGGCTTTAGCATTACTTGTTTCAAGGTTTTAGCCAATTGCCCAATTTGTGTCTCGAGGTTCTTAATCGCAGCATCTTGGTTACGTAGGTTCATATTGGTGTCCTCCTTTACTTTCACCATCCACTCCTTGAGTCTATCTCCCTTTTTTGTAGATTCTTCGATGTGCCGATGCATTATTTCCTCAAGGCTAGGTTTAGTAGGATTATTGTTGATTCTCGTGTAGTACCCAGGGGATTTTTCTCGATATCTGGGTCCGTTATTATTGTAGCTGTTGAAAGGGAATTCGCTTCCATAGTTAACTTCTCCGATCATTTTAACTTCTTCGTTGGAGGAACATTCTTTAGATGGTGGAGTCCCGTTTCGCTCAACTTGAATGGAATGCACATTTTCCTTGAGCTTCTTCATTTCTCTTCCACGGCTTTCTAATTTGTTGTTTATTGCTGCAAGGCCTTCCATATCATCATTCTTGCTTCGTTTGCTTCCTCCATTGTGCCATTTGTGAGAGTGGTCTGCCATTTTTTGAATAGTTTCTAAAGCCAGAGTGGATGTCATACTGGGAATCGACCCTTGAGAATCAATCATTTGTCTTGATGAGATGTTCGGTCCCTTGTAGAAGACATTCACCTTTTGTTGGCTGTTGAGATCATGAGTGGGGCATTTGTATAACAATTCGTTATATATTTCCCAAGCTTGGTATAACGTTTCATCACCCTCTTGCTTGAAGTTATAAATTTCTTCCAATTGCTTAGCCGTCTTTGATGGAGGACAATATCTGAATGAAATACTTTTATAAGATAGGCCAAGTGTTGACAGTCCGTGAGTAATCGATCAACCCATCTTTTGCGACTCCGTAAGAGAAATAGGGAATACTGTAACATTATAGCAGCGTGTGAGACTACGGGAATCTTGAATAGGTGACAATGTATTCGACATTGTCTACATGTTCATGGGCATCATCGGTGATGCTTCGGAGAAGGATTTGCACGCAATTCTCTCATGAATTGAGGTTTGATTTCGAATTGAGCATCTTACGTTATAGTGGCCTAACAATCCACGGTCCTTGTTCTTCTCTTGTCAACGCTAAATATTCCTCAAGAGTGAGGTCATCGATGTTAATGACTTCCATGGTGCTGAAAACTTGAAATATGATCGTGAGAAAAGTTTAAAACGATTTTAAAGACTTAATATTAATCCTAAAATAACTCCCGCGTAGCGCCAAAAACTCGATGCGAGGTTTCTTGACGGTCTTAAATTAATAGTGTCTCGCAATACCTATGGTCTACCCTAGTGCACTAACGGGCAGTGTACCCGGTCGTGTGTAGTTTAGTAAATGGTAAAGCCGAGGTCGTCCCAAGAGCTATGTGTGTTGGATTATTACTAAGTCTAGTGTCACAGAATAATAATTGTTTCGATATGGATATAATTAATTAAACTACTAATGCAGAATAATTAAATGAAAACAGATAAATGGTAAAGGAAATCAATAGAGAGAAGTGGTGCTAACCTAGTTAATCACCCTAGCTAGTTATGTCTACGTCTACTTACTTCCAATTACTTCAGGTGGGGTCAAATTCGAGAGGACAACATTTGGTCAATTCGCCTCAACCTATCAACAAAGATGCCACCATAGGAGAAATCGGGCACACCGTCATAAGTCTGTTGTTCCGGTCCCTAAGCCAAGTCATTAAGTACCGCTACATGCTAGATTCATAATAGTGAGTGCCGATTGTTAGAACTTAGACACTACACCCCTAATTCTTAAGTTCATCCAAGCGATAGGTGATGAGTTGGTCAATCGCACAAGTAGAAAGGGTCGTCAATTGGTCATATCTTACCCTTCCGTCTCGATCCGCTCACCTAGGGTTGAGTTGGTCATATCTCTAGAAATTGGCCTCTACCACCATTCAAAACTACGAGAACCAAGGGTGGCTACCAATGAACTATGCATGCATACACTTAAAAATAATTGTACGGAAATAAAGGTAGCGCAAACAAAACAATCAAGGAATCATAACTAGGCTAGCACCAAAAGGTGCTTAGCAGCTCATATTAATCATGCAAATCAATTCAATATTCAAAGGTGCGAAATACATGAATTGAAAGTAAAAGAAATATAAAAGCTAATGCTTATCGCAATGGGTGACTTCTCCCTTGGAAACGACTCAGTATTCTCCTCTAGACCGCCTTGAGCTTTTCCCGTTCTCAGTATTGTGTGTGGAATGGGATAATTATAAATCTTGGAATTCGTAGGGTATTTATAGGCGGATCCGGTTCTGGCGTAACCAATATAGGAGTTACGCCGTAACCTTCTATTTCTTCGTAAAATGCACTAGATCTGTTGGTTACGGCGTAACCTAATGAGTGGTTCGCCATATTCTTCAATAAACTCGATTACGTCGTAAGAGATGCAATAGTTCTGGCGTAAGTATCACCGGCGATGGAACCTCTTTTGACCTAATGTAGTTACGTCGTAACCTGCGGGATGAGTTACGCCAGTAACCTTCCGATAAGTTGGCATCTTTGAGTCACGCAATAGTTACGGCGTAATGTGAGAGAAGAGTTACGCCGTAACTTCTTCAAAATAACATCTTGTGATAAATCTTTAGATATGTTTCCATTTTGCGTCTCTTTAGCTCGATGCTCGTAATTTACCTGAAAGTGGAAAACAATGGAAAACAAGCGTAAATCCATATAAATTATATAAATAACGAGCATTATCGGGGGAAATTGACACTTAATATTCAGGACTATTTGATGTTATCAGGTATAACGAGACTTTATAAATATTAAAACCTGGTCAGTAAAAACTGCATCATCTCCTTTGAGTTAGTTGTGTAGTAGTTCCTCCTTTGTAATGGAACTCGATATCTAGCCTTGTACCGGATAAGGTGTAGGCGACGTTTTGATAGGTTTGGTTCTACCACGTGGAAGAACCCGATGTCTAGCCTTGTACTGGATAAAGAGTAGGCGACGTTGTGAACGCTTCTCCGCCACATTAAGAAGCTTTTGTTGTGTAGCGCTTACGAACTCTCGAGTGGGAAACTCGAGGAGTAGAGTAGGGCAAGGAAGGTGTCCTTGTAGCCGAACCACTATAAACACTCGTGTCGTGGTTTTGTGTTCCTTACTCTTTATCTTTGCATTACTTGTTTATATGCTTTATCTATCATCATCCAACACACACATTAAATAGATTGAAATAAGTTGATATAAATATTTGAAAACGGAGTTTTAATCAGTAAAACTATTCAACCCCCCCTTATAGTTTTCCACAAAATCTCTTTGTTTTGTTAACCTAACTACATCACTGCATCACGCACAAAACACATTCACCACAACAAAGTTTCTCTCATCTCCCTCCCCTCCCTTAATGACAGCGAGCTAACGGCGTCACAATTACTAAGTGACGCCATCACGAATGTATTCCTAAATATATTTTTGCATTATTTTCATTAAAAAAGAGACACTTTTGGAGGAACTTTATGGGCAGTCAATAGTCTGAATTTTACACTTTTTGTAGAGTTTTTAGCCACTCACAACTCCATGTTTTATTGAAGATAAGTTCATCAATCCTTAATCATTACAATATGTCTATGTATTATGTGATTATTTGTTTTTCGTCTCTTTGATTAACTAACATGTTTGGCTAAGCTTATTAATGTTTACTTAGGATTGCATGAAACCTAGTTAATGATTATTTGTTGTCGTTTGTTTTTTAATTAGTTGTGATTCGTGTTAGGAGTATGAAAACTGGCTAGGTTAAATATATTGCTAGCTTGAACGTCCGACTAAACGGCCAGTTAAAATAAACTTGTTGCTCATTGTATTTAATGCTTGAATTTCGTTTGTTGGAGTTGAGAACTTAAAATGGCATTCTTAGGCGCTGCTCAATGAGAACTTAGTTCATAGACTTATGGAGTGACCAACCCTCAATTGATATTAAGGAATACAACGTTCTAATTAAACAAGGACGTGACAATTCGACTAATCAATAGGAGATAACTATGGAGTAATGAGATTCTAAGAAAATACAATATATCTATCATACGAATTCCTTTAATTTAATTTTATGCATATTTAGTTTAATTTAGTTTTACTTAGTTTAATTATTAGTTTTATAACCCAACTCTTCAAACCTCGATATTTTACTTGCTTTCTAAAAAAAACATAAAAATACATAAATAATCTTCTCTCAACCCTTAGACTTAAATCGTCATACACTTCGAGCCTACATCACTATTCCCCTGGAGAACGATCAATCCCTCATGTCTTACATATACTACACTACAACGGTTAGGTACTCTGCCTAGGAGGATTGTAAAACTAAGTGTGTAGCAATCCGACGCATCATTGACATTTTTGCATGTATTTCTCAGGTCCGTAACTGCATGACACTTGGATAGTATTGTGGAGAATCATTCTAGAAAGGGATGGCAACGGGTCGGGTTCGGGGCGGGGTTTAGTGTACCCGTATCCGCACCCATTTATAATATCCAAACCCGTACCCGCCCTATTACCTGCTAGTTACCTGGTTAATATTATCCATCATTTTTCCGGGTTTCCCCACGGGTATTGGATATCCCCATTTGTATATTATATGGATAAAATGGCGGTATTAAGATTAAATCACACTAAAATCCATCGACAAAGTAAAGGAAAACACCATGATATATTCAAACATTTTAAAAGTTAAAGAAAATGAATATTGTCTCAAACGATTTAACGCTTTTGAATAATTCATGTACAAAATAAAATGTGTTATGTAATAGAGATACTTATATACAAAAGTATAATGGAAGAAATTATATGTACTGTATATATACTCTAGTTAATTATAATATCAATAAAGCGGGTATAGATTCGGGTAAATAGATATGGGTATAGGTACGGGTACGGGTAATCGGGTGGGTATTACCATAACCCGCCGTACCCGACTAAATTTTTTTATCAATACCCAAACCTGCATCCAAACCCACCAACCCGCCCCCAACCGACCCAACCGGTTTTGGTTTCGGTTTTCCCCGCCAGTTTCGGGTGCTTTTGCCATCCCTAATTCTATAGTCACATTTGTAATACCATCACGTTGAATATTTACTTGCATTACTTATAAACGTTTGTTTATGTATTAAAATCTTCATGTATTTACATTGCGAATTCTTTAAAACTTGTCCTTTTGTTTAACTTTTAAGTGAAATTAAACATTTGTTTTAAACGACTCATATAGATGTCGTTCTTTATATATATTGTCTTTGTGTTGTGAACGTCACACCCCAGGTTACCTTTCCGCTACGATATTTTGGGGGTGTGACAGATTGACATCAGATCCAAGGTTATAGAGAACTAGGTTGCATCGTTAGGACCTAGCCTATAACCGTTGCATCATATTATTTCATCATGACATTCCACACACATATTCATTATACACGTCTTTACTTATTTTTATATAAGTTGTTTATATATATACCGAACTTGTTAAAGTAGTATGTCTACCTCTACTTCCCCCATATTGATTCCGTCAGATTCAAAGATAAAGGACGCCGCCTCATCTCACCCGACTACACACCATCTCAGAGGATGAGACGGAGCCATTCAAGGAGGACGAGGTTGCACCTACTCCTAGGGGTGAAAACGAGCCGAGCCGAGCTCGAGCTCGTTTAGGCTCGAGCTCGGCTCGTTTATATATAAAAAGCTCGAGCTCGAGCTCGAGCTCGTTTCGAGCCTCACATTTTGAGCTCGAGCTCGGCTCGTGAAATTTTTTACAAGCTCGAGCTCGGCTCGTTAACACAAAGCTCGACTCGTTAACACAAGGCTCGAGCTCGTTAACATGGTTATACGTATAGAGAATATATATACGTATTTTGTATAGAGCTCGGGCTCGAGCTCGATTATATAATGAGCCCAAACTTAGGCTCGAGCTCGGGCTCGAGCTCGTTTTGGCTCGGCTCGTTCGAGCTTTTTACCGATCCGATCCCGAGCTTTTCACGAGCGGCTCGGCTCGTTTCCACCCCTACCTACTCCTCCCACTTCACCATCACCTACTCCCATTCCTGCTGTCGAGTTGGGACATACCTCTTTGTACCGACGCCACAAAGCTGGACCGCGGAAGACGGTACGACCACTATCCCCAGATACCTTGGCAGACGTTGTCGCATTCGCTGCTGCACCCACATAATCACCACACTCATCACCATCACGAGTTTCATCACGTTCACCATCATCACCATCTCGTTGCACTATTGCCGAGGTTGTCTTGCCGTCTCGAAGGAGGCCCGATTTACCACACCTACTCCCTACACGAGGGCTTCTGTTGCTCGTGATTTCTCTTAGATGGCTACTAGTCTCCATGATTGGGACACCGTGGAGGGTCTACCCTACATGTTAGAGGCTGAGGAAAGCTCTACGGCTGCTCACACCCTATCAGTTACGGGACAATCGATACAACATACGGTCCCACTGCTTGTGGCCCGTCACGAGGGCCGGATAGACAAGGCTCTAGATCACTTGTATGAGTTCCCGCTGGAGCGGATCCATAGAGGAGGATGTTGAAGGTTGATGGTTGGGACTATAGCTGCACAACATGCAGTGGATGACTTAGAGACCACATTGCATGAGACCAGGGAGCAGGTGGTTGATGTGTATGATCGGCTAGAGTAGGATATTGGTGTTAATTTCACCTGGGCTGAGGCTACAACACATGAGAGAGATGCTGAGGAATGAGCTAGTATCAGTACGTGAAAGGATTTCATATTTGAAGTTATGATTTGAGGATACTCTGGCCCACTTAGAGGCGAGCGAGGATTGAGTGATCAGACTTGGAGCACGTGTCAAAGCTCTAGAGGATCTTTTTGGAGGAGCACCAGGCATCAGTCACTACATTTATATCATTTGTAGCTTTTATTATTGTAGTGTGCCACATGTGTAGCATTAATAACAACGCTTAAATGCCCTTCAATAAAACTGTTGTAAGCTTAAGCATGGTGGTGTTGGTGGAAATTTAATATGTTGTTGTTGTAATGCAGATTAGTTCCTTTTGTATTAGGACTGATTTCATATGCAAATGCAGAATTTCATACAGTTTTTAACCATAGTTTTAGTACACATATATAAAAGAGGTGCACAAGGTTACAAGAGACCATTGTTTTAGTGCACACTAATAAGGCACAGATATACAAAAGAAAAGCACAGATTGTACATTTACTTTAAACCTATTATGTTTGCATCCATCTTTAAAAAAACACACCGCGGCAATGCGCGGGCTCTCCACCTTGTATAAGCTATTTAAAAACCATGAAACCTTAAAACAGATGAAATTTAACCACTAAGGAACAATTAAAACTGATTTTTAGATAATTAGGACTAAACATAAGCTAGAAAAGCAAGCTGAAAAATGGACATTTACTAATTTTTTAAGATATTTGTTGGAATCACTCCTAAACTAGATTACAAGTGTTAGTAATTAATATGTAATTGATGCATCTTGAACTAGTCAAGTCTAATCACACAAGTCGGCCACTTGTGAATGGCCAACCGTAATGAGACTTAAAACGACTTAAGCACAAATGCAATGAAGTCTGGAGAATAGAATGAATTCCGGGTCGTTTAGTCCCGGAGACTCGATGGTGTGTCAAAACAAACTCGGATGATAGAATGATCACTAAAGATAGTGATCAATAAAGGTTTTGATTAGAAATATTACACTCTTGATTGATTGGAATGGAATGGAATACAAAATTGGAAAGCACAACAATCGAGATGAAAGAAAGCGTAAAACTTACGTTTAAAAACTACGACTGCGTACAAAATAAAAAGTGAAATCTAAGAAATAAAAGACCTAAAAATATGAAAATAACATTTTAGAATCCTAAAATAAAAGAAAATTATTAGAAAAAGAAAATTATTTTTAACACTATTTAATTAATTATTATTAATTAAAAACTATTTAAACTATTTAATAAATACTCTAAAATAGAAGAAAATACAAAATAAGGCTAGAAAAATAAAACTTATGATTCAAAAAAATCTAAAATACTATAAAACTAATTTTAAAATTAAAAATATATTTTTCACACTTTTTATCTAATTATTACTAATTAATTATTATTTAAAATACACTTAAATTCTAGAAAATATAAAATAAACTGGGAAAATGAAATTTTAACTTGGAAAAATCTAAAATATGATAAAACTAATTTTAAAACTGAAAAGATATTTTTATGCTTTTAATTATTTATTACTAATTAATTACTATTTTTAACTATTTAAAATTATAATAAATACTAAAAGATAGAGAAAATATGAAACTTTTCTAAAAATACTATATAATGACAGAAATCTAACAAAAGTATAAAAACAGGATTTGCTTATTAATAAGCTAAAAAGAAAAATCAAAAAGCTAAAAAATAATAAATAAACACTATCACTGATTTTTAATTGATCTTTTTCTGGATTTTCTTTTTGAAAACTACTTAAATACTAAAAATATGAAACTTTAACAAAGACAAAAATTTTACAAACTACAAATAAGCAATTTTACAAGCTTATAAGTCCAACAGTGGCTTAATTAGCTTATTTTGTAGAAATAAGCTCAAACAAGGTCACAAGCTAAAACAAAAGATGGAATAAGATGAAATAAGCTACAAGCTACTGAAATGAAGTTAAAAGACAAAGAAAAGCACACTGATAAGCTACTGAAAAGGTAATAAGCACTTATGACAAACACAGAAATGGGACAAGGTTAGAGCCACTTGCAGCCCTAGCCAACAAGCTAAAAAATGAAAACTTAAGCTTGAGACTTCAAGATGACCAGGTTGGCTTTCCAAAGAAACAAAGATCAAAAGATTTGACCTACTAATAAGCTCTGTGCAAGCTTATCAATATGGACCTATTCACTGTGCACAGGGCACTCTTTTTAGACAGGTACCCAAAAGAAGCAATAAAATAAGCACTTAAAAAGCTGATGAACAGAGCACTAGCATTTTTCTATTTTTGTTAAGCAACTAAGCTTTAATACCCCAAGAGCTTATAAGCTGAATCCTACAAATAAACACACAGTGAAATTTTCTTTTTTATTCAAAAACGACCCATATGAAAATTTGACTTTTGACTTAAACTAAAAGTTTGACTTATATGAACTTTAATCTGATTTAAATCACTGAATATGTTGTTTTGAGGTATGTTAAGACTGATTTGAGCAAGATTAACAACTTATAAACACAAAACAATGATCATAGATCATGACATTCCAACAGTGGACACACAAGATATGATTAACTGCTATTTTGACTTTTCCACAAACAAGGACAGGTTTTTATGACTTAGGTGAGTTATTTAGACCAAGTGTGATACAAAGCAATGACAAGCAACCACTTAAACAACTTTTTAGCAGTTAAGCTCACAAATCCAAACAATACTTTATTTGTTGTTTTGAAACTTTTCAAAGAAACTCATGATTAAGAACATGTAATTAATTGCGAGACCATGTATTATCATATGTTAACACTAAATAATCATTAAACAACAACCATATCAACATAAAACTCACTAATGATGATTATGCTATTTTCACTGCCAAAATAAGATTTTAATAAACTACAAATTTAAAAGAACAACTAACTGATTTTAAAGCTTAGATACACTTAATTATAACTAGTGATCACTAAGAAACAGAAATTACAACTACTGGACAACTAAAACAAAGAAATGCAAAAATGAACAAAAAGCTTACAAATGCTATCCAACTGAAAACTGAGATCAAGGACCAACTAACACCCCTATTAGCTTACCACTAAGCTTCTAACCCAAGGCCATCCAAGATTTACCCTGCTCCAGCTGTATACACCATTTCCATCTGATTTTTGAATTTTAAACTATTTAATTTGTATTTTTGGTGATTTTTGACTTTTGCTACTAAACTGTATTTTATTGTTTCTAAAAGCTTGAAGAAGCTTTATAGGAGCTTATATGAGCTAACTCAGTCCATACAAACAACTGAAAACACTATTTGATTCACATGAGATTTTTTAATGAAAACTGCATAAATTGAAATTGAAACTTAAAACTTTATATTAAAACTGAAAGTAGTTCACAAATACTTGAATTAACTTAAACTAAGAACTAGGAAAGCTTAAATTACACTGAGATTTTTAGAATAATAAAAACGACAATGGAAAACTAAAATTACACTAGATGATCTTGATACATTGCTTCAATCCTCTTCTTTATAGACTTTTTAGCATCCCCACATGTCTCTGAGCTTATCCCACCAATTTCCAGCCATTGGATTGCATAGAATCATCAAAACCGTCCAAGTGTCATTTTGGCGCCAATTTCTTCAAAGCAGGTTTTAGACATTAATGAGGGTGGGTTTGAGTCAATTAAGAGAGTTTGGGTGTTAATGGAGGTGGAGGGGACAAGGTAAGGGGAGGGGGGTTGAAAAAGTTGGAAAACCATGCCTGGTTTTTGGATATCAGAGGTGGTGAGGGAGAGCTACAGTAGCCCTGGTTTTTGGGCGCGCGTGGGTCTGTTTTTGACTTTTGTTGACCGGAGTGGTATACCAGGGTTGAGATTGGGCTTGGGAAGGGATTGGGCCAAGGTTGTGTTGGATTGGGTTTGGATATATATGTGTCCGTTTGGTTAAGTAGTAATAATAAGGACCAATAATGTAATTTCACCAAACTTCAAGGACTGAAACTGAACTTTTCCAAACTTATCACAAGGACCAATTTTGACAAACTTTGATAGTACAAGGATCCTTTTTGCATAAAATCCATTTTTAAAAGTCCAAGGACTAATTTTGCAAAATTTCAAAGTTTAGGGACCTTTCTTGCCATTTGACCAAAGAATCATTCAAGGATCATTTTTTTACAACTTAGAATACTTCAGGGACCTTGAATGATAAAATTCCACATTTTGATATTCGAGGACTAGATTTGACAACTTTTAAAACTTGGGGACTAAAGCGCCAATTTTGCAAACTTGAATCATTTTCATCGATTTTGATATTTTTGCATTTAAAACACATAAAACACGATTTGTGATATTTTGATCATTTTGATGTGTTTCTGAGTGTTTTCAGATGATTTTGCAGTTTAGATTGTACAAAAATGATGAGTATTTAGACACTCATCAGTAATAGTTAGCTTAATTAGGCCTTTATGTTTGTTATTATGCTAAGGCTTATGTAGAAGGCCCATAAGCCTTGGCCCAAGCCTAATAAGGAAAGGAAGGGAACTTGCATGTTGCCCTAGTTCCTTCCTATAAATACCTCATGTAAACCTTCATTTGAAGGTTGGTTGTTCACTTTCAATATCACTCTACGCTTAACATTTCTCATCTCATTCGTGTGTGTGTTTGTTTAGTGTTCATCCTATCATCTTATCTATCTTTCTTACATAGTGATGCTTGTGTTACAAACATGGTGACCTAACAATATTGCATACGTGACATACTTCTTTTAAGACTGAAAATGAGTTACCAAAAGCTAAAAGCAAAACTTAAAAGTTAAAATCAGATAAATACCAACAACTATAGAAAACAAAAACCACTTTTTAAGAAATTAGGACTAGAGATAAGCACTGAAAGTAAGATGATAAATAGACAGCTAGACTACTTGTTTTTGTATATATTTCTTTGGTTTTTCAAAAACTTGCAAGTAAACAAATAAGACCTACAAACAAATTCTATAACCTATGAGTTTAAAAATGATTTGGACTCAAAAATGATTCTTGAAAAGAGCTTTAAATGATCTTACTGAAATAAGCTAAGATGGTTTTAAATCAAGAAACTTCTAAAAACTCAACTGTAAGCTAAGAAAGTTTGTGAAAATGTTTTTAAGCTACTCAAAAAATAGTTATAAAGCTGATTTTAGACTAAAATTAGTTGACTTAAGAGCCAAAACAAGGCTAAGCAGATTTAGCACTTGGCTAAATTTGCTAAACCAAACACTCCCTTAAATACTTAATTTTGCTTTTTAAATTTGTTTTTAGCCTACAACTTGTAAGATTTTGATAGAGTCTGAATATTATGACAACTAAGACTATAAAGATAGATTAAGATAGAAAATAAGCAGATAATAAGCAAAAAGCTAATAAGAGATATTTCTGGATCTTTTAGAGTTTTTTTATGAAAACTTAAAACAAGTGAGTTTTTAAATCTGAAAATCAACACAACAATAACAAAAAGCTACTTTGATAAACATAGGACATAAATAAGTAGTGCAATAAGCCGTTTATTTAAAAGCTTTAAAATATTTAAAGACTTAAAGTAATTAGAAACAACTTAAACTTGTTTGGAAAGATTACAAGACTGAAATGTAAAATACAATAAGCAGAAAAACATAAAAGTAAGCTAAACTAGGGCTACTTCTACTCCTACTCCTAATGAGTTGAATCTGTGAGTGAAATGAGGGCTTTGATAGCCGAGCTTGGAAGCCTCTAGAGCTTGGGCTTCCTTTCTCCAACCTTCCCACTTGTGATTTCAGCCATCCATCAAAACCCTCAATCTTGAGCAACCCTTGGATCTTTGACACATCCTTTTAACCAATCAAGAGCCTAGAATATGCCAATGTGGCATTCTTTGGTGTTGTCATTCTCTGACACATTGTCAGCGATCTAGAAGCTTTTTAAGCTTAGGTAAATTGATGGGATGCAGGGTAAAAAATGGTGGGAGGAAGGGGAATTGGTAAAATGGCGCGTTCTATTTTTTATTGTTATTTTAGTTGAGAGGGTGGACTGGGTGAAAAGGGTAAGGTTAATTAGGTTGGGGGTCAAGTAGTGTTGGTCTGGGGGTTCGAAGGTGGATTTGGATTGGGCAGATTTATAATAAAAATAATGGTTTAAAGGTTTACAAAGGGTTAAAAACAAAGTGTTTTATTAAAAGGTTTAGGCTTAATTTAACTTAGGTTATTTGTGGACTAACTTTGCAATTAACCAAGGATTGAATTTGCAAAGATTAGTTTAAGGACTTTTAGTGTGATTTGGATAAAGATGAGGGTTTCTTTTGGAAATTGGACTAAAAATGATTCCAAAATGTAGAAATACTTTCCCCGGCTTTGGCTTTCACACTCTTTCCAAATCTCGTACTCGTTTTCTTCCGTTCTATCTTTTCTTTGTCCGTTTTACAATATCCGTTACCTGCACATGCATAAACACAAAAACACACATATATTTGGCTTTAGAGGTTTGGTTTTGGTCTTTTTAGTCTGGTTTTTTATAAAGAAAATGTATGTGTTTTCACACATACCAATAAGTCAAACCGCATGTCCTTTTGGTCAAAAGGCAATCACTAGTGGACAAACCGCAATAGACAAAACGTCACTATCAAACCACATAACTCAAATCGCAACCAAGAAACTTGCTATGAGAGACAAAATGCAGTTTCACTATTTCACCTAAAAACACCTAAAAATCACCCTTTTGAACATTTTTGCTTGGTTTCTTTTGCACCACTTGATCCTAGAAGGTTATAACACTAATAGAAACACTAACTTTAACACCACAAATGTGAGAATCAAAGAGAGCCAAGAATGAGATAATAAACCTTCAAAAACCAAACTTTTGATCCAAACTAACCAAGAAAACGCTCACACAATATAGCTAATCAAACAATGGGCTCTGATACCAATTATAAGATATTGGAAATCATAACACACGGTAGGACTTGTATGCTAGTCGAATTCTAGAGAGAGAAAGTCGGATATTCAAGTGACAAAAAGTGAAGTTGTAAGATTAATATCAAATGAACATCCAACCCTTTCCCATGGCTGGAAAAGGGTATATATATAATGTAAAAACAACCCCTACTTGGGCTATAGAGTGGCTGACAGTGGTAAAGACCCGACCCGACTCAATGGGTGATACGCTAACGAACCGTTTACAATTAAGCCTACGAGCTAACCTATGCTAGACATTACTTGGGGTGACCGAGTCTTTCATATTGATTTTCTTAATCCTAACACTCCTCATCCTCCTTATTGTGTTCATCTACTTCATTTACCCTTGGGAGCATTTAATTAGTTTGCTTCAGTTTTGTTTATTTATCATATACTCGCGAACTATTGCGTTAACATGCTATGAACAACTATGACAATCAGTAACATCCCTAAAACCTCCAACTAAATGCTTCTTTAAACGAAATGCTCCACCCTTAGTTACTTTGAAGCAAAAGTTACATTTATAATTGTTTTTGTTCTTAGGATCCTGGACTGAATATCTCCTTGCTGGATCCTTAGGTTCGCGTGGGTTAGTGTTGCTTGGGTTGGTCGCGTCCATTCTAATGTGAAATTTCAGAAAGGGAAAATTAAACAAATTACAAATGAGCAAATCATCAAATTAGCATAAGAATCAAAATTTTGTAAGAAACCAGTTGCAAAAGAAGTATTTTTTTTAAAAAATTGAGCCATAAATTGCTCTTAAAAGAGCAAGAAAAAACAATATTACATACAAGAATGAGAAGAGGAATTAAGAAAATAAGAAGAGGAGTCAAGAAAATGGGATTAAACACATAAGTTGCTCTAAAAACACAAAAGTATGAACATAATAGCTTTAAAAAAGAAAATAATAATAGGAATTAAGAAGTGAAGTACCTGATGATGATAGATCATAAAAAAAAATGTTGGATGAGAGAAAAACGGATGAGAGAGAAAGTTACTTGTGGGTGAATAGTTTTTTTAGATTTTTATATAATAAAAAGTTAATTTACTTTAAGTTGGGCTTTATTAGAGGCTTTCTTAAAGCCCAATACCCAACTAGAAATGACTAATAATGGTCCACTTAAACCCCTTTAGTTTAAATTTCATTTTAAGATCCATAAACACATGAGGCATTAAAAAGCCCTCTTAAAATGCGTCAAAAAGCATAGCCTTTTATCACCTTATGTAATGGCTGCGCACAAAGGGTCCCGATGTGATGACCTCACTGCCTCGGCTCGCCTCACGCCTTAGGCGCAAAAACGCACGCTTTTTTAAACACATAATACGAGACTCATCAAATCCCCCATACTTAAACTATTTCTTGTCCTTTAGCATAAAAGAAAGATGTTTTCAAAATCAGTATAATCCTATAATTTATTTTTCTGTATCCGAGACAATCATTGAGCTAAAAATAACATGTCATGCTCGTCACGAATAGTAAGTTTAATTCAGTCAAGCACTCATATTGATTGTGGCAAATGTTGTTGTAAATAACTCTTATAGCTCATTCATGATTCATAAGTTTACCATATGCTTGTACTAGAAACAAAACTGCACCGACGTGGCGTAAGCACAAAGTATAAATATCAAAGAGGACTTTTATTCGGTTTATATCGTTAGGCTTAAGGTATATAAGGTATGGATAAGTCATGGGATTTCTTTACTGGAATAGGTGTAAAAAGAAAAAACTTTAGTCGGGAAATTCTATCAAATAATACTTTTATTCTTCTCTTCATTCACAACTTGTTCATTTTTTCTTTTTTTTATTCTTTTTTTCTTTTATACTTATTTTATTTCTGTTTCATTTTTTTTCACATTCTTATACCATGACAAACATAAAGCGTGTACTCTTCATCTTCATTACATTTGACATAAAAATCCTTTATTTCATTGTACTTTCAAGTGCCATTGTTCAGATTCCCGACAAAGTAATATTTTTGTTTAATATTTTCTAGTGGATATAAGAAACGAAAAAGTTTGGCTCAAAGGGTGTAACTAATGGAATTTAGCACTAAAAGTGAGTGCTATAATGGGTTTATATTAGTATTTTAGCTAATCGGTGTAATTAGCTAAAGTTAGTAAGCGGATGGTTTATTTTTGTGTAATTCCTAATTTTGCCTCTTATCACGTAAAAATACTTATATCACACAAATGTTATCTTACTGCTGTCTCATAACGATTTAATGCACAAGTTCTAGAATTGAATAAATCATTGACACACTCATAAACAAAGAAATCAAGCATAAAAGGTATATGCCGATGCAGTCTTGAAATCCTCACATTTTACGTGGTAATGGGTATAAAATGTGCAAATAATGTTATCAGTCCCGATTCAAATTACTTTTAGATCGTATTGGATACCTTTTATAAAACTTTAATTTAAAATAATAGTAATTTTCTAAATTATTTTTGCCCCGTAAGCGGCGTACATAACAAAAATGTGCATCATTTTTTATTTAAAAGTTCGGTGTTCTAAAGTTCAAGACCGGCGGTTATTCAGTAATAGATTAACAAAAAATTTAAAAAATTTACATACTAATGCAGGTACTAATATAAGAACTTTATTTTCCCAGTTTATCTCCCCCCATACTTAAATTTAGCATTGTCCCTAATGCTAGAAATTGAAAACAAAGTATAACGGGAAAATAAAGGATAGCGGTACTTCCCGGGTATGCTTTGATTTTGCAATAAGCTTTCCTCATTACACTTGTCCACATTTGGACCTTTTTCTTATCCATGCACACATACAAATCATGCAACACAATATAACACAAAATGGTGATGTGCACCATTGCACATCACATATTAGTTATAATAATGAAGATAAGTGTACTTGTCTTGATGCTACGATTATGGTGATGGTGGTGCAAGTGTTCAAGTTTTTTATGGGTACCAACATAGGTACCCAGATTACAGACCCAGTAAAATAAAACATTGTTTGAAATTGTTTTGAATAATGACTAGCAATGGTCATACCAACATAAACACATAAACCCGTCGTACTTCCCTGCCAAGTACGCGGTGATCATTGTGACTGTTGTTATTGTTGTTGTTGTTGTACTTCACATGTTGTAGCTGCTCAACAATGCTAGGTGGGGCATAATCTCCCATGGGAATGTTGTTTGCTCTCCCTAATTCCTCCCACACTAAAGCATACCTGCCACAGTGATAGAGAATCCTATCAACCTTCCTATCAAATGCTCCTAGCCTCACCTTAATCTCTCCCAACTTCTCCTCAATGAGGTTTAACCTCTGCCTTGGTGGTAGTGGTGCCCTAGGTACTCTTAGTGCAGGTGCATTAGGCCTTAACTTGCCTCTCTCATCCAACAAATCTCTCAAAGTCACATGATCGAATGCTTTGTATGCAGTAGGAGCAGAGTAGGTACTAAAGTTTTCTTTTGTGAACACCTTAAGTCCCTTAGCTAACGTAGTAAACAAATGTCTACACATCAAATCACCGCCCCATCGTCACTCTTTTTTTCAACCAATGTGCTACAACCTAAGCCACATTAGCATGCTCACCTTCATTTTCTTCTCAAACGACTCAAGAACCAACACTCCATCTTTTGTATCTTATCAAACCTTGTGGTTCTTTGGCAAAGAAAGTAAGTGATCATCTTGTGTAGAACATTGAGAATATTCCTTCTAATGATGGCAACCCTGCTTTTAGAAAGAATCAGACTCTCTTCACTGCTCACTCTTACCCAAAAATCATTCAAAGCTTCATGTGTGATCATGATCTCGTTTCTCACTCCCCTCTTGAAATACTCCTCAAAGTGGTATTCCTCTAACTCAGGTTCTTCGTACATTCCAAGGGATACAACAAATTGTGCAAGTGTCATTGAATGCCTTTTAGTCCCTAGCCTAAAGAAAAGGCTTTTCACAGTCATCAAATTTTCATTTGTTGTTGTCTCATCAAAAGTAAAAGATGAGTAGAACTCCAAGCATAACTCCTTGTACACATTCTCTTTGATGTCAAAAACATTCCTCCAAGCTTCAGAAACAAACATCTCATCAGTTGGATCCTCAACATTTACCAACCTGATGGTTAACATTCCTTCTATCTCTTCTGCAATATTAGCCTTGTTCAGGACCTCCCAGTTCAACAAGTATGGTGCATATGGGCTCTTTTGATACATATGGATAGAACTTGATTGTACTGTCTTTTAGATTTGGTGTTACATTTAGGCCATAGCAAATAAGGGTGTGTGACCTAAGGCATTAGCATCTCATCTACAGTTATGTTGTCTCTCTTTCTCTTTGACTGACTTGGCCTAGAAGATCCAGCTTCATCATCAAATCTTTTTTTTTGGGTAAAAGGGTTAATTCACCCAAGTAAAATTCAATTACACCAAAAACATTGAAGTACAAATGACATGGGTGAATCCTATGCCCTCAGCCCGATCAGGGCGACAAAAAATGCACAACATGTGCAACTTACAGACTCTTATATAAGAATGACACACCATTCCTATAACTTAACAAAATGAAACTACCAATAATGATAAAAGAAAAAGAAACATTGCAAAACTACTCAAGGAAAGCACTCGAGCCTTCTAAATCATTATGGCAATCCACTTTAACTTCCATGAAGAATCCACGTATAATATATCATGAATAAACCCAAAGTCCACAAACCCATATTATAGGAATCCTCCAACTTACCACAAGTCCAAGTACCAGCCAAAAGGCATGTATATACAAAGACTCGTACCAACACAGTGCGTACCAACACACATGAACACGAGCATATAATCACCACATGCAGAAAAAGACAATCCCTACTCAAATATGCATCAAGATGACCAACTTGCTCACAAACAAAGTATGCTACATGACCAGCACCATAGACGACCTGGTCAGCACCCATGTATACGGAAAAAAACCTGATCCGAGACCAAGATCTTCAACATGTACAAACGTGATCGTAGTAAAGCGTAAGACCGAATCAAAACCTAAGATCAAGTTTAAACTCGTACAATAATGCAACACATAAACTACCAAAACACGACTTCTATAACATCATCAGCCACCACAAATGACCAACACTTTCAAAAACACGATCCAACATCTGCTATTATTATGGACTTTATAACCATACAGATCGGATCATGAGTAAACTCATCGAATCAATGTCATAAGCACATCGAAACAATGAATAAACAAATAGGGTTTCCAGACCCTAACTTCCAACGAGAATGATCATAAGACCATATAATGAACAATAAGTACATGTCTATGAGATTGCAGCAAAGGTTTTTGAACAACATTACCTTCAAACTTGACTTCTATCTCTCCCAAACCCACTAAATAGAACACATCAATCATAAAAAAGAGCTTGTCATAATCAAAATGATACCAACGTGCAGATAACCCATCACCCACCATCAAGAAAATAAAACCAAAACCCTAATAATTTGGGATCCAGTATAACGTTGAGCATCAACCACCCCACGAGTAACCACGGCCAACTCAGATGTATATCAATCAAAGATCAGGGCCGACACCAATAAAAAAAATAAGAAACCCTCAAAACTAGGGTTTCATCAATAAAGCCCAATCAGTAGACAAAAAGCGATCAAGGATACTAGATATATACAACAATAATCGACCCTAGATGATTATGGTATACCTTGATCAAAAAGACCAGTAGTATAACGATTTAAAAAAGATTAGGATCATGATACGACCAACCACCATCAGATATGGAGATTTCATAAGGTATTCATGAGAAAATAAATCAGCCGCCACTTCTTTAAATAAAAAACGCATCAAATACAACGTATTGCATACCCAATAACGAATTAGAGGGTAGAGAGGACGTGTAGATGAGGTTTCATCATCAAATCTTGATGCATTCTTAGTCTTTAAACAATCACAAACAAGTGGGATTAGTGGTTATAAAGCATAAACATATCATATGTGAACAATTAAGCAAGTTGTATGCATTATGTAAACAATTTTTTTCAGAAAAGCGGAGGTTTAACTACAAAAACCGGCGGTTACGCGAAAGTTTTATGGGTAAAAAGTCCAAGTTCGGGCGATTTTATCAAAAAGATTTGCGGTCTTGGCCATAAAGACCGGCGGTTTTACTGTGTTCTTCACAAGTGTTCTCTATTTTTGTTGTCCGAGAACCTTTTTAACGCAACTAATCATCCAAAGACCAAGTGCTCAGCTATCAAATATATAGTAGGCATCCTATATTTCCTTAAAAGTCAGTTTCAAGGCATTAAAAATTACTATAATTGGTCACACGCTCAATAGGAAGCCTCAACCAAAGAACCCTTAGGTCACAAGTTCAAAACAAAAGCAACTTCTTTTGTTTCATATCTACCGTAGAGCCTAAAAATATCGTTGAAGCTATAAAGGATGAAAGCTGGGTAGTTGTCATGCAAGAAGAACTTTATCAATTCATCGCAAATCAAGTTTGGGATTAAGTACCACGACATAGGAATCAAACCATCATAGGAACTAAGTGGGCATTTAGGAACAAACTCGATGAAAATAGCGTTGTGTTCAGGAACAAGGCTAGGTTAGTGGCACAAGGCTATAATCAACAAGAAGGAATAGACTATGACGAAACTTACGTCCCGGTAATTAGATTATAGTCTATTAGGATAGACACACAACCAACCACAATAACCAATAATATATACTCTATCTCTCTCTCTCTCTCTCTCTTTTAAAAATTAATTTTCTTACTTTATTTACTCCTGGGACTTAACTCCCTTAAAAGATAGGTTTTGAGTTTTCCGCCTATGAAGGGATGATGGTCATGCAAGGAAAGAAATAAAACAGTCTTTCTCGTGTCCTTTGCAGTTCCCACACCTCACACACTTAATGGATCGACTAGTATTATTTTATTTAGGGTTGACTTTAATCTAATTTCGTATAAAACATGTGAATTACAAGCCGCATGTCAGCTGTGTTGTTGGGAATGGTTGTCCATGTCAAAGATGATGTGAGTCAGTCACCTCTAATCAACAATCATACTCTTTATATTTATAGAGACACACATTTTTTGTGGTTGAAAGAATTGTGTTATATTATAGTTAGGGATAAACATTATTAGTCTTAGATTGCCAAAAAGTAAAAGAAGAGTAACCAATTTTCTACTAAAACAAATTTGTTGGTATAAATTAGCCACACATAAATATAAATGGTTAAAAATCAAAATAACTGAAAAACCGATCAGCCAAAAAACGAACGGTTTCAGTTTTGAGTTTTATAAAAACCGAATATTTTGGTTCAGTTTCAGTTTTAGCCAAAAACCGAACCATGATCATGATCGTCTGTTGGTCATAAAAGAGAAAAATATAACGTGACAGAAAAAATATGAGTAACTGAAAATTGTTATTGTAAGTAGTTTTATAATATCACATAGTTGCCTACGTGGCTTTAATGAAGTGAATAAATTTAAAAATAAAAATTATTTCTTTTATCTATACTGCTTATAATGCACGAAGGCACCTCACTTTTAATTTTAAGACGTACAAGAAATTAAGCATGGTTTACAACACTTTAATGCACCCAATTTTCAGAATTACAACAAAGTAAGCATATTATACAACAAAATAAAGCGTGGTGTCATTTTAAGACCAAAATTCTATCAAACAACATTAATGCTATTAAAAACACCCTTCACCAAAAATTACAACCATTTAAGCAAATTGTACAATAGCTGCAACCAATTTTCATATTTACAACAAAATAAGTACAGTGTACAACAAAATAAGCATGATGTAATTTTGAGACTTATTTTCAGACTTACAACATTAATACTATTAAAGTGGTCAATGTTATTAATGACTATAATGACTACTACTTACAAGAAAAGAATCATAGTGTACAACACTTTAATGCACATAATTTTCAGACTTACAAGACAAGAAGCATAGTGTCCAACAAAATACCACATTAATGCTATTTAATGTAGTCAACTATTTAACTGGTCAATAAATACATTTAATACAGTTATTAAAACACCTCTTACATAAGAAATACAAATTATCAAGCATATTGTACAACCAAATTACACAAAATTCCTGCATTAAATTTCACTACTGCAAATAATAAAGCACATTATAAAAATTTTGAGCCCAAACGGCAGACGGGCCAAATGGGCTTGAGCGACAGCCGCAGACCAAGCGGGCTCGAGCCGGCGAGCAGACCCAGCGGGTTCGAGCCCGAGCAGGCACGGGCTATCTGAAATTCTTGATATTCGTAAATTTATTGTTAAAAGAATATAATAAACTAAAATTCATTATTTATCAAATTTTTTTATTTTAGAGTACTGCAACAGAACGCCATGAAAGACTTCGCTATATATTATATATACAAATAGATAGATATACTAGATCTAGATGTGGAGATTGTTAATGTATTTTATTTTAACGATCATTAGTTTACACTTTATAAAGTTATTAGGAGGTTACATTAGCTTGAATTAGAGCACAATGTATGGTAAACGCGAATAACGTGTTATTCGTCTGCCACCTCAAAACCACATCATACACTTCCTAATAACACACCAATAACTGAAAACCCCTCCTTCATAACACACCACTAACATTACCTGTAGGCCCCACAAAATACCCAACTAAATATAACACTCACTCACAATTCACATACAAAAAAAACATGGAAATGCCTTTGGCGTGAACAAATGCATTGGCTCAAAACACAAAAGTTAACTTTAACTCACGAATGGCATGTTGGGTAGTATGACAATGGCATGCCATTGGTATTTTCTTTCTTTCTTTTGGCGTGTTATCTTGCACCCATACCCTCTGCTCTTACGAAAAAGTTCAATATCAAATTTACCATAGATCCAATAAAACAATCATAGTCATTCATTTTTCTAATAAAAAAACAAAATAAACTTTCACCCTTTTTTTAAAAAGTAAATATCTCGCAAACCGTTAATCCTTACGTGAAAAAAAAATCATAACATTGCGACGAAAATTAAATTATATTTCTATAGATATGCACTTATATATATTTTTAACGATTTTCTTTTAAATTTCGGCCCAAAAAAATCATATATGATTTGTGAAAATCATATATGATTCGATTTTTATATGATTTTTGAAAATCATATGTGATTTGTAAAAATCATATATGATTTGTGAAAATCATATGTGATTCGATTTTTACAAATCATATATGATTTTTTAATGAATTTTTGAAAAAAAGTTTTTGAAAATATAAAAAGTGCATATCTATAGAAAGATAATTTAATTCTCGTTGCGATGGTGTATTTTTTGTAGTTTGAATATTTGCCATTTGTAAGATATGTTGTTTTTTAAAAAATTGTAAAAATGGTCTTTTTATTAATTTTGATAAAAATGGATTGCTAAGATTGATTTATTGGATCTATGACAAATATAAGATTTATATTGATCTCAACTCTCTGCTTTTATCTTAATACCTTATAATGCATTTAGGACTATTCTAAAATTATAAGGCTTAAAAATTCAGACTTTTTTACTTACTAATAATCGAAATTAAAAAAATTCACTCAATGTGTTTAACATACGTTTTTCACTCAAAAATTAAAATGCAATAATGTATTGGCCCATTTCAATGTTGTTCTACAACCCATTTAAAATGGTCAATAAACTTTATATAATCTTAGAAGATCTGCATGTGATGCAATGTGGTGGTGCGATAATTATAATATGATTGGAATAAATGAAATAAAGGTTAAAGTTGTAAAATTTGAATTAAAATAAAATAAACCCACTAAAAATATAAAACTAAAAACTTATAAAAATATATTAAAATGGATGTTGAATTAAAGAAGCGTAAAATTTTAGAAAATATGGTGAAATTAGATTATAATATAAATAAGTAGATAAAAGATATTTTAATTTGAAAATAAAGATGAATTTTAGTTGAGAAGTAATGGCATGTCGTTTTATAATTGGAATCCTTATCTTAATTTTTGGTGCTTAGGAGTTAGAACTTTGGGTTTGTTAGAAGTTAGGCCGGGTTTGTTAAGACACATATCATCTCACGATTGGGCTCGCTTATCTTAATTTTACATACGTTATAATATATCTTTCCATAATAAGTAAAGTAAAAAAGTCTGATTTTAAGCTCTAATTTTAGAAGGCACAAACGCATTATAAAGTAATATAGATATAGATTAAAATCTATACGGTTTGTTACACAAAAACCGACGTATTAAATGTATACGTTTTGTTACTCAGCAGTTTCATAAAATAAATGTATATGGAGGAGCAGTTACACAAGAGATACTCCGTATAAAAGAACACCACTTTTACATCTTAGTAAAAAACACACACAAATGAAAATGGAGATATTAAGATAAAGTTCGTTAATTTCATAGATTTTTTAGGTACTCTTTTTGTAGATCCACTGTTAATTTTTGTAGATCTATTCCTAATCTTATCCATTTTTTTTTTGTATCAGCTCTTTATTATGCATTTCTAAAATAAAAAAATAGCTGGATGACGAATTGAAAATGTGGAGATCAAAAGGTGCTTATTCTTTTAGTTTTTTAAGCAAACTTTTTTGTTAGGAGTATTACAGGTCTGGATACTTCGTCTCTTTGTGGTGGTTTGTATACATTTTGTGTATGAGTTTGTTTATATTGGTTATTTTAGTTTACGGCTTTTTGTGATTGGTTTGCCTGAGCATGAGAAAGTATGATTTGTGGTGGTTTATGAAGATGTTTAAAAGTTGAAGATGTGTGGAGATAATTGGGTATGTTTTGGCTGAGAAAATGAAGGGTGTGGAAAAGGGTGATATACGGAAATGAAAGAGAGAAGGATTGAACCGGATTTGGTTACTTATGTGACTAACATTAAAGGTTATGTGAAAGCTAATAGAGTAGATGATTGGTTGGAGTTGCTTGAAGAGATGAAAGGGAAAAGGTTTGGGAGGAATGTTGATGTGCATTCGTGTTTGGGTCAATTTGAAAGAGCTAGGATTGTGATGCCGAGATTATGTCGGGGAGTCAGCAAAGTGTGTTGCAAGGGGTGAAGGATTATGTTGAGAGTGTTGGCGACGCGTGATGTTGCACGTGAGTTGAGTGAATTGGCCTGCCGTCAGGTAGCAGGTAAATGAAAACAGACATAAATTTGGAGGTGGTGATGTGGTATTTGTAGTTCTAATATTGAGGGGCAGTTTGGTTTGGGGGTTAGGATAGATGATTGGGATTTGGACAAGAATCTGACGTTTGGTATACTTTGGTTGGATTTCCGTACGGTACTCACTCCTTAAAATCTTCCGTGTGTAAAAGTCAATAAGCTCAGTGGGGTTTCATTGGTTTTGAAATTGAAAGAGTTTATTTTAATAATTTAAGATTTTATAATTGTTCACAGCCACATATTATGTTTTATTTAATTGATTTGTTATTATTTCATAATTATTTTTTTATTTCTATTCCTAAACCCAATATAAAACAAACAACTTTTACATTTTCTCTCTCCTACATCAAAT
Source organism: Chrysanthemum lavandulifolium (assembly GCA_022545495.1). NCBI lineage: Eukaryota > Viridiplantae > Streptophyta > Magnoliopsida > Asterales > Asteraceae > Chrysanthemum > Chrysanthemum lavandulifolium. Next base: position 148,596,441 of record CM040243.1, read on the forward strand.
CCAAATCCAAATCCTAATCCCAAATTCAAATCAAAATCTAAATCCTAATCCTAAACCTATCTACAAACCAAACGGGCCCTCAAATGTCGATAGTAGAAATAGATCCTAACTTTGTTTAGCTCTCCATGCAACTTTGTGTTTCCATGGTATCAATAGCAAGGATGTTTATAATTCTGGCCATCCAAGTAATTCATATGATCCGTTAATTATTTGTATTTGGTCTTTGGGTGAAACAAAGTATCTTGTGCATGTATATTAAAGCAAGAACAAAATTATTAGATTTGATTTATTTTTATTTATTTATTTATTTTAAATAATTTATGCTTATACTTTTATAAGTTTTATGTATGCTTTTGGTCGCGGATTTGTTCATACAGTGGCCTTTGCGTTAGATACAACATCTTAAGATTTGAGACTTCCTATGTTATAAATATTTGGGACATGCTAAACAATGAAGGCTTAAAATAAAAACCATTTCTTCGTCATGAAATTAATCGCTTAGATGGCAAATCGTCGCCGTTCACATGCGGCATTCTCTAATATGTACAAAGAAAGAGTTATTCCTATAAACAAAAGCCTGATCCGCACATACACCAATCCACCAATCACAGCACTCCATTTTCACCACACGGATCACCATCCAACGTCTCTCCTTACTCCACACCCTCACAATCCAACGATCATCACACCCTTTGAACAAACACAAATTCCCACCCACCACTATATAAACCCACAACCCCAATTACACAACACACACAAATAACAATCAATTAATCCAAACACCCCCAAATTCAAAATCAAAAATGTCAGGAAGAGGAAAGGGAGGAAAGGGATTGGGCAAAGGAGGAGCAAAACGTCACAGGAAAGTCCTCCGCGACAACATCCAAGGTATCACCAAGCCTGCAATCCGTCGTCTGGCTCGTCGTGGTGGTGTGAAGCGCATCAGCGGTCTGATTTACGAAGAGACACGTGGTGTGTTGAAGATCTTTTTGGAGAATGTCATCCGTGATGCTGTGACCTACACCGAGCATGCTCGCCGTAAAACGGTCACTGCTATGGATGTGGTTTATGCTCTCAAGAGGCAAGGAAGAACTCTTTACGGGTTTGGGGGTTAGAGTTTGCTGTAATGGTTAGGGTACTGCTAGTAATGAGAAGATCTTGTTGATATATCTTTGTGTAATTGCAATTTGGAATGGAATATCAGTTTATTTTGTTGTCAATTTCTGTTGTTACATTTTACAATTAGCAGATCTGTTAATTTCGGAATTTATATATGGTGCTACAATTATTGTGAGCCGAAATTTGTTAAAAGTTTGTAATTGAGCTTGAAGTAAATTTCTTGTCAAAACACAATGTTGCTTTGTTATAAAACCAGGTGGCTGATTTGGTTTGGTTTTATGATAATTTATCTGTAAAACTTTTGCTTGATCCATTTTTTGATTATACAGTGTATGCTTAATAAACTTGGTTAATAAGAAATCGTTATTTTATCACAAGGAAGGGCCTTTTGACTTTTGTTTTGCGTCTTTTATCTTGGTCGTTATTCGTGAAGTTTCATGTTGGGAAGCATAAATCCACTGCAAGATACCTTCACATGAGAAAATAAAAGCTAACCAATAAGTGTAACTATACTTTTAGAATTTGCAAAAGCAGGGAATGAGTTGATTTTGATAAATATGAAAAAATCACCAATCTTGTAGTTTTAGAAGGAAAAGAACAATTCATCCTTCAGCCATTTTTCTTAAAAACCATTCTATTCTAAGAATTTTCTCCAAATCAATCAAATATACCTTCTAAAACGACTCGTAAACTTAACCGCATGTGGTGGCTTATGTTTTTACCATCTGCTCCTATAATTTTTGTATATTTTTTTTACTTGCTTATTAAAGTATGTCGACGGCTTTGCGTAAGCCATGATCATGCGGATAGGCCCGTAAATAATGCTGATGTTCGTATAACCTCAACCATATTATAAACTTTGATGAGGTTGATGGGGCAGTACGTGATGGTGATCAACCGGAAACCGTAGAGAAGCAACTATACGAGACCGGTAAGACCAAGAATGATGATTGTGTTGTATATACTAGGTGTATTGCTATTAGAGACAAACAAACCATAACATAAAACATAAAGTGTAAAGAAACAATACTGTAAATCTTTCAATTGTTGAGACCCAAAAAACACAAGTAAGGAAAATGTTGAGGCATGTGATGCTCACAGTTTCCTTAAGACATATTCGTCCTCTCCACGGTGCTTGAGAATCATGAACGTCTATCTCCCAGGATACAACAACAACGGATAACCCCGTTAGCACAAACGAGTTATCAAGGCGAACCAAAACCGTGTCTTCCCTCTATTACAAACCGAATACACAAGAAATATGAATGGTAACACAAAAGGAGAGGAGTGATGAGTTGTGTATTTTTTTCTGTGTGTTGAAATGAGAGGAGAGCTCTCAACTTATAGGGAAAGGATGTCAAGAAAAACGGTCAACTAATTAATCATACTAATGGCTCATGAACAGAATTAATTCGGCCGTTACATATGACCACATATTAACTTTTTGTGTTAATACCCATTAGTGCATTTGATGACCATCAATTGTCATTCAAACCCACCTTATGACCAATTTTTCCAACAATCCCCCACATGAATGAAATTGATAAAAGGAAACAAAATCCAACGAATCAATGTTGTAATAGAGTTTTGCAGTTGATATTTGCAAAGGATAGGTAGGTGTTACCCTTTGAACCTTTCCTTGTGAAATATACTTAGACTCCTAGCAGCCAGTAGAACTTGATGTCTTTGAACTGTCTGCTGTTTGTGGAGACGACAATATATATTCACACATCTCCTTGACACTTTTGGTTCTCATAGTTATGTTCGTTATGGTCATGAACATTCGCACGGTTCTCATGAGAGTTAAGAATGCGCCCCACAATTCCTTAGAAGCGACCCACTTCTCTCTCACATAGGTGATTCTCGATTAATCATTAAAAGCCATATGCTTAACCTCATATTGTCACTGTTATAGGAATGGATTAGGAAGTTTGCTAACTCCCTTAAGTAAATGTGGAGTTTATTACTCCCCCACAGTGACCTCAGTTTATACAAGTAGGTTGTCCTATTAAACACAGATCTTGGGATCTCCAGTCAGCTGGGTTAGGTTTTCCTTCATATAAACTTTTCAAGGGCTTTAGTCACATTCCTCTTCACGACTGGCTAACTAACTCTCACATTTAGCTTTTCGTAAGCGGACCCGCAATGTTATTCTATGACTTCACATTGTCAATAGGGATAACTAATGCTGAGAGTAGTTGTCGTATCGACATAATATATCTGTACAAGTTTGAGTTTCGTTCAACTCTAAATATATCATGCTCCAGGTAATTCTTGAGTATTCCAACTAGGCAAGAACTTCATGTTTTTTGACGTTCTTTTGAACTCTAGCTAGGCCGGAATCCCCCACATGGAATTTATCTCAATAATTTTGTAAAAAGGTTCTATCTTTCAAAGTATTAATCTTGTTTATAAGAATTTTCTCACATGGATATGACATCAAGAACATTAGTAATTTGTCACTTTATAAGTTTCATACTCTTTGTATGAACACTTTTGAATGTCTTATGTTAATTATTTTCAGATCATAATTAATGATTCCAAATCTAGCATGCTATAGACCAAGGAATCAAGCGTATGGCAGAAGATGCATCATTCTGATTACTCATAGCTTCATCTACTAACATTCTTCTTTTAGACAAATCACCACCTTAAACCACACCTGTTTTAGGAGGATCCCATAAGTTATATGTGTAAGTCCTACACTTATAACATGTCATTCCAATTCACTTGTGATTATATATATATTCACATTTGATCTCTTATCATTATATGATTATCACAATTTATTATGTGATTATAATCACATAAAATCAGAGTGTAATCATTTTACACAATCAAAATATGTCCAACTTAGCGAATGAACAATAGCTAACATTGGATGACAATCACACCATTCAAGTTAGTTACATAAACCAACGTAATCTATATGTGTATTCTTTCTTGACATTTCACAATGTCCTACACGGTTATATTCAACACATAGTCATTTCTTACATAATGACAAACCGTTAGATTATTAACGATATGAGTTCGAACAAGTTTTAGGAGTTGTTCATCTTTCTAGAATAACAAGTATTTTGATTATTTGCAAAAATATTCACAATAGAATATTTTGCAACATCCAAATTTCCCAATACTCGATACAAAATCGAGCAACTTGTTTATCATTGCTCATAAAGAGCCATTTTTTTTTCTTTTTCTTTTCCGGTCTTAAACCAAGACATATGAATAATATTCATCACTCAAATATGATTATTGACACAAGTGTCGAGCCAATAAATTATTGGGATAGGGTCAACCACATTTATCACCTATACCATGACATAGCCATTCACAATGTCTGGCATCAAAGATTTTCCATAATTTCATCGTCGTATTCTTCATACTAAATACACCACAACGTGTATTAATCAAGTAAAGGCAATGCATATATATAAACATTGTCTTTACACATATCCATTTTTCATTTATAGTCAAACAGTACAACGCATTTCTTTCTCTTTAAAAAAATGTATCCACTGACCAAATCATAATTGCAATAAAACAACACATGTTTTATTTTTTATTTTTTTAAAGCTTAAACTTTTCACAAATCAAGTTTAGTGTCTTAGCTGCACACTTAAAAGGCTCAAACTAATTCATTGGCTATGTGAAAAATGCATTTTTTTTTTCAAGAATACATAGTTGTAACACCAAGTACTTTGGATTCCAAATAACACCAAAGTTTGCATTAACACCAAGTACTTTGGATTCCAAATGACACCAAAGTTTGCATTCGTAAAAATGAGTTTAATCCCAATATCCGATAATGAAACCAATACTAGTTACACAAACTAGTAACACGATAATTTTTTTTCTTCATCCAACATGCGTTGAACACTCTATTGTTCAATTATAATGATGATTCACAAACTTTAGAAATAGAGGACAAACAACCCGAATAAGGTTTAATCCTAAACAAGATTTCATAAAACTATTTCTCGTCTTTCATGATATCAAATCATGTTAGCAAGTTCGGGAAAAAAAAATGTACAACCGGTTGTTACGTACTAATGTCATAATAATCACTAATCCTTTCAAAGCAAAGGCAAATTCATTTTAGTCTCTTTGACACAAGTCAAGGTCACATAATTAGTCAAAACTTTAACTATCAAAACATATAAACTCGTAAATGTATGTATGCACATACTTTCTTTTACGATAACACTATTATTCTAAAATTACTTGTAATTGGAAGTTTACCATTCAAACGTAAATATTCAAAACCGAACCGTTTCTTTACGGTAACCCTTCACATTTAGTCGTTGACAGATCACGAATGTTAAAACGTTGAATAAATGCAAATAAATTTCAACTAATGAAATATGAATGTAGATAGACGTTTTATCAAATAATAAAGCTCCAAACACCATTGGAACAACCTCAATACTTTCTTAGGATTGTGAAACATGAACATTTTTTATTCTACCTTACACTTTACATGTATTATCCGAACATAAACACTAACCATATTAGTTCTGCACATGTGTATTATTTCTCAAAGGCAATCTTAAAAGGAACAAAATAAAAAATTCCATACCAATGAACTCTACAAATCAATTAGCAAAACAAAGAAACTTGCTCAATCAGAGTGGTTTATAGAACAAATAAGATTACAATTTCTTTCTCCATTCAATAAATGAAACAACATATACCTTGTTATTTCTCTTTTTTCTTATAACAACGAACGATCCATATAGACCCACTTTATATCTATTCATTGCCCAATAACTCTCATGTATACTTGTGACAATATTGAAGATTTTATCTAACCTTTTAAAAAATACTAAAACGTTCAACAGTCAATAACTCATGTTTAAGTTACTTATAGTTGTTATTCTTAAATATCATTAGATGCTTTGACCAAAAAACAAAACCACTTCATATTTTATATTTCTCAACGAAACATATCAAAACTTTTCCGGTTAACTATTGCCTCTAATAGAAAGATGAATCTGTCTTAAGATTGTTGTATATACTAGGTGTATTGCTATTAGAGACAAACAAACCATAACATAAAACATAAAGTGTAAAGAAACAATACCGTAAATCTTTCAATTGTTGAGACCCAAAAAACACAAGTAAGGAAAATGTTGAGGCCTGTGATGCTCACAGTTTTCTTAAGACAGATTCGTCCTCTCCACGGTGCTTGAGAATCATGAACGTCTATCTCCTAGGATACAACAACAACGGATAACCCCGTTAGCACAAACGAGTTATCAAGGCGAACCAAAACCGTGCCTTCCCTCTATTACAAACCGAATATACAAGAAATATGAATGGTAACACAAAAGGAGAGGAGTGATGAGTTGTGTATTTTTTTCTGTGTGTTGAAATGAGAGGAGAGCTCTCAACTTATAGGGAAAGGATGTCAAGAAAAACGGTCAACTAATTAATCATACTAATGGCTCATGAACACAATTAATTCGGCCGTTACATATGACCACATATTAACTTTTTGTGTTAATACCCATTAGTGCATTTGATGACCATCAATTGTCATTCAAACCCACCTTATGACCAATTTTTCCAACAGATTGTGCGATATGCCTAGATGACTTCATTGAGAACCAGCACGTCGGAGTTGTCGTATCATGTCAGCACTCATTTCATGAAGATTGCATTAAGGAATGGTTGTCCAAGAAACGAAGTTGCCCTCTTTGTCGAAAACCCATCCCTCTTATTTAGTGAGTCGCAGTAACACATTATTATTATTATTTTTTATTATTATTATTTTCTTTCGAGTTGCATATTACCTAATAAGAAGTGGGGACTTGTCTTATCGGCTCTTAGGATGTGTAATGGGTATTTTTAACTTTTTATTATGTTAAAATTAAGATGTGATTTATAATCTATATTACTTTATAAAACATTTGAAACTTGCTTATAATGGAAAGCTTAAAAATTAAAATTCAACACTTTCTTATTACAGAAATTTTAATAGCTTGTTGTATACATACAAATACATGTTACATTTAAAAAATTAAGTGTATTAAATTTGTAAACTTGTAACAACCCTTTAAATGTACAACCCATTTCAAAAACTTGTAACAACCCATTTCAAAACATCACTTAACCTAACCTTAAATCACATATAAATTAACAAAAAATACACACTCTCTCTGTCACAGCTAATAACACACAATTCTCTAAAAAGCTACCTATTGCTGCCATTAACATTTAGATTCGCCGCACCACTGCAACAACATGTGTCGTCACCACCACCATTTTGTTTGGTTTATGTGATTTTGACCGGTTGTTTGGACTAACTGGTATGCCTGATGATATATCATTGTTATTGCTTAAAGTGATTTTAATTTAAATTATTATTTATTTGTATGGTTATTGATAGAAAGATACGTGTAACCAAACAATATTTTGCTTGCCACAAAATATAGTCATATGGTATCAGTTGTCGCATCACGCGGGTAACCTAGTAATTTGTTTAATGGTTTATTAATATGTAAAATTCATGATAAAAAATAAAAATTTCTTGTTTTGTGTTTATACAAGTTATTTATTCATGACAATAAGATGGTTTCATGTATAAATTGCAAATTAAAATCGTTCACAACTTTTTAAAAAAAATAACAACATTACGTTCAAACTTTCTATCATCTCTTAAAAGTAAGATATGGTAGTCATATTGAGAGTCAAATCATCTTATAGCAAACAACACATTATGTTACACGTATTAACGGATTTTATTATTAATGCGTATTGGGTCCAGGTTTTATGCTCTTGCATGTTTAACTACTCATTGCAACATCTTGAATAGAATACATGCTTAGAGTCGCTTTATTTTGGATACTCACAATCCACAACATACCAGTGGATGCATCTATGCCGTTGGATCAAAAAAACATATTTTAAGAATAGAAAACACGAAAGAACCATTTATGTCAATTCTTCAAACTTCCCTACCACACACACGTACACACAGCTCATTCAATTCACAATCACAAATTACAAAAAGTTCACTCACTTTCTCTCTCTAACAAAAATCAAACCCTAACCTAAACAATCAAATTCAACAAAAATTAACCGTTAAAATCAAAAGGAAAAAAACCACAAAAATAGAACAATCTTCAACTGCACAAAAAAAAAAAAAAAAAAAAGGGTTCAAAATGAAGCGATTCAAACTCAAGATGTTCATTCGGCGCTTCCAGTTCTTTATTTAGTTGTTATTTTACTATTTGTTGTGATTTTATTTATGTTTTTGTTGTTATTTATAAAAAAAATTATGTTTTTTTAGTCGTTAATTGATATATTAATGTGATGATGAGATGATTGTGATGATTTTGTTCTTGAATCTGGATTTTATTTGTGTTTTGGAAGATATTTATGAGAATTTTTGTGTTTTTATGATAATACGAGATATTAGAGGTTAGATCTAATTGAAAACAAGAGATAGTATGATCTTTCTGTTATCTTTGTATACATGGATGCACACCAAGTGTTTGATGAAATGTTTGAGTGAAAAGTATCATACGTGTAGTATCACCAGTGATATTTGAAGTTGAACTCTATATATGTATTATCACTAGTGATATTTGTATTATCACTTGCGAAATTTTATTTATTTGATAGTTTTTTTTTGTTTATTTGTTAAGCTTTATTATATGTCATGAATAGTATCACTTTTGATATTTCATAGTCAATGTTTTATAATCATAGTTAAAGTTTTTTTGATTTTGTTTTTTTTGTTTTTTTTCGGGATTAAAAGTTTTGATAATGTACTATTTACTGTGTATTTTATCACATTTGTTTTGTATCATAATTTTGATGTTTTATGTGGTTTTTGTGGATGATAATTGTGTTTTAGTTACTGATAACCTATTTATTATAGTGCAATATTGCTTATTATTTAAGTTGTTAAGTTAAAGAGGTTGATTTTGCTTTAAACACAAAGTTATTTAGTGTGATTTTGCTTATTATTTAAGTTGTGATTAGATTTGTCTATTTAATGGATACATTGTGCATATTTTAATAGGTTTTACAACGGGATTTGAAAATATCTATGGTTGAATCAGCAAATTAAAGAACTTATGGTTATACAAAACACAACATCTTCATAACAAACTGAAAAAGCTCAAACACATGTTATATCACCTGTGATATCACACGTGATATCACCTGTGATATCACACGTGATATCACCTGTGATATCACACGTGATATCACCTGTGATATCACACGTGATATCACCTGTGATATCACACGTGATATCACCTGTGATATCACACGTGATTCAACAATAAAAGAAGCCGACAAATCTGTGATATCAAATTCTTCGCCAAAAAGTTGAACAGCAGAGAATGAGATACACGATGAATTAGCAATAAAATTGTGATAGTTAGTAGTTATTGAAGGATTGTTGTGATAATGTGATTAATGTTGTGACAATATGAGAAATCACAAAGGATATTAAGCTTGTAACATGCTTCTGTTAGATTTGTAATGCATTTCTTTCTTAATTGATATAGTGATAATAGAAGAAGTTGACATGCATGTGATATCACAGATGATACACTTGTGATATCACCTATGATATCACGATATCACATGTTCCAACAAAAAAGCCGAACAACATATTGCATATTCTTTTAAGTGCAGTATAATATCACAAGTAATAAATGAGTATATATTGGTCTCTAATAATCATGACCTATTAATATTTCCAGACGGACGTGCTTGCGAGGAACGTGATGATAAATAATCCATATGAAATTTTATGAAGAAATGCAGCAAACATAATTCTTCATCAAGTAAACGAAAAAAAGGAGATGATGTCTGATTGTGCAAACAAGATTGCTACAAAAAATAAAGATGACTAGATAAAGAGAATGATATATGAAACAAAGATGACTGGAGAAGGAGCAGGCGAAGCAAGAAGCAATTCTTATGTTGCTTAGTTTTAAAAATGCAATGCAAGTTTAGGGTAACATAAGAAAGGTGCGCGCTATTAGGTCCCGAGCCACATTGCATGTGTAGAAGTTTGTACTACTTTTGGGAATCACTAACTGAATTGTATGATCATTTTTTATGAAAAAAGTATTAATGTAGCATTTTATTCTTTTACCATATGTGATATTACTCTTAGCATTCTGTGTTACAATAAAAATATTTCATATCACAAGAGATATAACACTACATATTACATATATCAAATATGTATAAAAACAAGAAACAAAAATACAAAAATAAAAAACTTGACATAATGAAAAAATCAAAGAAAGTGTTGCATCAAATTTAACAGAATATTACAAGTGATATAAACATCAAAATCAAAACCAAGTGTTGCATCATTTTTAACAGAATATCACAAGTGATACCAGTTACAAAGAACTGTATGAATCACAAAAATACTCATTAAAAATCATTCGAAACTATTGAGCATAAGTTTTTTTAGTAATACTGAAAAGCTATGAATTACCAGTGATACATCAAACAAAAGGAAAAAAAAAGAAAAAAAGAAGAAGGTAAGAGCAGAATTTGACTGCAGCAGATTCACCTTCAATAGAGCCGCCTCCAGGAACACCGTCTCCAGGGGTCACTGCCCCCTGGGGCAATGACTAGAGAATACTTGTAACGCACTAGCCGGAACTCTAGGAGCCCAAAAAAACGTATCCCCAGGAGTGTCAATAAACTCATGATGATTAAATGACTTATGTGCTTTCATACTATTAGAAGTTGTAAACAAAGGTAAACCCACGGTAGATAGGGTATCATCACAACTTAAAAAAATAAGATTTAAATATAATTATAAAACAGTAACAATAAAATATCACAAGTGATAATATACATGGCATCTAATAAAGTTTAACCTATAAACATCAAAACGTATAAAAAAACAAAATGTCACAAGTGCTACTACAAATATCGCAAGTGATACTACAAAACTACAGTTCAAAAGCAAGCATTTTGTTTATTTGTAACTCTTTTATACCCAGTTGATTCCCTCTCAATTTCAAGTGTACATTAAATATCCTATTGGGAACTGGACTCACAAAGATTTGTGCATACTATAACAATTATGTTGTACCATTCAAGACAAGACCGAAGATGTAAAGGTAGATAACACCTAGGCAACGATCTCCACAAGGATAACAACCAAAAGAATTTTACTAGGAAATAAATATATCATAAATTGTTTTAACTTGTCCAATAAGCTGAAAGGGGCTTTGAATGGTTCTAAAACTTTTTCCAACAAGTTTTGCAGCATCAATCTGAGAGAAAATTTAGCTCAATGTTAGAAAGTATAAATTGTGAAAACGTGCATGATCACGATCTTCACCACACATCTCAGAATACATATTTACTGTGATCTCGACAAAGTTAAAGCATTCATACATCACATACATTAATAGAACCTATCTTAACAAGCACTAAGTTTCATAAGACAAACATTACCGACTGCATCTCCAGTTTAAAGCCAAACATGAGCTGAACACCCTGAACTCTGGTTAGCTAATTTATTTCCATAATTCAAACTTCCATGCCCACCATTATAAGCATTTGCCAGGACATGAGAGCTTCTACTGCATCCAATGGTTGTATCTTGAGAAGCACATAAAACAACAAAATTATAATATCATCAACTTGGATATCACTTGGTGATACTACACGTCACGATAGAGAGCGATTCAAAACAACAATCGGACATAAAATAGCATTTCAAAGCGATTATAAACATAAATTCAACTAACAACTTAATTAATAAGCAAAATTACATGAGCAGATAATAAGATTATCAAATATTTTTCACTTATACATTTTGTCAAACATTTGGTGTGCAACTTGATAAGAAGGAATGTTACACAACTTGATCCACATAATTATCAACCAATTCAAAAGCATTATCAACCACAACAATATAAATCAAATAAGCTTCTGAAACAAACGGTTCATTCAAATCAAAAGAAGACATAAAAAGGATGACAATGATCCGGAGGTGATGGTGATGGTGATGATGATCGGAATGGTGATGATGATCGGAACGGTAATTGTAGATCGAGATAACTAATTTTTGGAGGGAAGGAATGAGAGCAGATGAAAACACATACAAAGTGTGTGTAAAAAATGACGAATGGAAAAAAAATAAATAAATAAAGGCTTTATATAATTGGAAGATTAAGGTTAAGCATATTAGATCTTAGATTAATCTCAACCATTGGATCAATCTAAATAGAAGGTGGAGATTTGTCCATTGGTAAGTATCAAAATAAAGGTAAGCAAATGAAAATTTCTCTATATGCTTATTGTTTTATTATAACTGATGCATGTGATATGAATTTGTAGGAATCAAATACTCGAACAAAGACTAACAACTAATAGGAATTACAAAAACTAAATTGTAACTCGAAAGATAGTTGAATGATTTGTTATATTGAATGATTTGGAGTTGTTACACGAACTGAGTAGAAGATTACAAATTGATTAGCTAAAAAATGAAGTAAAACTATAGTAGTATTTGAATGGTAAGTTGGGCGAAAAAATCTGTTGGAGGTTGTTAACTAGCTTTTGCCTTTTCACGTGCCAATTACATGCCAACTGTTGACTTCTTGTTTGACCTATATTTTGACACAAAAAGTCGACCTCTTTTAAACCAATGTTGTCCCAATATTAAGCAAGCACATTAAAATTTGGAGTCGGGTTTGAATTTCTTTTATGGATACCCATGTGGCTTCTTCTGGTGAATTGTTAGACTATTGAACTTAAAAAAAAATATTGCAACTGGTTTTCCCACTTTGCCAAACAGTCTGTCCCAAATAGCCACTGGTTTTGCTCGTATTTGTCCTGAATCATCACAATGAGGAAGTGCACTGAGTTGTGATATGTGGAAAACATCATGAATCAGGGCTTAGAGAGGCCCAAAGTACCTTTCCCGCTTTATAAGCTACCTTTCCAACTTTAGCTTAAACTTTAAAAGGCCCAAAGTACTTGTGTGACATCTTATTATATTTTACCACTCTCATTGAAACCTTCATGTGTGGTTGCAATCCTGCAACTTCATACACACCCAATCACCCACCATGAATTCTCTATTAGTTCTATGCTTGTTTGCTTGTTGCTTTAGTCTATCTTGAGCCCTTTTTAGATGAAATCTAAGCACTATGATAATCTCTTCCGTAGCTCCGTAGCTGAGAGGGTTCTATCTACTGTATCTACCCTACTTTCACCAGTCATATAGGAAATATGTATCGGAGGTGTTTGGCCATAGAGAATTTCATAAAGAATAGTGTTCAACACTGAGTCATAGTTTGTATTATATCGTCATTCAGCCAAAGGATGCCATTTACACTAATCTTTAGAAATTTCACCAAACATACACCTCAAATAGCACTAAAGCTTCTATTCAAGACGTGTTTGGCCATTAGTTTGAGGATGATAGGCAATAAACATAAGTAGTTTAAGTTGTAGCAACTTAAAAGTTCTTTCCCAAAAAATGTTAATGAACACCTTATCTCTATATGATACAATACTTTCTGGTAACCCACGAATTTTGCAAATGTTATCAAGGAAGAGTTGTGCTACCTGAGCTGTAGTAAAAGGATGTGTCATGGCAATGAAATGAGCATATTTACTAAGTCAATCAACCACTACCTTAATCACACACTTTCCTTGAGATTTTGGCAAACCTTCCACAAAGTCCATAAAAATGCTATACCATTCACTATTTGGAATAGGCATATGTTGTAGCAATCCTGGATAACCAAAAAGGTATGGTTTACACCATTGACAAACATCACAATCTCTAACCCATTGCTTAACTTCTTTTCTGAGACCTCTCCAATAGAACAATGAACACACTTTTTGTATAGTTCCCAACTCCTTTTGTATTTTGTCCACCAAATCAGTGGATACATATGAAGAAGCAACCATACTAAACATTTTTGCAGTATTCTGCACTCATGACAATGCAAATGCAACTCCATTTTCCACCTTTTAAAAAAAAAACTATTTCATAATAAAAAACCATAAGTTGGAAGCTGTTGGAATGTGGGAGTGGATTCGCATAGAAACGACTAGAAGTGTGTGAGCCTATGGGGCACACACGTTAAACACAAGAGTACGTTTTTACACGTTTACTACTTGAACTACATGACCCGTATTACTTGACCCGTTTTTTGCATGTGATCCGATTATTAAACCATAAGACCCTTTGGCCGGTTTCTTTCCAAAGTGGGTCGGTTGGGGAAAAGCCTTGGTCTTGTTGTACTTGTAAACGGATTAGGATGGGTTGTAGCTTGGAGCTCAAGTTTTGAGCCCAAGCAAAGCTAGGGGTCTTGAGCTATATATATACTCATACCCTACCTCACAACCTTACACTACATACATCATAATCTCAGCTTTACAAAACCGATCAAACATCAAGTTTTCCCAGTCGATCAAACCCTAAACCGATTAGGGTTTTGTTTCGTTTTGCTAAGTCTTTTGAACCCTAACTTGTTCGATCATACAAGGTGTTTCTAGGGTGTTAAAGATACTTGTTTTCCAGCGTTTCCAAGTTGATTCGAAGCTGCAAAGGGGTTGTTTTTTTTACTGAGTCCGCGGGCATAAAACGTTGCAGGTACATATCAGATAGACTTGTCCGATATCGGACAGAACCAATTTTTGGTTCTCGGTTGTTGTGGTATCTCGGACAGAAATAAATAAAGGGTTTTCTAGGGTTCTTGGTTTGAGGATGTTCAAGGTTTACAAGGGTTGTTTGGTAAACGTTCACGACTAGCTTTTATCGGGTGTGTTCGTGGTTAAGTGTTTGTGTGTGAACTTGTAGAGGTGTTTGTTTTAAACACTTGGTTTCTTTGTTCGTTAAAACTTGCGGGTGACTACGAGGGTTAGTTTTTCTTGTTCCTTTTTATACTTTATTGTTTATTATTTACGTGTTAACATAATTGCTTAAACTAGATCCATATTCCGCTGCGTACTCATAGTGTTAATTGGTTAACTAGATCTAAAATCCCAACAGGAGCCACTTCATTTGTGTAGGAGTAGTACTTCTTTGATCCAATATATACTTGAGGCTAAAGTGGCATGTCTTGATTTTAAAATGTTTGTCAAGTAAACCTTTCTATTTCTCCAATGCAAGAATCACTCCAAAGAACTCTTTTTCATAGGTTGACATTAACTGGTGCTTGGCAGAAAGTGTTTTACTCAAATAAGCAATAGGGTGACCCTTTTGACTCAAAATTGCTCATATTCCCACCCCAAAAGCATAAGTTTCAATCACAAATTCTTTGTCAAAATTAGAAAGAGCTAACACGGGAGCACTAATCATAGCTTATTTCAAATTCTCAAAAGCTGTTTGAGCTTCTTCATTTCACTTAAAGACATTAGTTTTCAACAACCGAGTTAAGGGTCTCGCTTACACTTGCATAACCATGAACAAATCTTCTAATAACATCCACTAAGACCCCAAAACCCCCTTGATTGCTTTATATTAGTAGGAACTGGCCAGTTTTCCATTGATTTGATCTTAGCTGAATTAGTAGACACTCCACTAGCATAGATATCATGGCCTGAGTACTCCAAATGAGTTGTCTCAAACACACATTACTGAGCTTTGCATACAATTGATGCAACCTCATTGTGGACAAAATAACTTCCAAATGTTCCACATGTTGTGTTAGTGTGTTACTATAAATCAATGTACTATCAAAGAAGACCAGTGTGAATTCCCTCAAAAGTGGCTTACAAGCTTCATTATCAAATATTGGAAAATAGAAGGTGCACTAGTAAGTTCAAAGGGCATCATTGATTCGCTCCAAACCGTCAAGTTTTCTCATGTTCGGCCACATTCATGAATGGCCAACCGTAAGAAACTTAAAGCGGTTCGAAAAGAATGCAATGAAGATCGGAGAGTATAGGGTTTCCTCGGTCGTTATGTCCAAGCGAAGTGCAATGGATCACCAAACGTATAGTGATCGAGAGATTTGAAGCGGAAAAGGAGATTTGAATGATTATAACTACAGGAAAAGCTCATAAACTAAAGGGGCTTAAATGCAAATTAAAGGAAATTTAAAAGATAAAAATATTAAATAAACGCTATCACTATTTGCAAAATGATGTTTTGATTTTATGTTTTATAAAAGCGAATTAAAAACTACGTAGCGTCTGAAATGAAAATATGAAACTTACACAATATTAATCCTAAAAATATGAAATGATATTTTACAATCCTAATGATAAAAGAAAATTATTAGAAAAGAAAATTATTTTTACAACTATTTAATTAATTATTATTAATTAAAAACTATTTTTAACTATTTAGTAATAACTTAAAATGCAAGAAAATAGGAAATAAAGCTAGAAAAATAAAATTATGGCTTAGAAAAATCTAAAATAACAAAATAGAATTTTCAAAACTATTTTTTGTATTTTTCTGATTATTTTTCTATTTTCTAGGAATTAAAAACTATTAAAAACTAATTAAATTACTTAAAAATACAAATTTAAATAAGAAAAATCTAGAAAAATATTTTTTTGACTTTTTATATTTATCTTAACTTAAGAAAAATGAAAAATTATTTTTTTGAACCTTTTCTTAATTAATTGTATTAAATGCTAATTAAAAATGTTAAAAAAAACAATTAAAATCAAGAAAAATAGCAAACTGATTTGGAAAAATCTGAAAATTTCAAGAAAAGTCTAAAACAATATATAGAATCTAGGAAAAATGGAAAAACATGTGGTTATGTGGGGGATTATGCAACTGCTATACCAAATGCTTATAAATAAGCACTTTGAATAAGCCAAAGACCACAAAAAGCCACCAAAAGATTACAGAAGCTTGGAAATGCTAAAAGAACTCTAAAGCAACTAAAAACAACAAGCATAAACCTCTGGAACTAAAATTGCTATGATTTGATTGATTTGAGTAATGAGCTAAAAACAATTTTAGGCTCTTACTTTGGACTAGAAAATAAGCACTGAGATAAGCTGGAATCAAGAAAACAAAAGAAGGGACCTAAAGAAGACCTGGGTGAGAGTTTGTAAACCAAAAACAGACCTAGAGGAGCTATGATAAGCTCTGACAAGCCTTGCAATACCCAATGCGAGACTCGGTCAATCACCGAGTCAATGCACAGGCACATAAGCCCACATTGACAAGCTAATATGAAGCTTCTATAAAATTCACAAAATATACTAAAATGGAGATAAGAAAATAGACCAAGAGGGACTTTTAAAACCACAAGTTTCATTGAAATTGACTCGAAATGAGTCCATGAAAATTCCTCTAGTTTGGCTAAAAGCTGAATTCACCACTTTGACTTTTTAACAAAGCGAAAATTTGACCAACTTGAGATTTGATCTTGATTTAAGGACTGAATATGATGTTAATAGATGAAATGAACTTAATGCAAGCTAAATCTATGAATTTGAGACACAAAACAAGTTTTTGCTTTAATGAAAATCCAACAGTTAAGTATTTTAGACAGATAAAAGGTAATTTGGACTTTTAAGGTTTTCAACTGAGATTTAATGACCCAAATGGTTCAGGTTAACCTAGTTGAGACTGAGTAGACAAGATCTAAGTACAAACTACAATTCAAACTCCAATACCACTACTGACCCAAACACACCTGTTTCAACTGAAATGCAATTAAATCTAAACCAACTGTTGAACTAACTCTAGCAAACACTTAAACTGAATCTAAATATGCTAAATACAACTATATAAACAAGTTTGAACTAGTTATAACTACAAATACAAATGCAAACACAATCGCAAAATAGATGGCGAAATTGAAATACTCACTTACAGATGACCAGCTGACTTCTCAGGCTAAACCAGAACCAAAACTAACCTAATCTAGTCTAATTCAACCCAATATCACCACTTCATCAACCTTTATCCATTTCCAAGACCAACTGCACCCATTTTGACTTTTATTGACCATAAACCAAATTTGCTTGAACTGATTCAAGTAGCATACCAAAGACTATAATAAGCTTAAATGAGCTTATTTGATTTTAACATGAGCTTATTAGAAGCTTGAACATAAAATTTGAAACTGAAAATGAGACGGTGAACAATAAACTTGATATTTGATTAAACTTTAAAATTGATACTCAAAAGCACAATACAATAATGTTTCAACTTAAATGTGATACAAACAAACCGAAATTACAACATTTTGATTTAAACTAATACATTTATAAAAAAACGACATTAAAGAAAATTATAAAACTAGCTACTACTCCTCCTTCTCTCATCCTTCCTTTTTATACACCAACTTGTCTTCTCTCATCTCCGAGTATATCCCACCATTATTCAGGGCCATTGGATGACTTGACAATGTTGGCCATTGATTTCATTTTGGCGGAAATGTGTATTTTGTGAGTTGGGGTTGAGTGGAAAGGAGAAGGTGCATTTAATGTGTTTTGGAGGAGGTGGAGGTGGAGGAACAAGATAGTGTAAAGGTGAGGAGGGGATGGGTTGGAAGTGTGTTGTTGAGGAAGGTAAGCGGTTGGGAAGAAAGGGTTTTGCGCGTTTTGCTTGTTTGACCGGTGAGAGTTGATGGTGTTAAATATCAAAGGGGTCAAATGAAGGAGTCCAAAAGGGTTGGCGTGGTCCAGGTGTAATGGCAGTCCAAAAAGGGTGTGAAGGGTTTAATAACATAGGACCTAATGTGTAATTTCGGAAATCAAGGGACCTAGGTCGCCAAATCGCAAAGTTGCTCCAAGGACTAAAAGTGACAAGTTTCAATAATGCAAGGACCAAACTTGACATTTTCCAATTTTCAAGGGCCATTTTGCCAATTTTTAAACTTGAAGGACCAATTTTGTAATTTCTCAAAACTTTTGATATTTTTCACCAAAGGACTAATTTTGACAAGTTATGATTTAAAAGGACCTTTGGTGATTTTTCTTTGAAATTAGGACTCGGGGACTATTTCGACAATTTTAGAAACTTGGGAGACTGAAAGCGCCAATTATGCAAATTTAGCTCATTTTCATCGATTTTGAACATTTTGCATCCGAAACATATAAAATGCAATTTTGGAATATTTTCAAGTATTTTGATGCATTCGAGCATTTTAAACGTTTTGCGCTCAGATTTAACCAAAATGATGAGTATTTACACACTCATCAATCATAATAAAACTCATAATAACCTTGATGAGTTTTGACTATTGTCTTTACTACATCATCTTCAAACATTATAATTTGATTGTATCTTGACCTTAGATCTAACTCTGAAAAATATATTAGCTCCAGACAATTCATCAATCAATTATTTTATAATTGGTATTGGAAAGTTTATCTTTGACAATATTCTTATTATGTTGTCTCTAAAACACACACTTTCTCCAAGAGTTATCTTTCTTTTTTACACAACTATTGGATAAGCAAATGGAATGTTACTTGGTCTAATCACCGAGTATCCAACAGTTCTTGAACCATATTCTCAATAACATATTTTTGAGTTGGAGGGTGCATATAGGGTTTAATATTAACTGGTGTAGCACCATCTACAAGTGGAATTATGTGATAATGTGGCTTATTGGGTTGTAACTCCTTCGGAACAACAAACACATCTTCAAATTTCTCAATTAGTTCCATCAATTCAGGTTGCATTCCTCTTCCAATCCCTATAAACTTAACAAATGCACTTATGCATCAGGGAAAACACATAATTACACCAGTGTAGTATTATCGATTAGAAATCAGAGTACCAGTGTAGTAACTCTTGATTTACCAGAATTGTTGATCAAAAAATAACAACCTCCACCAAAAGTGGACCAGAAATGTGATTCTAATGGATGTAAAATATGAATGAAGATGATATAGAGCCAAGAAAGTGCTCTGATACCACTTGATAGACACCAATAGGGATCAATTAAGATCCGTTAAAGGATTACAAACGGCTGGGCAATCAAGAATGAAGAAATAGACCGCCAAAACCAATTTTGTATTATCAAAGTGTGAAATGTCACAAAGACAGTTGGAAGATTACAAGAGTTGAGAGAATTGTATTTCTAAAGCTAAAAGTGAAAGTAGAACAATGCAAGTATTTAAACTCTTGGTTTTTGGCGGAAAGGTTGTTAGGATCGGTTGAGGAGTAAGTCATGTGCACCTCTTGTGTCTAGTCTTTAGACTATGCACAAGCACCTCACATGCCATCAACATTCTAACACCTGATCACTTAAGTACTTATCATTACATTGAAGGGAACTTTTTACCACCTTGTCTTACATCCTACTTTGTTTCTTATTATGCATCTATTCCAAATTTGATTTAGGAGTGCCTATTCAACTCATTTTTTTCCCTTTTTACACAAATTCCATTTTGAGGTCCTTGAAGTTACATTTTAATATCCCCGAGTGTAGACAACCATTGGATTCCTAACACCATTTAACATGCTCATATGGCTAACAACATCACATGTGCATAATTCCACACTGTTAATACAAATAAGCCGTAAAAACATTTATTTATAATTTACGATCTTCTAATGTTTTTACGATATTCTAATGTTTTGTCGATAACAAACGTAAAATCATTTTAACGAAACAAATAAAATACGTAAATGGTTTGAGCCAATAGTTTACTAACACATTTACGTTTTCACATAAAACACTAAACAAGCAAAAGTGGTTTTTATGATTTAGTAATACATATGTACAACAACTAGTGTTTACATATTGGGCAAATATATACATAACTAGTATGTATCATAATGGGTAGTATAATGGGTAGAAGTTTAAGTATTTAACCCATTGACCAAATACATTGAATGTTGTTGGGTAAAACCCAAAGTCCATGACCCATACCCATGGATCATAACCCATAACCCATTGCATGACATCATGCATAAGTCATATATGGATATTATCCATGACCCATGGTTTTAACCCATGACCCATGGACTAGATGCATTGCATCTTGTAGATACATTGTATCTACTTGGAAACCCATGGTACAAAGTCTAGGACCCATGACCCATAACCCATGACCCATGATCCAAAACCCATGGCCAAAGGGGAGCGTCCCACGGATCCCCAGTAATACACTGGACGGATCCCTCAAGTGAGGGATTCGTGGAACAGTAGCTAAAATTCCTCTATAAATAGTGAGCCATTTCATCATTTTGGGTTGCCACTCCCACACATACTTTCTCCAACTATTGTAACCTTCTAACCTCAGATCCTAAGGATCTCTCTATGTAGTTTGTGTTTTGTTTTTGTGTGATTCTCTAGGTTCCTCTTAAAGGCGAGATCACCACCTCTTGAAGTCGAGCAAGCTCAAGTCCATGAGTTGCCATGCTTCATCATCATCAAGACTATTGAGGTTCTCTTGTTGATAGTTCTTTCTTCCTCCATAGAAGTGTTGTGTCAAAGGCATTAGTGAAGGATGCCGAAAGAGTCAAGACTAAAGCATTAGTGAAAGGTGCTTAACGTCCGTGTCAAAGGCATTAGCGAAGGATGCCGAAAGAGTCAAGACGAAGACATTAGTGAAAGGTGTCAAACGTCCGTGTCAAGGGCATTAGTGAAGGATGCCTAGAAGTCAAGTCAAGTGGCATTAGTGAAAGATGCCAAAGGTGTATAATCGATGAGGTGCATCGATATACAAATAGAGATAGGTTATATCCAAGGATATTGATATCCTTGATGATGTTGTAATAAGGAGTGGGTTTCCTTTGGGATAGGTGTTGTGTAGTGTTGGGTAGTAGTTCCTCCATTGTAATGGAACTCGATATCTAGCCTAGTACCGGATAAAGGGTAGGCGACGTTGTGATAGGTATGGTTCTACCTTTTGGAAGAACCCGGTGTCTAGCCTAGTACCGGAAAAAGAGTAGGCGACGTTGTGAAGGCTTCTCCGCCATAAGGAGTTGGTATCGTGTAGTGTTTACGAACTCGAGTAGGTGACTCGGGGAGTGGAGTAGGGCAAGGAAGGTGTCCTTGTAGCCGAACCACTATAAATACTTGTGTCGTGGTTTCGTGTCTCTCACTCTTCTCCTTTACATTACACATTTCCATATCCATCTATCAACATCCAACATACGCATATAAATAGATTGACATAAGTCGATCCAAATATTTTAAAAACATCGTTTTAATTGGTAAAACTATTCAACCCCCCTTCTAGTTTTCCACATTTGGCATCAAAGCTTCGTTACCAAGTTTCTTAGAGTATGTTGTACTTTAAAAACTTGATACGATCCGTGTATATTTGAAAATTACAAAGAAGGAAATCTTTTAAAACAAATTATTTCTTCTATGTTGGATATTGATAGATTATTCTAACATTTTCTCTTCAAGAAATCTTCATGCTAGGATCTCTCCAAAGTCTTCATTTCTATTCAAAGAAAATGTAGTCAACCTTCAAGGAAGAATCTAAAGTAATCGCAATCGATGAGTGTGTAAATACTCATCATTTTGGTCAATCTGAAGCAAAACGCTTAAAAATGCTCGAAATGCATCAAAATACTAAAATATCTCAAAGTGCATTTTATATGTTTCGGATACAAAATGTTTAAAATCGATGAAAAATGAGCTAAGTTTGCATAATTGGCGTTTCATCCCCGACTTTGAAAATGGCAAAATCGGTCCCTAGGCACTTATTTTATAAGAAAAGTCACCAAAGGTCCTTTTGGAATCATAAATTGTCATATTTAGTCCTTTGGTGAAAAATCCAAAAGTTTTGAGAAATTACAGTTTTGATCCTTGGATTTTAAAATTGTTCATGTTTAGTCCTTGGAATTTCACAATTGGCAGATTTGGTCCCTTGGAATATTGGAGGTTGGCAAAACTAGTCCTTGGTTTACTTTTCAGAATCTACATGTATGGTCCTTGGATTTTCAGAATTACACAAATGGTCCCTAGTGTTGAAAATGGATTCAATATTAATCCTAAGTCCATATCCAATCCAAGTCCAATATCACTTAAGCCCATTACCCAGTCCAACTCCCAACCCGTCAATAAACCAACCCGACCCACCCACGCTTAATAATTAAAACAAACACACCCTACGCGCTTTTCCCCTGCCTCCCCAACAACTAGCCCTGCAACCCGGACAACCCATCCCCTCTTCACCTTTACACTACCATGTTACCCTATCCTCAACAACACCCAAAGGCATTAAATGCACTTCAACCCTATCACTCAACCTACAATTGTCAAATACTTGTTTTCCATAAAATGAAATCAATGGCCGGGATCACTTTACACATCCAATGGTTGATATTATTGCTGGGAACTATTCAGAGAGGTGAGAGAAAGATAGTTTGGGTATAAAAAGAAGGAAGAGGAAGGCAAGATGGGGGTAGTTAGTTTAATTTCAATAATGTATGTCGTTTTTTAAATTATTAGTCTTAACTGATTTCTTAGTTGTATTTTGAAGTTTCTTTGTATCAAAGCAACTTAGTTCATTGTATTGCAAGTATTTTAAAGTATCAATTTAAGCTTTTGTTCACTTCTCATGTTTTATGTCAACTGTTGAAAATTGCAATTTCAAACTCTCATGTATAAGCTTCAATCACTTATTTATAAGCTCAAACAAGCTCATACTAGTTCATTATAGCTTTCATGAGCTCAAATTTAAGTTTCAAGCATTTTAGTTACTGGTCAACAAAAGTCAACATGGAGCATAAATGGGTCTGAAATGGAAATGGTTGAAGCAGACATGGATTTGGGTTGATTTATAGTCAGTTGGGTTGGATTTGATAGGTTAGTAGTTCTGGTTTCACTGTTTTCAAGCCATTGTGGCTATGGACACTTGTAAGTGTTTTTCAACAATTCATAGCATAGTCTGTTTTTGTGGTTACAAGTAGTTAAAATATGTCCATTAAGGTGTATTTAGGTTGGCTCAACATAGTTTGATCATTGAAACTAGTTGGATTAATAGTTAGCTTATTTAAAATTGCTTATCAGTTGATTAAAGGGTGTTTGGCTCTATTGATTTAACTGCCCTTAAGGAGTATTCAGTGATAGCTTCTAGTTGTTTCATGTTTGTTTAGCCCATTTGTGATCATATTTGTCATAGTCTTGTGCCTGCAACTCTCATAAGTCAACTTACCATGAAATCTGTCTAAACTGCTAATCTGTTGTCATTTTGGAAAAGCAAAAGGGTTGTTTTGTGTTTAGAATTGTTAGACATTGCTTGCATCAGCTTTAGTTCATCTATTTACTTCATAATCAGTCCTAAAATTGGAATCAAAGTTCACTTTAGTCAACATTTCATTTTTGGTTCAAAAGTCAAAACTTGGAAAATCTGTTTTGGGTCCAACTGCAAGGATTTTTCATGGCTTCATTTTGAGCCATATTTAGTGAAACTCGGCATTTTATAAAGTTCAACTGGTCTATTTCTTTATCACCATTTTGTATAATTTTGCAATTTTTAGAAGCTTCAAAACGACTTCTACTTGGTCCTAATTTCAGACACGTAAACTCACTTATGCCGAGTTTTCTCGCTTTGAGCAAGCTTGCACAAAGCTCATCGAGCTCACTTTAGTCTCATCTTTGGTTCATATGTAGTTAGCCAGGTCTAGATTAGGTTCCAATCATTGGTTTGTAGTTTCACTTATCTAGTAGCTTATTAGTAGTCGCAAGTAGCCCAGAATCTGTTTTTAAGAAAAGCTCAAACCACCAAATCATTGCAACTTGCATTCCAGAGGTTATAAGCAGTTGAGACTTGTTGCATTTTAGCTCTTTTAGCATTATATAGCTTGTGTATTCATTTGGTAGCTTTTGGTGCCCATTTGTTATTCAAGTGCTTATTTTAATAAGCACTTGTACATCGATTCATATTCCTTCACACAACACCTTGTTTTTCTATTTTCCTAGATTCTAAGTATTATTTTAAGCTTATCTTGAATTTTTCAGATTTTTCTAAGTTAGTTTGCTATTTTTCTTGATTTAAATTAGTTTTTAAGCATTTTTAAATAGCATTTAATACAATTAATTAAGAAAAGCTTCAAAAAAAACAATTTTTCATTTTTCTTAAGTTTAGATAAATATAAAAAGACAAAAAAATATTTTTCTAGATTTTTCTTAGTTAAATTTGTATTTTTAAGTAATTTAATTAGTTTTTAATAGTTTTTAATTCATAAAGAATAGAAAGATAATCAGAAAAATACAAAAATAGTTTTGAAAATTCTATTTTGTTATTTTAGATTTTTCCAAGTCTTAATTTTATTTTTCTAGCTTTATTTCCTATTTTCTTATATTTTAGGTAATTATTTACTAGTTAAAAATAGTTTTTAATTAATAATAATTAATTAAATAGTTATAAAAATAATTTTCTTTTTCTAAAAATTTTCTTTTATCATTAGGTTTGTAAAAATGTCATTTTCATATTTTTAGGACTTTTATTTCTTAGATCTCACTTTTTATTTTGTATGTTTACGTAATTTTATTTAAACGTAAGTTTTAAGTTTTAAACGTTCATCAATTTTAAAAATAGTGATAGCGTTTATTTAATATTTTTTTTATCTTTTTAACTTTCTTTAATTTGCATTTAAGCCTCTGTAATTTGTTGGATTTTTCTGTAGTTATAATCATAACAGATCCCTTTTTCCGCTCAAATCTCTCGATCACTATTCGTTGGGTGATCCATTGCATAGCTCATTGGGACATAACGACCGGGAAACACTATACTCCCGGATCTTCATTGCATTCGTGCTTGTTGTTTTAAGTTTCTTACAATTGACCATTCACAGTGGTCACCGTGAGAAAACTCGACGGTTTGCACGGATCAAGAACTCACTTATTCTAAGTACAACCAATTACTTTAAAAGCTCATGAAGTATTTTTCGGCTTTATGGTCTCCATAAACCATCTAAAGAGCGTAGAGGTATGTTTACTTTCCATTAGCTAGTTTACATCTACATGAATATGTTGATATCATTTTCTTTTATTTTATTTAGACGTTAATAATTGCTGGTATCTAAAAAAGGTCTCTTTTCCCCACTTTCCCGACTTACTCATCATCGGGAATAGTATTCCTTCTTGATCTCGTCAAACTAACGCCGTCGTCACAAATAGATCCTTGATAATTAACTTATCAAATCTCGTTGACCAAACAACTTTTCAATTAGAAACCTCAAATCTATTTTTGTTCCATAAGCTAGTTTATAACTTATTACAAAAATAACGCCTAAACACCCTTTTTACATCACCGTAGCGGATCCTCTAGTTAGACTAGCCGGATCCCTAATACAAGGGATCCAGGGAACCGTGTGATGAAACCGACTATACGCTTTTCAAAATCAATTATGCTCCTTTCCCTCTCCTCAGAAAACACAAAAAACGACCCAAGTGCTGGTTTCATCTCCATAGGACTTCATATCCTCAAGCATCCTTCTCTAGAACATCATTGTAAGTAATTACACTAATATGTTCTAATCTTCATCATCTTCATCCTAGGGTTTATGGTTTTTAAGTTTTCTTAATCAATTGATAAAATTAGGTTTTGCAAAATTGATCACTAGAAAGGATTTTCACATAACTAAGATTACATTGTGCTTACAACATTGTTAATACAATTCAAAACCATAAACCCATCTCAACAAATTTTACCTAATTGGAATATTTGTTTTTCTAGGACCAACCATGCCTAAAGCCACCCAACAAGACCACCATGATACCGCCCACTACCTCACCAAATACTATCGAAAGAGGGTTGTCAAAACCGATCGCAAAGTCTTCAAAAGACTTGAAAACGACTTATCCACGAAGATCGTGTGGTCAAGGAATGTTTCCTTGAAAATACCGACATTCGTCAAGTCTTCTCGGCAATCAAATTTGATTGTCTTCTTGATATTGATGAACAAATTTGTCCGGTTTTCATCTATGAATTCTACAAAAGCGTTAGGATCATTCGAAATACCGATGATAGCATTTCAATCGCTTTTATCATCAATAAACAAAACTTCACTCTACCCCTCAACACATTTGATCAAATCCTTCGCATTCCTTATGAATAAATTTGCATGTACTCTCAAGATTGGGCAATATCCACTCAATCTTTTGCACTTGATTCCAAACCAATCTACCATACTCCTCTTGATGACCCCGCGGTTGTTCGAGACACCATTTTCCAAATTAGAGCCGACCAATCTCGCTTCAACCGCAACAAAGAGCTCATTCACCGTGATCCCTTTCAAATGGAACTTTTCTAAATGCATTCCATCTATAGAAAATGGGAAGAAATTCTTAGGGAAAATGTCATTTGTTTGGTCAGAAACAAAGACCATCCAAATGCATGTCTTGTGCTAATGATTTATTTCCTCATTTACCAAAGGCCATTTAATCTCGCCTATTACATAGTGAAGAGAATGGTCGGGGTATTCAAAGTTGCCAACATGGTACTTCCGTATGGTATGCTCCTAACACGACTCCGTGAGTATGTTAGTGCAATGCAACCATCCCCAATCAATGATGATCATTTCCTCTCCAATCACGTCATGGTACCACTCACCAAACAACCCTCTAAACGGTTCATGGTCAATGGAAGAAGACCTAAGGCTCTCCCGGACTCCTCGGATGAAGAAGAAGTAAATGTCAACCCCGAAGCCAACGTCAACTTGGATCCCATTACCTACTTTCAACAACTTCCAACTCTTCCAAACGAGACCGCGGAATTCAAACAATTGAAGGGTATGATCCAATTCCTAACTAACTACGTCGTGAAGTCGGGAAAGAGGAAAAGAAAAGATTGACAAAAGAGACATTAGGATTATGTTTGATTTTAGACATTTTGTTTATCTATTTACAATGAATGTTTATGTTTGTGAAGCACGTTAGTTTGGTTGTTTGGATATTACCATTACTACTCTTGTCTATGATATGGTTTATGAGATATCTTGCTTGTTTTGATGTTCTTTAGAGTAGAGATCAATAAGAATTAGCATATATAGTATTGTGCAAAATTTGCATCCCTTTCTGTGATGCTTGTGATCTGCAGTTGTCGGATACCTAAGAATGTACTAGACGGATCCCTCCTTTAAGGGAACCATGGGATCCGTGATGACAGATGAGCAATGCAGAATCCCACACATCAAAACAGCTCACTAGATCACTTCACACTAGCTAAACATAAGGCCTTAGGACCACTTAAGTCTTCTTCAAGCTTAAAAAGCTTCACACTCACCCATAGCTCATTTAGGATCACACTTAAAGTGCCTTTTAATTTTTCATATCACCGAAACTCATCATCCTTCCGCTCTTACACTCACACATCATCAATCACATGTCAACACAACTAGTTTTATAAATTTCTCAATTTTAACAAATTGTTTTTAGTCATCTCTACCTCAAAATGGGTCAAACACTAGTTTTTCAATTCTTATAATTTTTAAGGATTTTTCAAATTTCATCTCAAGTTTCCATCTGATCTCTAGGATCATTTAACATGACTTGACATCATTTAAATTCCTAGTGCCATCCTTGATCACCCACTGGTGATCATAAAGTTCCATTTTCCTTCCATAAAAGGCAATCATTGGCTACCACCACTCATTACCCTTGATCATTTAAGGCATACCTCATTTAAAACACTTAAGAAGACTAAGACACTCAAGATGTATAGGTATTAGATTGTACCAACATCATTTTCCTCTTTTCCTAATCACGATAGCGGATCCCTAGGATTAGCCTGACGGATCCCTCATAGGAGGGAACAGTGGGAACCGGTTGGCGATTCGAAGAAATCTTGCCTAAAGCAATCATTTCAAGCCCTTTTGGCTAACTTGAACACTCCATCCGCCTTAAATAAACTCATAGATTAGTGCACAACCGTAGTTGACCCTTGTGCATGCAAATCATCACATTTCTAAGGATTTTAGTGGCTTAAGTCTTTAATGCACTTCCCAAATCTTTCCCTTTATAAGTCATCTTATTAGAATCTCTTAGTCATCAACCACAACATAATTCTTAGCATTTAGAAACCTTCTCCTTAGTCATTTCATCATGAGGAAAGCTCCTAGTGCTAACTCATCCACCAAAGAACCACCCAAGAAACTTGCTCGTGTTGTACACGAAATTTCCTCAACAGAATCATCTCCCGTTAAATCCACAAATTCTAGGATTTCTCCTCCACCAACTCAACCTATCAAACCAATCCCCAAGAGGACTGTTCCCACAAAAATATCATCACCGAACTCCACAATTCCTACTAAACCAAACACACCCTTTTCCACCCAACCAACATCATTGGTGCCTATAGCCATATCATTTATCACCTCACAATCATCTCCACCTCTCTACAATTTAGAGGACTTGCCTCCTAGGCCATCTAATCCTCCACCATTGCCGACACTCTCTTCAATAGAGAAGAATGTGCAACAAACCCAAGGTGTTGAATCAACACATGCACCGGTACCCTTTTCTCCATTTCCCTCAAATGGTCCATTTTGGATTATGAGGAATCATCAAAGTCAACCACCCGACCACATGGAATTTGACACCTCTCTACCTCCACCATCATCCTTTGTTGAGCCATCATTGAATGTGCCTCCACCAATCCCTCCTTCGTTTGAGGATCCTCAACCTCCTTCACTAGAATCTCCACATCAAGCCGCTCTATCTTTACCACCACCTTTTCCAAGCCATGACATGGATTGCTATCATTGTCAACACATTGAAGGCTTGATACATGAACTACGTGAAGAGCAACGTTTCATGCTTTATCACCTCCTCGAACGTTTCGATGAGGTCAACAAACCTAAACAACCGTGAGCTTAAGAATTAAAGTGGTGTTCTAGTCTTAAGATTAACTTAGATCGTTTAGGAATCACATTTCATGTTTAAATCATTCTCTTAGTTTTAGAGATTTGTAGATCATTTCTCGTAGTTTTATTGAATGAAGTTACATGTTTTATGCCATGTTATTTTGAGTATATGTTTGTTGCTTGAACAATTATCTCACTTTGATGTTAACATTATTTGTTACATCGCCATTGCTGTTTTAAGCTTTCAGACAGACGGATCCCTCCAAGGAGGGAACCGTGGGATCCGTGCAACAAAAGACTTGCCTTCTATAACTTGAGTCTTGTTTGCAGGAAATTATGCATTATATATTTGTTTTCTAACCTTTGTTTTGTAGATTTTCAATATACACATGAAGACTTTGACTACCTAAGCTAGGGGAGCTTTGTGTCAAAACAATACATTGCAAAATCCTTTGCAATATAATCCTCATTTGGATTACATTTCATGACGTCCCTTTGAAAAGTTTCAATCATTAAGGGGGAGCATTATCGTCACAAAGACGAAACCATTTGCAAACTTAGTTGCAATGCATTAGCTTAGTAATTTTTCTTACTTGACGCCCTCACAAAGAGATGGACTCGTCAAGGGGGAGTTAAGACGAGAACACTTCTCGTCACTTGCTCTCTACTTTTTCACATTACCTTTTTTTTCTTAAAAACAATGTGTTAGTTTCTTTTCAAGCTCTTTTGTTTCTACAAAAGGAGAGAAGAAAGTAAAACTACAATTCAAACTTTTAAATTTAGTTTTCCTTAAAATAACTTTATGTTTTGTCATCAACAAAAGAGGAGATTGTTAATACAAATAAGCCGTAAAAACGTTTATTTATATTTTACGATCTTCTAATGTTTTGTCGATAACAAACATAAAGTCATTTTAACGAAACAAATAAAATACGTAAATGGTTTGAGCCAATAGTTTACTAACACATTTACGTTTTCACATAAAACACTAAACAAGTAAAAGTGGTTTTTATGATTTAGTAATACATATGTACAAAAACTAGTGTTTACATATTGGGCAAATATATACATAACTAGTATGTATCATAATGGGTAGTATAATGGGTAGAAGTTTAAGTATTTGACCCATTGACCAAATACATTGAATGTTGTTGGGTAAAACCCAATGTCCATGACCCATACCCATGGAGCATAACCCATAACCCATTGCATGACATCATGTATATGTCATATATGGATATTATCCATGACCCATGGCTTTAACCCATAACCCATGGACTAGATGCATTGCATCTTGTAGATACATTGTATCTACTTGGATACCCATGGTCCAAATTCTAGGACCCATGACCCATAACCCATGACCCATGACTTAAAGCTCATGGGCAAAGGGGAGCGTCTCACGGATCCCCAGTAATACACTGGACGGATCTGGGATCCGTGGAACAGTAGCTAAAATTCCTCTATAAATAGTGAGCTATTTCTTCATTTTGGGTTGCCACTCCCACACATACTTTCTCCAAGTATTGTAACCTTCTAACCTCATATCCTAAGGATCTCTCTATGTAGTTTGTGTTTTGTTTTTGTGTGATTCTCTAGGTTCCTCTTAAAGGCGAGATCACCACCTCTTGAAGTCGAGCAAGCTCAAGTCCATGAGTTGCCATGCTTTGTCATCATCAAGACTACTGAGGTTCTCTTGTTGATAGTTCTTTCTTCCTCCATAGAAGTGTTGTGTCAAAGGCATTATTGAAGGATGCCGAAAGATTCAAGACTAAAGCATTAGTGAAAGGTGCTCAACGTCCGTGTCAAAGGCATTAGTGAAGGATGCCGAAAGAGTCAAGACGAAGACATTAGTGAAAGGTGTCAAACGTCCGTGTCAAGGGCATTAGTGAAGGATGCCTAGAAGTCAAGTCAAGTGGCATTAGTGAAAGATACCAAAGGTGTATAATCGATGAGGTGCATCGATATACAAATAGAGATAGGTTATATCCAAGGATATTGATATCCTTGATGATGTTGTAATAAGGAGTGGGTCTCCTTTGGGATAGGTGTTGTGTAGTGTTGGGTAGTAGTTCCTCCATTGTAATGGAACTCGATATCTAGCCTAGTGCCTGATCAAGGGTAGGCGACGTTGTGATAGGTATGGTTCTACCTTGTGGAAGAACCCGGTGTCTAGCCTAGTACTGGAAAAAGAGTAGGCGACGTTGTGAAGGCTTCTTCGCCATAAGGAGTTGGTGTCGTGTAGTGTTTACGAACTCTCGAGTAGGTGACTTGGGGAGTAGAGTAGGGCAAGGAAGGTGCCCTTGTAGCCGAACAACTATAAATACTTATGTCGTGGTTTTGTGTTTCTCACTCTTCTCCTTTACATTACACATTTCCATATCCATCTATCAACATCCAACATACGCATCTAAATAGATTGACATAAGTCGATCCAAATATTTTAAAAACATCGTTTTAATTGGTAAAACTATTCAACCCCCCCTTCTAGTTTTCGACACACACCTTGCAACTAACATTTGAACTTCTTACATTCACTATTACTAGTATTATTACATCCATCTACTATAGTAACTCAAAGTGAACAAATAATTTTGATAGAACAACCGAGTCTCTTAGCCACTTCAATATCCAAAAATTGTATGTAGATCCAAATCTACCAAAATTTGCATTACATGTTTACCCATAATTTCTTTAATCCTCATGGTTCTATAATTGAGAACCTCATTCAAAGTATTTAAAGAAACATGTGAACTTCCCATTATTTTTTCAATTTTGTCTTCTTCCAAACACTTCACTCTAGACTCTTCTTCTTCCACATCGCCATCCTCAGCTAACACCGCCAAAGAATACAACTTTCATGAACATTTGTGTCTAGGAACATACTTTTGATTACAATAAAAACACAAATTCTTAGCCCTTTTGTCTTCATATTCCTCTTAAGTATTTTATTTCTTAATGTTTGATTTATAATCACAATCTGCATTTGTTTGGGGTAAAGCCAACAAATGTTTTGAATTCTAACTACTAATTGGTTGTGAAGTAAATCTTGAAGTGTTCGTGTTACTAGCATAGAGCAAAATATATTATTTTTCTTAATTGCATTCAGTGTAGCCTTTTGTAAATTTGTTAAATAGTAAGCATCATATAGTGTCATAGACTTGAACATCCTTGCCCCCATTTCAATTTCTCGTGGTTAACCCTTAAGATAAAAAGTAATAGCATGTTCCTCACTAATACCAACCCTACTTAACGAATTGGCAAAAGCAACTTGATAATCCTTAGCAACAGTTTCATACTTAACATTTTTTAGTTGAGCCATTGATCGTCAAATACTGTAACACCCCAACCCGACAAGGGTCCGAATGTCACATTATGAGTCATATCATAACATACTAATAAAAGTGCAAGCGGAAGTCTTATTAAATAAAATACCAAGTCATATAAACGAATGACTTACAAAGGAAAAATACATAATCCAACATGTCTAAAAGATACGAAATATCAAAACAAATGTTCTTCCAAATGAGTCCAAAATAATAAGGGAAACTAGGGTCGGTTCACTCAAAAGCTCCTACTCTCAGCCCATCAAAGCCCAGCATCCCACTTGGTACCTGCCGCATGGAAAAGAAATGCGGCTGATATAACAAAACAAAAGCTAAACATAATCGAAATACAAAAACGAATCAGAGGAGACTGATAACAAAATCATAACGAATGAGCACAGTGAGTCTATTAGTCAATGGGGAACCTGCAGAACAAAATATTAACAGATATCCATCAAGAACAGAAATCAAAAGACCAAAGTAAAGTAAAGCAGCGAATCATTTAACAAATATAAGCTCATATAAATAACCAAACCTACAAGTATCGAAACATAATCATATAGGAGTTGATGAAAAGTATCATAATCAAACAAGCAACCAAACAGTGTATAAGCATATCAGTCAGCGGATCAACTAGACATGAATATGGCAAACAAACAAATCAGATAATCAGCTATACCTAAGCTAAGCATAATTCTATAATCAGGCGAAATCAACTGAATAGGATGTAAGCATGGGAATCACACAAGTCAGAAAATCAACAATTAATAAACATAATGAATATCATAACAAGCTGAGACACTAATAGAGTATAAGCATGTCAGTCACAAGTATAGATAGGAAATATTGAGCGAACATCATAACTAAATGAAGTAGCTGAACAAGAATACAACATGGCAAACTAAACAAATCAACTAGACTGATAACATAAGTTGTACCATATTCCTTTATCAACCAGCAACATGAACAGAAGTGTAAACATGGCAGATCAACAAGTCAGGTAAACATCCATTACTATGTTGAACCGATAACATAAGCATCAGAAACATCAAACAGAAGTACAAACATGGAAATCACAATTTGCAGGTAGATTACTAAATGATAGTCATAGCCCTCGACATAAGCGAACGAAGTATAACATGATCAACGGATAAATCAAATGATTACATACTAGCATGGCAACCGGATGAATCAAATAGTCACATAAACGGACATGGTAAGCGGATAATCAGATATTAGCATGATAACAGATGAATCAGGTAACCACATACTAACATAGTAGACAGAGAAATCAAGTAATCATAATCAGCATGGTAAACAGATGGACCAAATAATCATATAATAGCATATTCAACACTTGAATCCAATAATCATATAATAGCTCGGTAAACGGGTGAAGTAGTAATCTGAAGTATAAGCTTGGCAACCAACCGAAATAGAGTGAAAGCATAGTAAATCAAATGAACTGAAGCATGAGTCCGATAGTCAAACGAATCACATAAGAATACTGAGTGAATAAGTAGTCAACTGAATGACTGAATAGGCATAGTAAACGAATGAATCAAAATATCAGATAGTCACATAATAACCAAATCAGAATGTTGCCACGAGCACCTAATACTAAAGGAGATACTCCAATAGCCAAATCTAACAAATCACATATCATAACCCATATCTGCCAAATCATATCAAATTCATCAAATCATAAGTGCACAAGGAGGGGAGACCTCTCAAGTACCAAATGGAGTAGCTAGCTCCCAAATGTGAGGGAGTGTATTGCACACACGCACCACATCACCAAAACTGAACTGAGTGCCTAGGATGCATCCATACGCTCCCTGCAAAACAAATAAAATATACATATGCCAGTACGAGACTATACATACGTATTCATAATGGCCAAGTGCACACATGTCATAATCATATCAAAAGGGAATGCCGGGGACGAATCACACCGCCCCAGATAGTGTCATGCCATTGGTGCATCAATGACATGGCTATGGTACCTCCATGGCTAGTTAGCTCGGGCAACCAAATAAAACAAATCATATCATATCAAACTGATCATATAATGGAATCATATCAATAAATGATCTCAAACAGATAACATATCAAATGAATAACTAATCGAATATCAAATCAGAGGATTGATTCGTTTGTTTGTGAGTGTGGTGAATAAACACAATATCAATATATCAAATTAACCGTAAAACCCGACAAATTAACCTTTTAGGAAAAGGGGTAATGTGCCAAATCTCACGGGTGTGATAAAGTGATACCGGAAAAGTGATTTCCCGGGTCGTGTCCCAACGAGGTGTGAATGGAAGGATTCGTTGAGTTTCGTGATTTATAACTTGAATTGGTTTTAAAGAATTTGGATTTGATTACGTATTCTACAATTTAAAGCACGGAATTGAAATTTAAGCACGTAAATGAAGGTAAACACTTATTTAACAACTAATTAACATAAAAAACATTAAAACGAATCTAAATTATGGTCTAGGGTGCTAAAACACAAAAACGCGAAAACCCGACCTAATCCCGAGCCTCGAAAGTGAAAAAGATGCAATTTAAGGCCTACGGGTGTAAAACTAATTTTCCTATGTCCTAATTGACTAAAAATAATTTTAGAAAAAGACCGAGTATTTTTTGACTTTTAAATTATTTTTTATGAATTAAAAACTAAATTAATATAATTAATTAATTAAAAATATTAAACTAATTTGGAAAAATCTGAAAAATTCACGAAACTACTTTAAATATTACTGATTCTAGGAAAAATAAAAAAGGTGGTGGTTGCTTTTGAAAATAAGCAAGAAATAAGCTAAAAATGGCTTATGAGTACAAATTGCATTTGAAGGTTAAATATTAAATGATGCAACATTTGGATGAGACAAGTCCCAAGGGCTAGTGGTAAGTGTGTGGTGTGGTGAGCTGGTTGGCCAGGGTTCAAATCCCAGCGTTAACAATAAAATTTTTCTTTTCAGTTTTGCTTTTCAAATATTAACGACACAATCCAACTCAACATTGTTTTGTGAAAACTTTGGTAATGAAAGCTTCTCAATAAGTTGTGACAACAGCTTATTGAGTGTCTATTTGGACAGTTACACACAAACACACCTTTGGACAGTTATATGCACAAAGTAAGCACAACAAGCAGTTGGATAAGCAGATCAAAGGATAAATAAGCAATATAAATTTAAAATAAGCTAACTACAATTGAATTAATAAGCTACAAAAAGGGAAAAGCAGTTGGCAATATAAGTTACTCTATGGGAAATCCTAGGCTAATAAGCAACTACTCAAATGGAACAATAAGCAATGACCAAACTGAAATAAGCTCTATGTAAGCTAAAAAGGGATCTATCCTAATCCTAATAATACTGAAGTGGAACCTAGAGAAGTCTGAATAAGCTAGAGTATAACCCAAATAAGCACTAAAGAGAATGTTTCTGACCTGTGCTACTGCTGCAGTTCCAAAACATCCTGAGGAGGGTTATTTAGAGCTTAATTTTGATCTGAGATAAGTACTCCCAACCCAGAGACAAGCTGCAACAAACAAGTTAGCACATTAGAGATGCAAAAAATGCTAATTGGAGGGACAAAAAAGCTCTGCAACAACTTATAAATAAGCTGTGACAGATGCTATTTGGGACATTGATAACTGATACCGAACAAAAAAATGGGTAAGGGACAGATTTGAACACAGATTTACACTAAGCTAAGATGAACTAAGGTGCAATTAAAATAGACTAGGCAGAAGTTGAGCTTGTAAAGACTGAGGAAAACTTAAATTTGAAAGATTGGAGTATCAAATAAGCCGTAAAATTGGCACATGAACAATGAAATTTTGTCGTTGTTCTGCATGCGATTCAATCGAAAATCAACTTTTTTACCGAGCCTGAGCAAAACTCAATTTAAGAATTGTCAAGCCTTTTAAAACTCAGTACCAACTTCAAATGAAGTTTGACGGGTAAAAACAAGTTTTTGACCATTTTCCAACTTAAAACAAACACCCCTTTAAGGATTGTAAAAGCTTCAGCTTGACCTTTTTTTTTTGCAAACTAACTTTCACTTGCTGAATACTACTTCTAAACTAAGGTAACACTTTTTATGATTGAAAGTAGAGAAAAACAACTAAGCATTTAGGTACTTGTGAAATGAAACAGATTAACAGTAAAGATAACCAAAAGATTTTTCATTAACTAAAAAAAATTACAAATAAAGTAGAAAAACTGATTTAACATTAAAACTAGGGGTTTTAAAATCTAAAACTAGGGTGCCTTCTACAATGGCTTACAATGAAGCTATTTATACTACTCTAAGTCTTCAATTGTGCTTCCCTTGTGTTTCTTCAGTGAGGCAAAACAAGCCAAAAACCACATTTGTGCTTTCTTTATCCAATCCAAGTCGTCCATTAGGTAGGTACCATATTGAAGACAATCTAAGCCATCAGTTGGGTCCTTTGTAGCCAAGGATTGCCAACTTGGCATCCTGGAAAGGAGGGAAGGAATGGTAGTGGGTTTGGGAGTTGGGAGAATCTGGGTAAAGGGAATTAAGGTTGAGGTTGAGTGTCTTGGGTGAAGGATTATTGGGAAAAAGGGTAGATGGTGTTCTGGGTTTAAGAGAAAGAAGAAGAAAAGGGGAAAAGCAGTATTGGAGGGAAAAGGTAAAACGTTTTTTATTGTTTCTGGTTGTGGTGGGTCAAAAGAAGGGTAAAGGGTTTTGGGTTAAAATGAAAATGTTTTGGATTTTTGGGTTAAAAGGGTAGATCGGTCATTTTGGGTTTCGGGAGAGGGTACTTTGGTAATTATGTGTTTCGAGGAAGGTTTTAAGACGGTTTTCCCAAACCCGCTCCAAAAATGTGTCCGGGTCCTCAATTGATCAACGATCGTAGAAAATCACATCCCGGCACCGGCTTCTCAGTACTTTTCTGATTTCAGCTCGATTTTGCCGGTTTTCGCTCTGTTTTCAATCCTTTTGTACCTGCAAGACATAAAACACACTCCGAGGATATTTTTGACATATTTTTTTTTATCATATTTGGGTGTTTTTAGTCGTTTTTTTAGGTCTTAGGTGGTTAAAAACGATGAGTGAATAAGCACTCATCAAATTCCCCCACACTAGGCAATTGCTAGTCCCTAGCAATCAATCACGTGAAGTAATGAAAGACTCAAGATTACCAAGACTACCCCGTTTCGACTTTTTATTTGATGCGAGAAATTTAAACTAAACTGAAAGGTAAACAACATGCTTGATTATCAAAAAATAAGTGGTATCATGGAACGGGATTCACACAAAATGGGTGTCTCCAAGGAATTGTAATCGTCATCCTCTTTTTTATACTCCCAAACTAAGTCTAAACTTATTGTGCAAACGTTTTGGCAAAATGCTAATACTACTTATACTAATAATCTATGTAAGTCGAGACTTAACTTTTTACTCCCACAGTTTATACAATTTAAGTTCGTGTGCTCATTTTCAAAAGTTTGACCATTGAAACCGACCTTGTTATGGTTGTTATCCACTTAACTAAAATCTTAACTTCCCGGAAACTATGAAAGTCTAAGGATCGAAAGGGCCTCTTCTATTTAGCGGCTTTCTTCTCGGCACAACCCAAACCAATTGGCTTTAGGTGACCGGGCTTTTGACACCTCAAGGAGAATAGTACCGGAATTAGCGGGAATTCGATTCCAAAGATTTACGAGGCTACCGTTAAGTTAAAACTAAACCTAAATGGACAACAACCGAAGATAATTTAGAAGTTCGAGATTCAAAGGTGAGATCACTCCATGTAGCGACTTTCTTCTCAGCTTGTCCATTTAAGGAGGCTAGGTTTTCACCCTCGAGAATAGTATCGGAGCTTTCGGGGTCTTTGACTTCAAGAATTTCTAAATCACCGTCAAGCTTTTAGACAACTTTGACGAATCCTAGTTCAACTTCCGATTTAAATTTAAGAAAAAGCAAGTTTCGCACATTTATTCATAAGCAACATAATACTTTTATTCAAGGACTCTTTTTTTTCATTTTTGTCATTTTTCACATTTTTTTTTTTTTTTTTTTTTTTTGACTTTTGACTTTTGACTTGTTATTTACTTTGCATCATTCAAGCACTTTACGATACTTTCATTTTGCACCATTATTCGATTTTAAGAAAGTATGTTTTCCAAAATTTAAATAAAAGTTGAACTTGAGCTCTATATCAATTTTGCTTAAAAACTTTTGTTGTAACAAGACGATTTCAATGTTCAAAAGTTTGACAACGAGCATGTATTTTAGGTCCAATTAGTTAGCTTCTGGGAGAAAAAGCCATAGATTACTTATATAAGCTCTAAAGAGAACCAACTACTCCACGCTTAGCATTTTTATTTGCACAACTCGTAAAAACTTAGCCTAATTGTTAAGAGAGCAGCTAGATCAACACTCTAGCAGAGTCGGGATTCCCTTTGTTCTAACCTAATCAAGACTAAACTTCTGTTGGAATCACTCCTAAACCTAAATCAAGTGTTAGTGATTCATATGTAATAGTTAGCTTAATTATGGCCTTTATGTTTGTTTTAGCTTAAGCTTATGTAGAAGGCCCATAAGCTTAGGCCCATGTCCATTAGGGAAAGGAAGGGATTAGGAGTGTTCCCCTAGCTCCCCTTCCTATAAATACCTTGTATTAACCCTCACTTGAGGGTTGGTTGTTCAATTCATTCTCTTTCACTACTCACGCCTAACCTTTCTCTATAGTCTTACGCGTAGTGTTTGTGTGTGTGTTGTTCATCCGCCTCTCTTCTCCTCTCTATCTCTTTCTATTGTGCTTGTGTTGTAAAACTAGTGACCTAACAGTGGTATCAATCGCCAAATAGTTGGGTGAATCGTGTTTGTTGTTTTTGTGAAGTTTCGGTCTTACACGTAACAACACGTGATACTTTGGTTTGCTTAAAAACACAATTTTTACACTTTTTAATCCAAGATTCTTGTACTTTCAACGTTTTAAGGTGTTAAAATAACTGTTTTTGGCAAAAAGTTTCAAACTTTACGTGTGGATCATTGTTTTCTAGCTTGGTTTTGTACGTAGGTTTATGTCTACGCGTAACGTGGTTTTAAGCTTTGGATCATCAAGTTTCACACCTTTGTGTTATCTTGGTGATATTGAGGCTATTTCATCACAAAAATCTGGTTTAGAAACATCTTTGGGCAACAATCACTTTTACGAGTAAGTCTACGCGTAGCAAAACCCTAAAACTACGCGTAACTTATCCTTTGTTTGATCTTCAGTTTTCGTGGTTTACTCCGTGTTTTCTTGCTTGGATAAGCGAAAATACGTCGAATTTGGATATCTTTTACATTGTGATAGTGTAAAGATCATTTGGGCAAAACCCTAAAATTACGCATAAGCATAAAGCTTACGCGTAGAAAATCCTACGCATAAGATTTATCTTACGCTAAGCTTAGTCTTACGCACAAGGTAATCCTACGCCTAAGTTTTCACGCCTAACTTCTTGTTTTACGCATAACTTTAGTGGTTTCACCTTCCTTGCGTAAGCTAAAACTACGCGTAACTCTTGTCATACGCGTAACTTTGGTGTTTTACGCATAAGTGCTACTTGGTTTATTGTGATTTCTCGCCTAAGGATACTTCATCAACAAAGGTTCATTCGACTACAAAGATCCATTTTATAACACAAGTTTTCAACATGTCACAACCACCATACTCTAATTATTTCCTTACATTTACACTCAACGACAACAACAACTAAGTCCACAACATCAACAATGGAATCAACAACAAGCAATTTATCAACAACAATTTAATCAACAACATACTCCACAGGCGGGAGCAATTCCACCACCACAAATGGTTCAACCACCACCAAGTCTTCAAGTTCAACCCTACACAAACGATTTCAATCAACATCCATCAAGGACCACTATGAAGGAACCCACTTGGTTTGCTAAGATGTGTGAAGCTTTAAGCGACCAACAATCAATTCATGAGGTTGGATCACTTGATAGACCTCAATGCTCACTCCGAAACTACGATCAATGGGTAATTAGGTTCTTTAGGTTTTGTGATATGAAGAAGCCACATGGAAAGTACTTAAAGAAGGTTATCTTGGAAGGTCCATTTCGGATGCCTCTTGTCATTGTGCCGGAGATCCAAATGCTAATCCACCAAGAGATGAACAATCAAACATTGCTCTTCATTGGGACCTAAATCCGGAAGAACTTCTACACTATGAAGTCGATGAGCTTGCAATGCAATATATCCTTTTAGGATTACCAAACCCAATTCTTGAAGTGTTGATGCTCAAAAGGCGCAAAGGCAATGTGGGAACATATTCATCTTCTTATGGAAGGATCTGCACTCAATCGGAGGATATGGAATCCAAAATTTACTTGGCTTATGAACACTTCATGATTGAACACGGAGAGACACTAGAGTCTTATCATCATCGATTCTCGGACATCATAAATGATTTGGATAAACACAACATCATCATGCCAAGAATTGCGTTAATACTAAGTTCTGAGTAGCCTTGGTCACGAATGGGAGAAGTATGTCATTTTCTCCGTCAAGCGAAGAACATGCATCATTCTACATACGGATTGTTGTACGATTACTTGAAGCCTCATCAAAAGGAAGTTGATAAGGAAAGGATTCTCCGTGCTCAAATTGCTTCATCTTCACATCCGGAAAATCAACAACTTGCCTTGTATGCTCAAAACAATTATCCTCCTCAACCAAGAACTCAACCAAGCGCCACAATCACACCAAATGATCAATCACAACAATCTCAACAAAATCAATTGGTTCCTTACAACAACAACAATGATCGGGCACTTTATAGTCAAGCTAATGAGGAATCCGATCCATTCAAGCATTGCAACAATGATTTGTTATGATTGCTAATGCTTTTGGCGTTATACAAACAAATCCAACAATCGCATTCGTTCCTCATCAAACACCGAGAATCAGTGTTGTGAACAATGGACGAGTTGAAGTTGAGATCGTGGTTATGGTCGTCGGATGGGCGGTGGTCAAGGGTTTAATGCTATGGGTAGGAGTAACAATGAGCTCAGTGGTGGAGCAGGAAATGCTCATAATAGGTTGAATGGTCTTCGATGCTACAACCGCAATGAGAAGGACACACAGCTAATGCATGCCCAAAGCCGAGGACTAGGGGCGTGCTTATCACAAATAGGCTCTTCTTTTGGCTCTTAAGGATGAAGTGGTGGAACTCTCACGGACAAAGAACGAGCTTTATGGCGGATCTGAGACTCGAGATGATGATATGGAGGACTTGCAAGCCAATGCGCTTGTTATGTTGATGGCTAATATGCATGAGTTACACATGAGTGACACAGGCCTAGTGTATGACATCGATGGCTTGTCTCGTGTACCCAAACAAACCATATTTATCTACGATCTAATATCTCCGCCAACATCCGAATCCCGCAAGGCTTAGAATGTTCAACATGAGTCGTCCACATCTCATTCCGACGATTT
The DNA here is from genome assembly GCA_022545495.1 of Chrysanthemum lavandulifolium. Classification (NCBI taxonomy): domain Eukaryota; kingdom Viridiplantae; phylum Streptophyta; class Magnoliopsida; order Asterales; family Asteraceae; genus Chrysanthemum; species Chrysanthemum lavandulifolium. The sequence goes on from CM040243.1 coordinate 148,639,105, forward strand.
TCAATTAGACCCGTAGTTACATTTGACGATCAAGATGACCTTATGGTTTCCTTGATAATCAAATTGACTCGTGGTTATACTTGAGGATCTAAATAATGATCATGTTGTGACTCACGTTGAACACGCCGAACTTGTGCCTCGTCCGGATGTTGACCTATGGCAAAACCAACAATCCATAGTGGAAGAATGTCGTGCAAGAAATCGGGACTTGAAAAGTAAAATGCTGCTGTTAACCAAAGATTTTGAATGTTTACAAAAGCAACTCAACTTTTTCAAAACTCAAGAAAACGTGAAAAAGGTTTTGAAGCCGCCTTTGCTAAATCTCATCAAAGCGAAAAATATTTAGAGACGGATCGTGATCTAGCCGCTCGAAGAATGCTTTGTTATGCGAAATAGAACAAGCGAAACATGAACATAAAAAGCAAATTAACGCTCTCACCTTGGAAAATCAAAAAGCTAAGGTGAGTTGTTAACTTGTCAAAACAGTTCTCTGCATACAAAAGCATTCAACGAAGCGAATAGATGATCATCTTGAAGAAATTATCGGCTTGCAAAACAAACTTAAAGAGTTTAAAACTATTGTTTACAAACATGGTGAGTCGAATCGCTATTGAAAAGTTTACTTTAAAACCCAACCCAAATGGATATGGACCGAATCTTTCGATTACAAACCTAAGCTTTCAACCAAAGCATTCAAACCAAATCTCGAAGTTTCCGGTCAGAATATAAAATTGATAATTACATTATGAGTGTTGTTGAATATCATCGTCAAGAGGAATTAGATGCGAAGGCGAGTCGATCAAAATTAAGCTGTTGTTTACAAAAACCTTTTAACTATTCAAACCGGTCATTTCGTCACACCAATGGATTCTTCTAACACACCAAGGATTATCATAAAACGTCTCGAGTCTTCTAATGTTAATCCCAACGGACTATGCACAAATTTATGGTCCTTTACCTTCCATTAGTGAAGTAAACTCAAAACACGAAAATCGCAAAATCTTAGATATTTTGACATTTTCATGGTCGACCTCAAAACCTTACAACATGAGATAGAATATCATTACGAAATCAAAGTTCAACATTTTCAATCACCTCTGCGAGAACAAAGAGACATTTTGGAAAAATCTTTTACCAAATGTTAAAATTTGAAAATTGTGCATTGTCTTGGGAGCAGGACTTTCATAAGGAACTTGGAGTGATGAAGGCCGTTTCGAGAAAACAAAACATCTATTTCTAATACTAAGCGTAAAAAGAAAATGTTGAGAAAAGATGTTGATCGACTCTTGAAAGATGTTATATGTGCCGATATCCATAATGTTGTGTTATTCAATTCTTCACATGCATCCGATTATATCTCTAACGTCTTGTTGATAATGTTGTAAATGTTGAGAATCACGATAATGTGCTTCGGATCGAGTCTTTAAAAGTTGAAAACGAACGTCTCTTAAACGAGCTTTCAAATGCAAAACGTCGTCTTCAATGGTGTCAAAAGATTGTCAAAATCGTGAACTTGCTTTGCAAAACAAAATCCACCAGTTGCAATCAAACAATTTTAATCCAAAATTTGAGCAACTGGATGATCAAACGTGTCTTTGAAAAGTCAAATCTCAAAATATGAACAAGAACTTGTAAAAGTTAAACAAGAATATGGTGTCATATTTGATTTACTCAATAAGACTCGTCATGAAGCATCAAACGAACTTGATCACTATCTTGCACACACTAGAGAAGTAATGAATTTTGTTGGTAATATTCGATTCGAAAATCAAGATTTGATTCACACTATCTTTAAGTTAAGAGAAATGTTAGGAAAGTATGAACAACTTCCGCCTCGTGATTAAGAGAATAGCACCGGTAACACTTATTAATCGTGAACCTAGAATACCTCCGCCAAAACACAAGTTGCTAACGTGCTTCCTTCTCTTGAAACAGAATAGTTGCCTCTTTTCCAAGCGTCCGCACTTCACGACCTAGGAGCACTACATCAAGAATAGGAAGTTGCGACCTAAGAAAAGATCAATAAGGAATGCTAAAGTAGAAGAACACCCTAGGACTATGAATAAGACTCACGTTGCTTCCACTATAGATATTGCGTCGGCAAATGTAATAGAAATAGTGATGTAACGAATGCTAAACCTTAAGTACTTTTGACATTCATCGATGCACCTTGTGTTATTTGTCGTAAAAGTATGAATTCGATTGTCATGACAAATGTGTTGCTAAAGCTATCATCTCGTTTAAGGAATCCTAAGAATCGAATACCTCTAGGCCCACTAATCATTCTAAGTATGTGCTTGGTAGACCGCCTCTTTAGATTCTAAGAACCGCATTGATTTCCAGTAGCTCATTTCACCTCCTAGGAATGTAGTACCACCTAGTGCATTCACTAAGACTAAAGCAAATACTAGTTGGTGATGGCGAAATGAATATATAACACACTAGGATTTAAATGGATGCCTAAAGTTATTACTATGTGTATGTCTACTATAATCGCTCCCGAACCTCTAACATTTGGGTTCCACATCTACTTCTATTCCATCCGTGTAAATGCATGTGTAATGCGGTGATCTGAGATCATTCTGGATTGTTGATAGCGGATGTTCCCGACACATGACATGCAACCTTAAACTGTTATCAAACTTTATTGCAAAGTTCATTGGCTTTGTCGATTCGGAATGATCACTTCGCAACTATCATGGGCTACGGAGACTATATCAATGGGAACATCGAAATTAGCGGGGTTTATTATGTGGAAGGCCTCGGTCTTGTCTGCTTTCGATGGGTCGGGCCTGTGATGGAGATTTGGAGGTTGCTTTCAGGAGAAATCTTGTTTCATTCGTGAACTACAAGGAAAGCGACCTTATGTCCGGGTTCGCGTAATTCAAGTCTTTACACTATCTCTATGCAAGACATGGTTGCTTCATCTCCCATCTCGCTTACTTTCAAAGGCACCATCAACAAAATCATGGCTATGGCACCGTGCCTCTCACATTTAAACTTTCAAACTATAGCCAATCTTGCTCGACACAAACTAGTTGAAGGTCTCCCACGATTCCGGTATTCTAAAGATCACCTTTGCTCGACTGTGAACAAGGTAAAAGCACTCATGCTCATTTTCCTTCAAAGGTGGAACACAACTCAAGCATGTGCTTCATCTTCTTCACATGGATTTGTGTGGCCCGCGCTAAGCGATCAATGCAAAACGATTAATGGCTAAACGCCACAACAAAACACCTTTTGAGCTTGTGGGCGGAATTGCATCAGACATCTATCGATGCTATACTCAAAACCGTTCTATGATTACTAAACGTTCTATGATTACTAAGCGCCACAACAAAACACCTTTTGAGCTTCTCCACAACCATAAACCGAATGTCAAACACTTTCATGTATTTGGATCCTTTGCTATCCGAATAATGATCGTGATGATGTTGGAAAGCTCAAAGCCAAAGTCGACATTGAGTCTTTATTGGATATTGTGAGAATTCTAAAGGTTACGAATGCGGAATCGTCGTACAAAGCGAGGTTATGGAAGCGATTCATGCTCATTTGATGAACTTACGAAATGGCTTACGAGTATAATGACTTGGAACCCGCCACAACCGCTTAAACTTTCCTCAAACCCCATCATCGGTGAACAAAGCCCTCGACACTCACTCGTCAACAAATGGAAAGACTATTTGCTCCATGTTCGGTGACAATATTGATGAACGTGCTCGGTGTATCCGATGTTTTCATTGCTCAACCGATAATACTCTTATACGATACACATGCTACAACAACTCTTGTTGAAGCACCACCGATTGACTCCACATGAGTTGAACAAACCGCTTCCAACAATGATGAACCGGTGATGATGTTCTTAATGAAGTACCCCACCGCAGACTTTGATCCAATCGTTCTTTAACCCGTTTGCTAATGAAGCTGCGCACTGATGTCGCGGAATCATCCACAAACCATTTGAATCCTCGAATCGCACAATGTATACCAACATCAACCCTCTACACATAGATGGACAAAAGACCATCATCTGGAAAATATTATTGGCAACCCGAATCAACCAATCGTTACGAGACAACGTCTTCACAGATGGTGAACATTGCATTTATGCACTCACCGTCCGCCAATCCGAGCCTAAAAACATTAAAGACGCAATGAAAAAGACAATGGATTGAATCCATGCAAGAAGAACTCAACCAATTCAAACCTCTTGAAGTATGGGGCTGGTTGAAAGACCAACGAGGGTCTACGTCATTGGTCTAAAATGGATTTGGAAAACAAATTGGATCTTTGAAGGAAGCGAATCGAAACAAGTCATGTCCGGTGGCTAAGGGTTATCGGCAGGAGGAGGTATTGACTTTGAAGAATCATTTGCTCCGGTTGCTCGTCTTGAGGCATTAGGATATTTTCGCGTTCGCGGCTCATATGAATATGACGGTCTTTAAAATGGATGTCAAAGCTGCGTTTATCAATGGACAACTTAAAAAGCGGTTTATGTCGACCAACCGAAGGATTCGTTGATCCGAGTTCCCAAACCATGTCTACAAAGCTGAACAAAGCTTTGTATGGTCTCAAACAAGCTCCTCGGGCATGGTACGATAAGCTATCATCTTTCCTCATTGCCAATAATTTCACCAAAGGTTGGTCGACCTACTCTTTTTATACAATATCACGGGCACATATCTTAATTGTTCAAATTTACGTAGATGACATCATTTTGGGTCTACACATAAAAAGTACTCAATCGCTTTTGCAAAACTAATGAAGAAAATTTTGAAATGTCCATGATGGGTGAACTTCGTTCTTTCTAGGAATGCAAGTTCATCAATCACCCCGTGGTATTTTCTGAGTCGATCCAAATATGCCCTTGAATTGTTAAACAAATTTGGAATGAAAACACGTGACACTTATGCCACACCAATGGCTCATACCAAGAAGCTAGATCTTTGATTTACATGGGAAATTGGTGGACCCTACAAAATACCGAAGTATTATTGGGTCTCTTATGTATCTAACAGACTAGCAGACTGATATTGTCTTTGCCGTTTATCTACGCTCCGTTATCGGTCAAGACCAATGAAACCCACCTCTCGAGGCTAAAAGAATCCTCCGATACATCAAGGGAACCATTAACTTGGGGATCCGGTATCCAGAAGGATTACGGTTTTGAACTAATCGCTTTTTAGATCTCGATCACGCAGGATGTTTAGATTCATGGAAAAGTACTTGTGAGCACTACAATTTCTTAGTGATAAAGCGGTGTCTGGCAATCGAAGAAGCGAGGATTGTACATCATTTGTCATCAACCAAGGCGAATATGTAGCCATGTCGGCGTGTTGTGCTCAAGTCATCGGATGAGAACACAACTCAAAGACTATGGTTACGTATTTGACATAATCCCGATGTCTTTGCGACAATCGAGTGCTATTGCGATCTCGCAACTCGGTTCAAAGATCAAATCTAAGCACATTGATCTTCGTTATCATTTCATCAAGGACCACGTGGATGCAGTGCAGTTGAATTATACTGGTACAGAATATCTGTTAGGTCACTAGTTTTACAAACACAAGTAATATAGAAAGGAGATGAGGCGGATTGAACAAGTTATCTAACACACACGCCTAACAATAATAATAACCGGTTAAGGCATAAAGAGGAATGAATGAAGAAAAACTTGAACAACCAACCCTCAAATGAGGGTTTACAAAAGTATTTATAGGAGGAAGCTAGGGAGGCAACACTCTGGTTCCCATCCTTTCTTATATGGGCTTGGGCCTAAGCTTATGGGCCTTCTACATAAGCTAGACCTTAAACAAACATAAAGGCCATAATAAAGCTACCTATTACATATGAAATATAAATACTTGAAATCTTGTTTAGGAGTGATTCCAACAATCTCCCCTCAGTATATATGAATGTAAGCGGTGAAGGCGTTGATGTAATAGTAGCTCGGCGTCTTCGACATTCTTCTTTCTTGTGAGAGGAATTGCCTTGATTCGAACAATCTCCCGGTGTAGAGATAGTTATCTTTGAGCAGTTATGCTTTGACGTCATCTTTAACTTTGTTCTTTGATCATTGTTCTTTGTGGTGAAAGTGATAGTATGTTGTTATGCGCATCGATGCGCCTCAGTGCCTTGTTGCTCCGGTGTCTCCGTCATTCTTCAACATGCTCACACGCTCTTTGGCGTTGGAATTCAATCTTGATGAAGTTCTCTAAGTCTTTAACTTTGTAGATTCTTTGGTTTGATGAAGAATCATTAAATGATTGTGTTGCTTTTGAATAGAACTTCCATTAGTGATGATGTTGGCGTGAGCATGAGAAGAATCGACACGATCATCCGCTCGGAGCTTCCATAAGAAGAAAACATTTCAAGCGGTTAGTAATAAGCGGTTCGGCACTTACAAGTTTGAACTTGAGTGTTATGACATAGTGTGAAAACACAACTCTAATTCTTACAAAGGCCGTTCTGAGCTGAGTCCCACAAGTGAGATAACGCGATGTACGAAGTACATCTGATTCGAGATAGTCATTGAGGTACACGAAGCATCACCTCTGTTGTAGACCGTTTGAGACACACTCCGCGTAATCACGGGAGTTACGAAAGTGACTTCTTTGTCGGGGTGTTTGATGTTGACCTGGCGGGAGTTTCCATTCAATCACCGAGGATCACGGATGTGAACCTCTCATAAATGTTCTCGACAGTTGCTAAGATGCGTGAAGGACTCGATATGAACCAGCGATAATCTTATTTGTTGATCGTCAAGTGATAAAATGTCAAGTGTTCTAAGAGATCTTTTGATGAATCTCGTGGCTCTAGACTCAATAGTGCGTTTTGGTTTTCTGGCGGAGACTAGGGAGAGGTCTCCTTCTTCAATACCGGCGATCTCTAAGAAAGCCAATAGTTTACGTAGGGTTCCTGTGAGAATGAAACAAGCTTACATTGAGAGAAACTTGAGTGGCTAAGAAGGTTTAGTGCATGCGTCCTTTGGGTCCATGGCGACTTTTAATCTTCAATACCGGTGTCACTAAGTGACAACCCGGTAGCATATGAATTGAACCCGATTATGCGCCCTAAGTTGAATAATCGGAGGCTGTTTCTTTTCACCCTTTACTTTACATTTCTTTTGATTCTTCAACTCCTTCTTTCTCGATTCTCATTTTCTCCTTTTACAATCATTCCTAAGGACTTCTAACACTAACTAATGGTAGTGTCCTTGGGTAGATCCCTCGACTCTGGCGGATCATAGGACAGTTATTCCTAACCTTAGTCACCTTATAACTCCATGACTAACCTATGTTGCCATTAAAACCTTGTTTGTGAAAAAATCTCTCAAATGGTTTGTAAATGAAAACATGTTTGAACCCTTTGTGAGAGATAAGGTTTTGCATAAATACTCCCCTCCACATGTGCTTAAGAGTTTTAATGGTTTAAATGCACGGTGAGGAAAAAGCGCGCACTTTTGAATTGATCCACTCGAAGATAGACAATCCCCATGAGACACGGTTCGTTGCATAGTTAAAGAGTTACATTGTCGACTTTTAGGTGACAACTAGCTCTAATAACTACCTTGAAGGTGTAGACAAACCTCGAAGGTTGTCATACCCGTCGAGTTCATGTCTATCAAGAGTTTCTCGAATGGTACTTTCTACTTGGACAAGTCCTTTGCGAGACACGTTTACATTACTAGCGAACTAGCTTGAAATTATTACCCGTCGGGACAAGTCTTTTCGAGTTACAAGCAGTTTAGTACCGTCGATTCGTTGGTTAAGTCAACGGGTACCTGATTCATTTGCATTTTGCACAACATATTTCTTATCACACAAATTTTCTCCCCTCAAAAATGGCATAAAAATGTTATTTTGAGCGGTTGACAATAAATATGACCATTTCGAGTGTTGCGGGAAGAGTGACCACTGTGAACAATTTGTGAACAAAGTTTTAATTCAAATACTCCCCTCGACTAGTGATATAAGCGGTTGAGGTTTTGAAAATCATATGGGAAGTACTTGTCTTTTGAGCAAAACCTTGAAAAATGAAAGGTTTGATAGGTTTTACTCAAAAATAAGAAGCTTTCGCTCCTTTTATAAGGATTGTGGCAGGCGTACCACGGGGTCCTTTCTTGACAATTACGGGTTGTACTTTGTTATGTGTGCACAAGCCATTGACATATATAATCACACATCCAAATTTGTAATGAAAGAACCAATTCAAGGAGTACCGGGAAGTGCGGTGATTTTTCCGAGGAGTGCAAGCAGGCGTTGAAAGCGGTAATGTTCATCTGGGTCGACCACCAACAAAGCTCTCAATCGTGCAGGCGATCCCGTACGAACAACCTTTCATCAATCATGGTGATGATCCTTCTCACATTCCTACGATCACGAGAATTCCATCGCTTTGGGTTCCCAATCTTTTCATGTATATCCTTCAATCGATAAGCTAATCCATCCTAACCATCTTCAAAGTGTGATCTCCAATTTGTGAAGATCGTTACACGCCATCAAGCGATTTCGTTGAAGTTCACTGCGATAAGCGACACCAAAAGGTTTCTTGATGGCGTAAGTTGTGATAGGTGGTTGATGTCGGGAAGATCAGGCGTGGTGGAGTGAAGTTGACACGTTTACGATATGATTCAGCGGCGGTGAAGATCTTCAACACGTTCTTTGATGACTATCGTCGATGAAGATGGCGGTGACTTGATGAATTCACGTTGTACTTGGTTGGAAATTGTCTCATGCGACCTTGAACTTTGGCAAGGTACATGTCTTCAATATCGTTGATGTTCAAATTCTCAAAGTCGACTTGAGAGAATGCATAGTCCCTTTCGTCTTGTCTTTTGACCACAATCTTCTTGAGAAAAGTGTAGTCCCATTTAGGCGATAGACCAACATGTTGGATGGCGCGATACTTTTAATCTTGAACTTTGCATGTTGAGACTTACGGACCAGCGACACGTAGTAGATTCTTGACGTTCGGCCAATGGTGAATCCCATACATTGCATCTTGGTCATATGCTACCACTTTGTCGGAGAACATGTGGGTATACGTTCCTCGATGGCTATACAATCGAGTATATGGCGGCGGGGAATGGAAGTGTCGGAGATGTAGCGTATTTCCTTGAACCATCGCCACCGTGTTGAAGAAAATCTAAGTCTTTGTTGAAGAAATGTCGAAAGGAATCCTAGGGTGATCGGGTTGGCCAATGGTAGGTAGAGGTCGAGACCGATCGGTGTAATATGGAGGATTGTCCCGTTTGGTGAAGTCGATGTTTGCTACAGGTTGAGCCAATCCATGTTATTAGACATGGCTCGAGCAATGTTTTCAAGGTGATATTCAACCTCGATTGCACTTTCATTTGTCTTTCAAAAGTAGGAATGCTTCATTCTTGATGCGCTTCAATTGATTTCGTCATCTTCTTCACGGAACCTTTCTTGCAAAATCTTTGCATGCTCCAAGGTACTACCGTCTACCAATTCTTGACCTTCTTGGGGTAGGGAGTGTTGTTAACAAGTGTAGCAAACCATTCAAATTCTTGATTTTATCGTCATCTAGCCATGATATGGCGTCGGTATGAAGCGTCTTCTTCTTCTTTTTGAAGGCTTAGATGATGATTTGGTTTTGTCCTTGTTTGGGAGAGGTGGGTTGTTGTTGGGGCTCGAGGACCTCTTCATCGTCACCACCCGTATACTCAAAGTAATCACCGGTTTTTTGAGTCGGGGTGGTAACTCGGAATCGTCGAGGTTTATCGATGAAGACCGAGGTGGAGGAGACTTTGTTGAGAAGAAGTCCGTTGTGGAGGAGGTGGCATCGAAGAAGATTCACGGTTGCCGGCGTTTAGATCGAGTCCTTGTCCTTATCATCGTCATCTCTTGGCGTTTGGGTTGATCGGTGACTCCTTGCATGATGATCGAGTTGAAAAGCAAGTAGACCTTGAAAAATTTAGCTTCATCCGAGTAAGCGTTCGGATCGCTTTGACATTTGCATCACTAGTTTAGCGATTAACTTTCAGTTCGAGAGATCGACTTCTTTGGCCATTGTATGTTTAACCAATGCGGCGATGTTAGGGGTGAGTTATGCGGAAAATACTTCTCTAGTCACACGGGGGCGATGTCGAGAAGAAACTTGTGGGTATGATCTCTTCTTTGTCTTCTCCGGTTCCTTTTGGACTTTAGGAGCGATATCACGAAGGTACTTGTTAGTGTAACCTTGATCATTTCGTTCGGTTCCTCTTTCGATGACTCTTCATGAACTTGAACAAATTCCCTTTCTTTCGCATCTTGTCTTTCTCATCATTTAAATCTTGTATTTGGTCGACAAACCAATTCGGTTTTACGTAAAGTATGTCCTTCTTTCGACTTGTTGGATGACTTTCACAATTCTTTCATGAGTCGAGAAATCCAAGATTTAGGTGGTTTCTTCACGGTTTGGATGATGATTTGGTTGACTTCTTAGATGGTGGTTGTGATGAATGAGGCGAAGAATCCGATGATGATGAGATGTGAGGAGATTCGGGTCCTTTGGTGGTTGAAGTTTCCTTACGTGGCGTGTAGGACTATCGAGCACATCGTCGTAAGCGACATCTTTATCTTTCTCGGTTTCGGTTTCTCAAAATCATATACAATAGTATCCTCTGCGGGCTTTTGTTGTTGCACAAGAGTGGTGGCACCGACTCCCTTATCGGGTTGATTAACGCATCGGGAGTTGGTGAAGATTGGTACACCACTTGACCCACGGGGCCACCCATTTGGTCTTTAGCAAATTCTTTAGCCTTTTGAAGATGTCGGCGATTTTAAACTTCTTCTGTATGATTTATCCGGTTGCTCTTCTTCTTCTTCTTGAGCTCTCATCATAGGGTACAATTCTTTGAGTCTTCCCTTTTCCTTGGGCAGTTGGAGGACTTGGAGGTTTTGCTCTTGAGGCGGTGCTTGGTTGCGATTGCGAGTAATGAACCTCTTCATACATATCGGTATCTTGAGCTCTCGTCCACAAGCTTTCTTTGCGGTTCAAGTGTGGGAATAGGTTCGGCTTCCTTTACGGGAACAATCCTTTTAGAAGGAGGATTCCTTTTAGGAAACTTCCTTTGACTCACGATACTTGTTGCGCTTCTGCACTTCCTCTTACGGTTCTCCTTACAGGTGTTCGAGAAGATTTTTCGTCGAGATGACCAACTTTGCCTTGTCTAGCGCTTCCGGATACCTTTTATGCGTTTGAGCTTTCGACATCTTGATTAGAAGGAAATCGGCAACCTGACACCTTGTTTCTTTGTAGGCGATTCCTTGATTACGAAAGATAGAATAGGCTCCGTCAACATATCGTGATTGTCGGGGTCATTGAGCCTCTTGGGAATATCGGGATGAAGTCCAAGTGCTCTCTGGATCAACAGTTTAGTATATCGATGTAGGGAATCTTTGAGCCAAGCTTGTTGAGAAATGACATCATGTCATCCCAAATCGAGCTTCGATAGCGATGTGTTTCATGTTGACCAATGCCCAAAATATTTGCGGTTCCATGAGCTTAGGATGCTCATAGCCCTTTGTCGCGACCGAGAAAGCAGACTTGGTGATGATCATGTAGAGAGTTCTCCATGGTTGAGGAATACTCTTAAGCTCTACGTGAGAATGCTTGGTGATTACTCCTGTAGCCTCGTCATAACCGATATCGATTAAGAATTGGAGAGTGAGCTCTTGACGGTGTGGCATATAGTTTGGTTGGATCGACTTGAGAATTAGGAGAATAGACCCTTAAGTCTGCGGTGTAATGGTGACTTGTTTGTGATTGAGTCACCGTCACGATGATCGTCCTTTGACCCTTTCCATAGTGTTCGAGGCTGTTGGATATAGATCTCGGGAGCAGTTGCGAGTGAGTGAGCATATTACGATACGGATGAGTCCTCGAATATCAATAGCAATTAAACACGAAGATTACGAGCAAGTGAGGGTGTCAAAGTCAACACGGAGATTATTCTTTCCTATCTTCATTGGATAGCCATAAGGATAGATATCGACAATGGAGAGAACTTACGATGCATCCACATTCATTTGTTCGACCATGTCGTGATGCGAAATAACATTAGCCAAAAGAACCAACATATCGAAAGACATAATGTTAGTCAACGAAGGTCTTATTGTCTAGTTATTGAATGTACGGTGTCAATGATTATTCTGAGTCCTAAGTCACTTGTATGTCCAATAGTCCAATGGCGTCGTGAAATGTTTTGTGAGTTAGTTAACTTTAAGTTTTAAAGTTTATGTTATCACTTATGGTTCACAACATCTCAAGCGTTTTAGATTTATTAGTGACATTATTGGATTCGTGACGATATGATTAGTTTATTTACAAGTTTGTACGTAACAATTCATAACGAAGGTATGATCCGGGCTTATCGTAGGATTGGTAAAGTTATGCGTGAGCGAAATGATATATGCGTGGCGTAAACTTACGCGTGGGATCCTAACTACGCGTAAGAAATGTTACAGCGTGGAAAAGGGGACCTTATGCGTAGAGGTTCGGCGTAGGCATATATTAACCTTACGCGTAAGGCTACTCGTGAGAGTTGACCTTATGCGTGAGGTCCTTGTTTACGCATATCCTTCACGGGATCGCGTGGTCCCATATGTAGAACCTTATGCGTAGAAGCTACGCGTAAGACTAATCTTACGCATAACATGCTACGCGTAAGGTGATCCTTATCGTAGAGTTACAACAACCTTGATTACGAATTTTAAGTGTAGCAAGCACGAAACAAAGCATCATATCATCAATTTTGACACATAACATTCATTTTATGACGGATCAAAACACAATTGCACGGTTTAACGATTCTGGCGTAGAAAAACTTACGCGTAGTCTAAACCCTAAATCTCTGGCGTATGAAATCTAGCCATGGAATATGCACCAAACTTTTACGGTAGTTTAAGAGTGTTGTGAGTCTTTATACCAAGTTATAACACTTAGTTCGTTGTGAATCAAAAGTTACCCAAATATTATGAACTTTAAACCCTAATTCCAAAATGTTAAACAATTAGTGTTTACGGGTGGTTAATAACCATGGAAATCATCAATTCAACATCTTAAGACTATAACCCAACAATCTTTTGACCAAAACACTTCACATTTGGAAAAACCCAAATCGACACATAAACCCTAATTTAGTAAATCATTTAATTCGTGATTACGGGCGAGTTTTGATGATTAAAAGCGGTATCATTGATGTGTTAGAAACGTTTTGACACTATTCTTTTAACCATAAACACCCAATCTTGATCATGTGTTCATACACATATCGTAGAACCACAAAATCGAGATTATACAAAGTTTTAACCGTTGGATTTTTGAAAATTCAAAACCATTGCTTAAAAACATGTTGTAAACACGAAATCACTTACAAAATGATGATGCGAAACACGGATTTCTTGAGTGAATTCTAGGCGTAGGATGGTTTTAGGTTTTGAGTAATAAATGAGAAGTGAAAGTTAGGTGGGGTGTTTTATTAAAATAACTTTAACATTTTGCAGTTTGGTCCCTCCACCTTTTCCTTTTTCAAACAAAGCCATTTAACTTCCATTTTGGTTACCAAACAAAGTTTTAGGAAAGAAACTTGGCGACACTCCCCTCGACTTAAGAAATAATGAAAGGTTATAAATTTAGTCAGGGTGTCATTTAACGAAAATTCACCACCATTGTTAAATGAAACAACAGAGATATGATAACATGCAAGTACAGATGTTTTGAAGCAGTTAAGTGAAAATTTTCTCCCCTCAACACTTGATCGTAAAAATCTTGAATTTTGAAAGATTATAGTGTTGAAGGAAGAAATGTACTTGCCATGTTGAAAGATTATAGATTAGAAGAATATTTTGTTGTTTTATAAGATTTTATATTTTTGTATTTTGTTTTGAAAAATTTATTTACAAAAGATGTTTTGGTGTTTGTGAGGTTTTAAGGCTGTTTTAAGAGGTCATCAATTCCTCTTGAGTCAAACACCTCATACCAATCCGGTGGACCAACTCATTAAACCTAGCGGGAGGCAAGGCTTTGGTGAGAAGATCGCATGATTGGTATTCTGTACCCACAAAGTATAATTCAGCGGTACCACATTCACGTGGTCCTTGATGAAATGATAGCGAAGATCGATGTGCTTTGATTTGAGTCTTTGAGCGGGTTGCGAGATCGCAATGGCACTCCGATTGTCATGATACATCGGGATTACATCAAATACGTAACCATAGTCTTTGAGTTGTGTTCTCATCCGGATGACTTGAGCACAACATGCGGACATGGCTACATATTACGCTTGGTTGATGGCGATGTACAATCCTGCTTCTTTGATTGCCAAGACACGGTTTATCACCAAGAAATTGTAGAGCTCTGAAGTACTTTTCCTTGAGTCTAAGCATCCTGCGTGGTCGGTCGTCTGGCGATTAGTTCAAAACGAGAATCCCGGATACGGATCCCCAGTTAATGGTTCCCTTGATGTATCGGAGGATTCTTTTAGCCTCGAGAGGTGGGTTTCGGTTGGTCGCGACGATAGCGGGAGCATAGATAAGCGGCAAAGACAATATCGGTCGCTGTTGTTAGATACATGAGAGACCCAATAATACTTGGTATTTGGTAGGGTCAACTAATTTCCCATGTAAATCGACATCTAGCTTCTTGGTATGAGTCATTGGTGTGGCATAAGTATCACAGGTTTTCATTCCAAATTTGTTTAACAATTCAAGGGCATATTTGGGTGACTCAAGAAAATACCACGGGGTGATTGATGAACTTGCAATCCTAGAAAGAGCGTAAGTTCACCCATCATGGACATTTCAAAATTTTTCTTCATTAGTTTTGCAAAAGCGATTGAAAACTTTTATGTGTAGACCCAAAATGATGTCATCCACGTAAATTTGAACAATTAAGATATGTGCCCGTGATATTGTATAAAAGAGTTGGGTCAACCGAGCCTTTGGTGAAATTATTGGCAATGAGGAAAGATGATAGCTTATCGTACCATGCAGGGGCTTGTTTGAGACCATAAAGAGCTTTGTTCGGTTTGTAGACATGGTTGGGAACTCGGGATCAACGAATCCATCGGTTGGTGACATAGACCGTTTCTTTAAGTTGTCCATTGAGAAGCGCCGTTTTGACATCCATCGATGAACCGTCATATTCATATGAGCTGCGAGCGAGAAATATCGAGCGACCTCAAGGCGAGCAGCGGAGCAAAAGATTCTTCAAAGTCTATTCCTCTTCACGGCGATAACCCTTAGCAACTAGGCGTGACTTGTTTGGATGGCGTTCCTTGACATCAATTTGTTTTCCAAATCCATTTTAGACCAATGGCGTAGACCCTGTTGGTCTTTCAACGATTCCCATACTTCAAGGCGTTTGAATTGGTTGAGTTCTTCTGCATGGATTCAATCCGGTTGTCTTTTGTCATTGCGTCTTTAATGTTTTAGGCTCAGTTAGCGGGGCGGTGAGTGCATAAATGCAATGTTCACCATCGAGTGAAGGCGTTGTCTCGTAACGGTTGGTTGATTCGGGTTGCCAATAATGTTAGCGGAGGATGGTCTTTTGTCCATCGGTGTGTAGAGGTTGATGTTGGTATACATTGTGCGGATTACGAGGATTCAAATGGTTTGTTGAAGATTCGCGACATCGGTGCGGCGATCTCATTAGCAAGCGGGTTGAAGAAAGCATTTGGATCAAAATCTGCGGTGGGGTACTTCATTGAGAATATCATCGGTGGTTCATCATTGTTGGGCGGTGTGTTCAAGCTGTTGTGTTGGAGTCAAGCTGGTGTAGGTGCATCTTCAACGATGGTTGTTGTAGCAGTGTATCGGTATAGGAATATTATCGGGTTGTGCGGTGAGCAGTGGATACACACAGGCACGTTCATCAATATCGTCGCGAGCGGAGGAGCAAATAACCTTTCCATTTGTTGTGAGTTAGGCGGGGCTTTGTTCGGTGATGATGGGGTTGAGGAAGTTTAAGCGGTTGTGACGGGTTCTAAGTTGTTATACTCGAAGCCATTTCCGTGAGTTCATCAAAATGAGCATGAATCGTTTCCATTACCTCCTTGGTTCGACGATTCAGTTCGGAAACCTTTAGAATTGTCACGATATCAATAAAGACTCCAATATCGACTTTGGCTTTGAGCTTTCCAAAATCATCACGATCATTATTCGGATAGCAAAGGGATCCAAATACATGAAAGTGTTTGAGGTTCGGTTTATAGTTGTGGACAAGCTCGAAAGGTGTTTTGTTGTGGCGTTTGTGATCATAGAGCGGTTTGAGTATAGCATGCGATGAATCGACACGCCCATAAGTGTCTGGAAGTTTAGCATTGATTAACATTGTTCTTGCGACTTCCACTAACGTTCGGTTTCGTCTTTCAACAACTCCGTTTTGTTCGGTGTCGTGCAATAGATGTTTGATCTTTGAATTCCCACTTTCTCATAGAATTCACGAAGGGTTTTGTTAACAAATTCGGTTCCTTTATGCATTACGATTATCACGGCGGTGTTGCGGGCTGAACTGTATTTTTGTGAGAAAGGTGATGATCATTTGTGGAGCTTGGTCTTTGCTTGAAGAAAGTAGACCCAAGTCCATCGTGAGTAGTCATCAACAATTACTAAGATGTAGCGTTTGCCATTGATCGTTTGCACGCGCATCGGGCCACACAAATCCATGTGAAGAAGATGAAGCACATCTTTGAGGTGTGTTCCACCTTTGAAGGAAAATGAGCACGAGTGCTTTTCCCTTGTTCACGGTGAGCAAAGGTGATCTTTTGAATCTAGGAATCGTGGGAGTCCTTGACTAGTTTGTGTCGAGCAAGGTTGGTGATGGTTTGAAAGTTTAGATGTGAGAGGCAGCGGTGCCATAGCGAGGATTTTGTAGATGTTGCCTTTGAAAGTAAGCGGATGGGAGAGGAAGCAACCATGTCTTGCATAGAGATAGTGTAGAGACTAGAATTACGTGAGCGGACATAAGGTCATTTCCTTGTAGATCACGAATGAAACAAGTTTTCTCCTGAAAGCAACCTCAAATCTCCATCACAAAATTGACCTCTGAAAGCAGTTGTGACCGAGGCCTTCCACATAGTAAACCTGCTGATTTCGATGTTCCCATTGACATAATCTCCGTAGCCCATGATAGGCTGCAGTGATCGTTCCGAAACAGCGGTGCCAATGAACTTTGCAATAAAGTTTGATAACAGTTTAAGGTTGCTGTCATGTGTCGGGAACATCCGCTATCAACAATCAGAGAATGATCATATCACTGCATTACACAGGCGACACGGATGGAATAGAAGTAGATGTGGAACCCGAAATGTTAGAGGGTTCGAAGCGGTATATTAGACATACACACATTAATAATTTTAGGCATCCATTTAAATCCTAGTGTGTTATATATCCATTTACGCCATCTATAACTACTCTTTGCTTTAGTCTTAGTGAATGCACTAGGTGGTACTACATTCTTAGGAGGTGAAGCGGAGCTACTTGTGTGACAATGGTTGCCTTAGAATCTAAAGAAGGCGGTCTACCAAGCACGGACTTAGAATGATTAGTGGGCCTAGAGGTATTCGATTCTTAGGATTCCGTGTCGAGAGATTATAGCTTTAGCAACACATTTGTCATGACAATCGAATTCATACTCTTCGACAAATAACACAAGGTGCATCGGATTTGAATATCAAAAGTACTTAACGGTTTAGCATTCGTTACATCACTATTTCTATTACATTTGCGGACGTAACATCTATAGTGGAAGCAACATGAGTCTTATTGAGTCCTAGGGTGTTCTTCTACTTTAGCATTCCTTATTGATCTTTTCTTAGGTGCATGACTTCCTATTCTTGATTGAGTGCTCTAGGTTTGTGAAGTGCGGACGTTTGGAAAATGCAACTATTCTGTTTGATGGGGAAACACATTAGCAACTTGTGATTTGGCGGTAGGGATTCTAGGTTCACGATTACTAAGTGTATTGGTGCTAATCTCTTAATCACGGTGGCGGAAGTTGTTCATACTTTCCTAACATTTCTCTTAACTTAGAGATAGTGTGAATCAAATCTTGATTTTCGAGCGAATATTACCGGCAAAATTCATGACTTCTCTAGTGTGAGCAAGATAGTGATCAAGTTCGTTTGATGCTTCATGGCGAGTCTTATTGAGCAAATCAAATATGACACCATATTCTGTTTAACTTTTGAAAGTTCTTGTTCATATTTTGAGATTTGACTTTTCAAAGACACGTTTTGATCATCCAGTTGCTCAATTTTAGGATCGGAAGATTTTGCACTCAAATGGCGATTTTCTTTTGAAAACTAAGTTGATGATTGTGAATATCTTTTCACACCAATGAAAACGACGTTTTGCATTGTAAATTTCATTGAGTAATCGTTTATTTTCGACTTTTAAAGACTCGATCTGAAGCACATTATCGGTGTTCTCATGATTACAACATTTTCAACAATATCGCGAGAGATATAATCGGATGCAAATGGCAAAGAATAGAATAACACAACATTATGGATATCGGCACGGATAACATCTTCCAAGAGTCGATCAACATCTTTTCTCAACAGTTTCTTTTCGTTTAGTGTTAGAAATAGATGTTTTGTTTTTCTCAGCGTTTTCATTACCCAAGTTCCTTATGAAAATCCTTTTTCGAGCTAATGCACAACTTTTCAAGTTTTAACATTAGGTAAAGATTTTTCGAAAAATGTCTCTTTGTTCTCGCGCGAGGCGATTGAAAGTGTTCAATTTTGATTTGAGCGATATTCTATCTCATGTTGTAAAATTTTGAGGTCGACCATGAAAATGTCAAAATATCTAAGAATATTTCGATTTTCGGGTTTTGAGTTTACTTCACTAATTGAAGGTAAAGGACCATAAGTTTGTGCATAATCATTTTGGGATTAACATTAGAAGACTCGGTGTTTTGATGATAACCCTTGGTGTGTTAGAAGAATCCGTTGGTGTGTGAAAGTGACCGCGTTTTATAATTAAAGGTTTGTTGTAAACAACGTTTTTAATTTTGATCGACTCTCGTCTTACGCATCTAATTCCTCTTGGCGATGATATTCAACAACACTCATATGATATTATCAATTTTGTATTACCTTTGGAAACTTGAGGAGTTGGTTTGAATGTTTTTAGTGAAAGCTTTGGTTTATGTCAGCTAGATTTTTCCATATCCTTTTGGATTGGGTTTTAAGGTAAACTTTTCAATAGCATTCTTGATTCACCATGTTTGTAAACAACAGTTTTAAACTCTTTAAGTTTGTTTTGCAAGCCGATAATTTCTTCAAGAAGGTCATCTACCGATTCGTTGAATGCTTTTTGTATCACGGAGAAGCTGTTTTGACAATTTAACAACTCGACCTTAGCTTTTGATTTTCCAAGGTGAGGCGTTAATTTGCTTTTTATGTTCATGTTTGATTGTTCTAATTGAGACAACAAAGCATTCTTGAGCGACTAGATCACGCATCTGTCTCTCTAAATATTTTTCGTTTTGATGAGATTTTGCAAAGCGGCTTCAAAACCTTTTCCTGATTTTCTTGAGTTTTGAAAAAGTTGAGTTGCATTTGTAAGCATTCAAAATCCTTGGTTAGCGATGCATTTTACTTTTAAGGTGCGATTTAATGCAACACATTGACAATTTGGGATTGTTGGTCTTTAAGTATGAGAACAAGATCGGATGAGGCAAAGGTTCATCGTGTTCAGCGTGAGTCACAACATGATCATTATTTAGATCCTCAAGTATAACCACGGAGTCAATTTGATTATCAAGGAAACCATAAGGTCATCGGATCGTCAAATGTAACTACGAGGTTTATTTAATCGTCGAGAATGAGATGTAGATGACTCATTTTGAACATACGGCCGTCTTGGATTCGAGATATTGATGGAGATATTAGTTCGAGATATGATGATGGTTTGTTCGGTGCACGAGACAAGCCATCGATGTCTCTCTTGGGCTGTTTCACTCATGTGTAACTCTTGCATATTAGCCATCAACATAACAATTTGCATTGGCTGCAAGTCCTCCATATCATCATCATCGAGTGCGCATACGCCATAAAGCTCTGTTCTTTATGCGTGAGAGATCCTGACTTCATCCTTAAGAGCCAAAAGTAAAGCCTCTTTGAAATAAGCACGCCCTAGTCCTTGGCTTTGGGCATGCATTAGCCAGTGTCCCTTCTCATTGCGGTTGTAGCATCTAAGACCATTTAACCGATTACGAGCATTTCCTGTTCCACCACTTGAGCTCTGTTGTTATTCCTACCTGACATTAAACCCTTGACCACCGCCCATCGGCGACCATAATCACGATTACGAACTTCAACCGTCCATTGTTCATGACTTGAGTCCGTGTGTTAGATGAGAGCGAATCGATTGTTGGATTTGTTGGTGTAACGGCCAAAAGCATTAGCAATCATCACAAATCCTTGTTGCAATGCTTGAGCGGATCGATTTCCTCGATCGCTTCAACGACATATGCTTGAGCATTGTTGTTGTATGGAACCAATTGATTTTGTTGAGGTTGTTCTTTGTGAAGGTGTGTTTGAAGCGATTGGTTGAGTTCTTTGGTTGAGAGGATAATTACATTGAGCATACAAGGCAAGTTGTTGATTATCCGGATGTATTTGTTTAGCAATTTGAGCACGGAGAATCCTTTCGATCAACTTCCTTTTCATGAGGCTTCAAGTAATCGTACAACAATCCATAAGTAGAATGATGCATATTCTTGGCAGCGGAGAAAAATGACATACTTCTCCCATTCGGACCAAGACTACTCGGGAACTTAGTATTCCTTTGCAATTCTTGGCATGATGATGTTGTGTTTATCCAAATCATTGATGATGTCGAAAATCGATGATGATAGGACTCTAGTGTCTCTCGGGTTCAATCATGAAGTGTTCATAAGCCAAGTAAATTTTGGATTCCAAATCCTCGATTGAGTCTGAGATCCTTCCATAAGAAGGCGAATATGATCCCGCATTTTTGTGCGGTCTTTTGAGCATCAACACTACGAAGAATTGGGTTTGGTAATCCTAAGAGGATGTATTCCATTGCAAGTTCATCGACTTCATAGTGTAGAAGTTACGTAGCATTTAGATGCTGCTTGATAGCAATGTTGGTTTGTTCATCTCTTGGTGGAGCAATGGTTGGATCTCCGGGTACAATAACGATGAGGCATCTCAAATGGACCTTCAAGATAACCTTCTTTAAGAACTTTCCATGTGGCTTCTTGGATCACAAAACCTAAAGAACCTTATCACCCATTGATCGTAGTTTCTGGAGTGAGCATTGGAGGTCTATCAGTGATCGACTTCATGAATTGATTGTTGGTGCTTAAAGCTTCACACATCTTTGCAAACCAAGTGGGTTCCTTCATAGTGTTCCTTGATGGATGTTGATTGAAATCATTTGTGTAGGGTTGAACTTGAAGGCTTGGTGGTGTTTGAACCATTTGTGGTGGTGGAATTGCACCAATTTGTGGAGTATGTTCTTGATTAAATTGTTGTTGATAAATAGCTTGTTGTTGATTCCATTGTTGATGTTGTGGAGTTAATTGTTGTTGTTGTTGATGATTATAAGTGTGAGGGAAATAGTTAGAGTATGGTGGTTGAGACATGTTGATAAACTTGTGTAGTAAAATGGATCTTTGTAGTCGAATGAACCTTTGTTGATGAAGTGTCCTTAGGCGTAGAAAAGACAAGAACCAAGTAGCACTTATGCGTAAAAACACCAAAAGTTCTGGCGTAACAATAAGGAGTTCTGGCGTGGGTTTTAGCTTCTGCGTAAGTAGGAAAAACACTAAAGTTATCGTAGACAAAAGTTAGGCGTGAAAGTTAGGCGTGGGATTACCTTGTCGTAGAACTAAGTTTCTGGCGTAAAGTGAATCTTATCGTGGGATTTCTCTGGCGTAAGCTTATCTTATATCGTAAGTTTAGGGTTTTGCCCAAATGATCTTTACACTATCACGGTGCAAAAGATATCCAAAGTCGACGTATTTTCGGACTTATCCAAGTAAGAAAACACGGAATAAACCACGAAAATGAAGATCAAACCAAGGATAATCTTACAGCGTAATTTTAGGGTTTCAATACGCGTGGGATTACTCGTAATTTGATTTTGCCCAAATGTGTTTCTAAACCGATTTTGTTATGGAATAGCTTCAATAGTACCAAAAGAACACAAAAGTGTGAAACTTGATGTACCAAAGCGGCTAAGCGGGTTCTGCGTGAAACGACACCCAAGAACAAAAACACGTTAAAAAACAACTATCCACGCATAAAGTTTGAAACTTTTGCCAAAAACAAGTATTTTAACACCTTAAAACATTGAAAGTACAAGAATCTTGGATTAAAAGTGTAAAAACAAGTTTTAAGCGAACCAAAGTATCAAGGTGCGTTTTAGGCGTGGGACGAAACCACTTCAAAAACAAACACGATTCACCCAACTAGTAGGCGATTGATACCCTTTGTTAGGTCACTAGTTTTACAAACACAAGTAATATAGAAAGGAGATGAGGCGATTGAACAAGATCTAAACACACACACAATAATAATAATACGGTTTAGGCGTGAGGCATATGTGAAAGAAAAACTTGAACAACCAACCCTCGAATGAGGGTTTACAAAATATTTATAGGAGGAAGCTAGGGCAACACTCCTGGTTCCCATCCTTTCTTATATGGGCTTGGGCCTAAGCTTATGGGCCTTCTACATAAGCTAGACCTTAAACAAACATAAAGGCCATAATAAAGCTACCTATTACATATGAAATATAAATACTTGAAATCTTGTTTAGGAGTGATTCCAACACTGGCGTAAGTAAGGATCCTACGCATAAGCTTGCGTCTCTGGCGTATACTTATCTGTTTACGCATAAGCTACCATTTCTACGCCTAAGCCTTGATCAAACCTTCATTATGAATTGTTCGGCGTGCAAACTTGTAAATGAATAAATCATAACGTCACGAAACCAATAATGTCACTAATAAGCTTATCGTTTAATATGTTGTGAAAAATAAGTGATAACATAAACTTTAAAACTTAAAGTTAACTAACTCATGAAACTTATCACGACTTCATTGAACTATTGAACAAACAAGTGATTTTGGACTCGTAACAATCATTGACACATCACATTCAATAATTGAACAACAAAACCATACATTGACTAACATTATGTCTTCGATATGTTGGTTCTTTTGGCTAAATGTGTTTGAGATCACGACATGGAAGCTCGAATGAATATGGATGCACCAAGCGTTCTCACCATTGCTAATATTTTCCCGCATGGCTATCAATGAAGATTGGAAAGAACAATCTCGAGTTGACTTTGAAACTCTCACTGCTCGGAATCTTCTTGTCTCATTGCGGTGGATATTACGAAGAATCATCCCTATCGAACATGCTCACTAACTACGCCCTTGTTTGGAGATCTACATACAACAATTACGGAATACAATGCGAGAGGGTCAAAGGTCAAAGTGCGATGCGGTGACACTCAATCACAAACAAGTTACCATCACACATGCGAGACTTAAGGGATGTTCTTCTCATTCGACATCGAACCAACGAATTCAATGCCACACCTCTTGAAGAGGCGGTTACGCAATTCTTGATTGATATTGGGTATAATGAAGCTTGAGGGGTTATTAATAAGCATTCTCACGTGGATCTTAAGAACATTACTCGACCTTGGAGAACCCTTTATATCATCATCACAAAATACATTTACGGTCGTGACGGTGGCTATGAGCATCAGCTCGTGGAACTACAAATCTTTTGGGCTCGATCAACATGAAACACATCGAAATTGAAGCTACGATATGGGATGACATGATGACATTCCTCAAAAGCTTGGCTCAAAGATTCCTTATATCGGATACAAAGCTGTTGATCCAAAGAGCTCTTGGACTCAATTCGATATCCCAAGAGAATCAATGACCCGGCAATCTTGGCGTGTTGTCCGAAGCAACTCTAACGGTCGGTTAAGGAGTCGACTACCAAGAAACAAGGTGTTGTGTTGCGGATCTCCTTCTCTCATATGAACTCAAGCGGCTCTACTCTTATAAAAGATATTTGGTAGGCTGTGAAGAGAACAAAGTTGGTTTTCTCGATGAAAAATCTTGGTACACCTGAGGAGAACCCGAAGAGGAAGTCTTGAGAGTCTTGCAAGCACGAGAGTCGAAGGAAGTTCCCAGAGGAATCCTCCACGAAAAGGGAAAGTTCCGCCAAGGCTGTTCCCATGATCGAACCTAAGCCTAAACCGCAAAGAAAGCTTGTGGAAGAAAGCTCTGAAGGTACAGAATCAGAAGAAGAGATATTCTACTCTGAAACTCCAACCGACACTAATCCTTCAGCAGTCAAACCTCCCAGTCCTATAGCAAATATAAGCAAAGGGAAGACTACAGTAATTGAGCAACAAGAAGAAGAAGAATCAGATGAAAAGCCTCTGGACACTAAGTACAAAAGGAAATTCAAATTCGTTAGACTCCAACACGTTGCAAAAGAATTTGCTAAAGATCAAATGGGTGGCCCCGGAGGGTCAAGTAGATCCTGATGCGGTTAATCGACCCAATAAGGGAACTGGTGCCACTACTTTGGAGGAACAACAAAAGCGCGTGGAAGATTCTATTGAGTATGACATTGAAGAACCAGAAACTGAAAAGTCCGAGAAATATAAAGATGTTGATTATGATATGTTTCTTCTAGATAGTCCTACTCGTTCCAAGGAGAAAACTTGAACCTCCTAAGGACGGGTCTCCTCACATCTCATCATCATGGTTCATCTTCTCATTCCTCACCACCACCATCAAAAGAACAACTAGATCCACATCGGATCGGTGAAGAAATAGCGCCTCTTGGATTTCTCAAGCTAAGACACGAATCGTTAAAGGCATCAAGCGAATTCGGAAAAGAAGGCGTGCTTTACAAGAAAATGAAATTTCTTCTTGATCATATACGGTACCTTCATGGCGAGAATGGCGAGATGAAAGTTGAAAGAGAGTATGTCTAGAAGCTCATGAAAGATGATCTTCAAGGGAAAATGGGCGAGATGATCAAAGGATACACTCACAAGTTCCTTCTTGACATCGTTCTTGGAATTACAAAGGAGATGTTTACAAACAACTCTATCAGAATGTCTTACATCGGCCAAGCAGACTATGAAATCAACTCCAATGCATGTGAACATCAATCCAGTTGATCCCATAATCTTCTCGGATTACGAATTGGTTAACCATTTGGTAGCTCAAATGTCGAAGCGATCGGCAACATTTGCCTCCACGAAGGTAAATTGTTTGAAGCATTCTTTGGAATACCAACTTAAATCGACATGCGAGAGAAGAAGGTGAAAGGCCTAAGCGTCCGCGGCGATGAAGATAAGGATTAGGATAAGAATAGCGAGCCTAAGCGCAGAAGAAGTGCGGTGAATCATCTTCTATGCAACCTCCACCCAAAGCGGACTCCGGAACAACAAGGTCTCCTCCTCGTTCTTCTCTTGATAAACCTCGAGTTCTTACGAGTTACCACCCAGACTCGAAAACCGGTGATCACTTTGAGTATCTGGTGGTGGCGATGAGAATTCCATGAGCCTCAACAACAACCCGCCTCTCCCGACAAAGTTAAGAAACCGAATCCTCATCTAGGCCTAAGAAAAAGAAGAAGGCGCCTAAGGTTGGCGTCGTATCATGGCTAGATGAAGATGAAACAGAGGAATCTGTGATTTTCTACACTTGTTAATTCCACTCCTATCAATGAAGGTCAAGATGCGGAAGGCGGTGGTACATTGGAGCATGCAAAGATATTGCAAGAAAAATTCCGTGTGAAAAGATGGCGAAATCCGAGTTGAGCGAATCAAGAATGAAGCATTTCAACTTCTCAAAGACATCTCGGAAAGTGCTATCGAGTTGAATATCACCTCGATAATATAGCATGAGCCATGTCTAACAACATGGATTAGCTCAACCCGAAGCAAACATCGACTTCACCAAGCGGGACAACCCTCCATATTACACCGGTGGTCTAAACCTCTACCAACAATTGTGACGGATCGACCTAAGTTCCATTCGATATTTCTTCAACAAAGATTTGGAATTCCTTCTACGGTGGTGATGGTTCAAGGAAATCGCTACATCTCGACACTTCCATTCCGTGACCATATACTCTAGCGCATAGCCATCGAGGAAAGGGCTAACCACATGTTCTCAACAATGTGGAAGTATATGACCGTGATGCAATGTATGGGATTCACCATTGGTCGGGCAGCGAATCTACTCTGCTGCCGGTTGAGAAGTCTTCACATGAAGTGTTCGGTACTAAAGGAATCGTTGCTATTAAACAAGTTGATCTTTCGTCTAAATGGGACTACACTTTCCTCGAGAATATCATGGTCAAAGGCAAGGCGAAAGGGATTATGCATTCTCTGAAGCGGACTTTGAGAATTTGTCTATCAACGACATTGAAGACATGTACCTTGCCAAAATGCGAGGTCGCATGAGACAATTCTCATTGAAGTACAACGTGAATACATCAAGTCCTTTCTTATATTCATCGAGGCGTAGTAATCAAGAGCGTGTAGAAGATCTCCGACTTGCGGTTGAATCATATCGGACCGTGTCAACTTCACTCCACCTCGGCTAGATCTTCCAGACATCACCCGACTTTCACAATACACCTCATCGACCAAACCATTGGCGTCGTTTATCGCGGTGAACTTCAGCGAAATTGCTTGATGGCGTGTGAGATCTTCACAAATTTGGGGATCACACATTGAAGAAGGTTCGGGATGGCACGGCTTATAGGTTAAGGTGATACATGAAGGCATCGAATTCGAAGAAAGATGGAATTCTCGGGATCGAAGGGATGTAAAGCGGATCATCACTATGATTGATGAAAGGTTGTATCGAAGGACGATTCGAGAACATTAGAGAGCTTTGTAGGTGGTGGTCGAGTTGCTCTCGCCGGCTATCAGCATACATTAGCATTCTGGAAAGCTTGATGGACTTCACGGTACCCTTGAGCGCTTCTATTTCATATACATTTGGATGTGTGATTTATTATGACCATGGCTTTGCACACATAACGATGTACAACCGTAATTGTCAAGAAAGGACCACGTAGTGCGCTTGATTGCCACAATCCTTATAAAAGGGCGAAAGCTTCTTACTTTTGAGTAAACCTTTCATTTTCAAAGGTTTACTCAAAAGAACAAATACTTCCGTATGATTTTCAAAACCTCAACCGTTTATATCACTTGTTGAGGGAGTATTTGAGTTAAAACTTTGTTCACCAAAATGTTCTTTGTGTCACTCTTCTGCAACACTCGAAATGGTCATATTTATTCTCAATTTTTCAAAAATAACATTTTATATGCCATTTTGAGGGAAAAATTATGTGATAAGAAATATGTTGTGTAAATGCAATTGAATCTTTGTGCTATAGACTTAACCAGCGAATTGTGATATAGCGTTAGTAACTCGAAAAGACTTGTCGGGACGGGTAATAATTTCAAGCTAGTTAGCTAGTGATGTAAGCGTGTCTCATGAAAGGACTTGTCCGAATAGAATGTACCATTAGAAACTCTTGGTAGACATGAACTACGCGGGTTTGACAACCTTTCGAGGTTTGTCTACACCTTCAAGGTAGTTATTAGAGCTAGTTGTCACCTAAAGATGACAATGTAACTCTTTAACTATACAGCGTAACCGTGTCTCATGAGGGATTGTCTATCTTGAGTTGATCAATTCATAAAGTCGCGCACTTTCCTCCTTGTCTTGATTTCCGTAAAAACTCTTAAGCACATGTGGATGGGAGTATTACGCAAAGATCAAACTCTTACGGTGGTACAAAATGTCTTACAATCATAACGTTGTGAGAGATTTTCTTGAAAATTGGTTTTATGGCAACATAGGTTAGTCATGGTGTTATAAGGTGACTAAGGTTAGGAATAACCGTCTATGATCCATGAGCGGAGGATCTACCCAATGACATCACAAATAGTTAGTACTTAGGGTCCTTAGATACGATTATAAAAGGAGAAAATGAGAATCGGAGAAAGAAGGGTTGAAGAATTAAAGAAATGCAAAGAAAGGGTGAAAAAAATAGCCTCAAATTATTCAACTTAGGCGGAACACGGGTTCAATTCATATGCTTGGTTGTCACTTAGTGGCCGGTATTGAAGATTAAAAGTCGTCATGGACCCGGTGGCGCATGCACTAAACCTTCTTAGCCACTCAAGTTTCTCTCAAAGAAGCTTGTTTCATTCTCACAAGGAACCCTACGTAAACTATTGGCTTTCTCTTAGAGATCATTTGGTATTGAAGGAGACCCTCTCCTAGTCTCCGCTCGGGAAAAACCAAAGCACTATTGAGTCTAGAGCCACGAGATTCATCAAAAGATCTCTTAGGTACACTTGACATTTCATCACTTGATGTTCAACAATAAGAACATCGGTGGTGCGTTATCGAGTCCTTCTGAGATCTTAACAATTTGTCGAGAACATTTATGAGAGGTTCTGGCTGTGATCCTCGGTGATTGAATGGAAACTCTGCGGGGTCAACATCAAGCGACCACGATAGCAGTCGCCGGTAACTCCGTGGATTACGCTTAGTGTGTCTCAAGCGGTCTGATCGTGAGGTGATGCTTGGTGTACCTCGTGACTCATACGAAGCATAGGTGTACTTGGTACATCGTGTTATCTCACTTGTGGGACTCAGGTTCGAGGAATGGCCTTTGTGAAATTAGAGTTGTGTTTTCACACTATCTTGTTAACACTCGAAGTTCAAAATTGTAAGTCTTGGAATCGACTTATTACTAACCGTTTAATGTTTTCTTCTTATGGAAGCTCAAGCGGAATGATCGTCTGATTCTTCACTTGCTCGTGCCAACATCATCACTAATGGAAGTTCTATCCAAAAGCAACACAAAAGTCGAATGATTCTTCATCAATCCAAAGAATCTACAAAGTTAAAGACTTAAAGAACTTCATCGGTACTATTATCCAACGTTAAAGGCGTGTGAGCATGTTGAAGAATGGCGTGGAACCTTTGGAGCGTGAAAGCGGAACTGAAGCGAGACTTGATGCGAGACAACAACAACATACTATCACTACCATCACAAGAACAATGAACAAAGAACAAAGATAATTATGGCGTCAAAGCGAGCTGTTCAAAGAAGACAATTTCTCTACACTGGGGAGATTGTTCGAATCAAAGCAAGTCTTCTCACAAGAAAGAAGAATGTCGGAAGATGTCAATGCTACTATTACTTGATTACCTTAACGTTCATATTCATTCATCACCAACACTTAGGGAGATTGTTGGAATCACTCCTAAACCTAAATCAAGTGTTAGTGATTCATATGTAATAGTTAGCAATTATGGCCTTTATGTTTGTTTTAGCTTAAGCTTATGTAGAAGGCCCATAAGCTTAGGCCCATGTCCATTAGGAAAGGAAGGGAGTAGGGTGTTGCCTAGCTCCCTTCCTATAAATACCTGTATTAACCCTCAGCTGAGGGTTGGTTGTTCAATTCATTCTCTTTCACTACTCGCTAACCTTTCTCTATAGTCTTCTGGCGTAGTGTTTGTGTGTGTGTTGTTCATCCGCCTCTCTTCTCTCTCTATCTCTTTCTATTGTGCTTGTGTTGTAAAACTAGTGACCTAACAACTTCTATTAACACGAAGCATTAACGTTTTATTTTCATGCAAAGCACTTCTTTTTTATGCAAAAATTTTTAAATTTTGGCCAAAAGGGGGGTACTAGGGACTAAAGGGTACAAATGTGACACAATTAAACGAATTCCCCACACTTAGAGCTGAATATTGCCCTCAATATTCAAAGTCCGACGAAGCCGATACTATCGAGCGGAAAAAGGTAATACCATTAACCAAGTGTGTGGCGAAATCATTATTGAACACAAAAGGATTTTGAAAACATATCCCCGGATAAGCGTTAGTAAAATTGATCGGATATTGGGCGGTTTGGATTGAAAGCAGCGCATCAATCGTCACGATCAAGGGATTCTGAAAACATGAGCAAACACACAAGAAGCAAACAACTGTGGGGTTTCCCAGCTTAGTTGTTAGAAAATAGAAAGGTCGAAACATGGGTGGACACCCATGGAATGCTCTTGTTTTGTTAACAGTCGCTAGCTTGACTCGGCCCCAGGTCATTGGTTCGTGGGAAGGTTTGGAGATCCGGACAACCATGGATGGTCGTCCCTCAAAATAAAGCTTCAACCTATGTCCATTCACCTTGAAGTTTGGCCGTCGGTTTGAGATAACTCGGCGGTGCCATATGGAAAAACTTTAGCAGCGGTGAATGGACCGAGTCCAACAGGTCTTAAGTTTCCCAGAAGATTTTCAATCTAGAATTGAAAATAAGGACTTGGTCACCGACGTTGAAAACGCGGTTCTTAATTTTTGAGTCATGGATCTTCTTTGTCTTTTCCTTGTAAATCAACGAGTTCTCATAAGCTTGATCACGAAGTTCATTTAATTCATTGAGTTGAACTTTCCGGTAATCACCCGCGGACTTGAGGTCAAAATTGGCATGCTTTAAGGCCCAATAGGCTTTGTGCTCGAGCTCGATCGGGAGATGACACGCCTTTCCGTACACAAGCTTGTAAGGAGTACACCCTATGGGTGTTTTGTAGTGATGCGGAAGGCCCAAAGTGCATCTTCTAATTTGTCCGACCAAGAGCACGGTTTTCACCTACGGTCCTTTCAAAATTCTTTTCAAACCACGATTGAAACTTCCTTGCCCACTAGTTTGTGGGTGATCTGTGATGAAAGGCGGTGGTGACACGTGCTTAAGCATCACTTTTGCGAATTGGTGCGTTGCAAAGTGCGTGCACTACGCGTGATAAGGTTTTAAAAGGTACCATTTTGAGGGTCGTTTAAGTCCTTATTTGATCACTTTTGTATCCGTTATTGCTTAATATCGTTCCTTTTCACTTTTAGGTCTCGTGAAGGCAAAATCTTTGGAATGGCACTTATTTGGACGAAAAGCGCGAATATATGAAGAAAATGGCCAAAGTCGAAATCGAGACACTCACGATTCTTTGAAAGTAGAAAGCGGCGGCGTCGGTGCTATTGGCGGCGCCGTCCCAAAATTATTGTGACGGGCGGAACCCAAAACTCGTATTTTCAAGAGGCGGCGTCTGGTTGTGAAAGAGTAGGCCGTCGCTACTCGGGCAACCTAGATGCAATCCAGACGGCGTCGAAGGCGAAGAGGACGGCGTCACGGACATAAGGTGGCCGTCGCAAGGTTAACGTGGCCAAGGCGAAACCCTAATGGCGGCGACACGGCGGCGTCACTAAACATAAGGTGTGGCCGTCGCAATTGTAATCTTATATATAGAATCCGAATTTTTCGGTCTTTGTGTGGAGAGTCTTTGGGTAAAACCTAAAACCGAACCTAAGGTGTCTTGTATAGTATTTTAGGGTTTTAAACCTATCTTACATCAAGATAAGTCTTTACTTCATTAATTCAATTATGTCTTTGATTATTTGTGTGTATGCTTGCATGTTCTCCATGTCTAGCTAATTTATTTGTGTGTTTGCTTAGGAAGTATGAAACTTAATTATTGAATATTGATTGGTTGTTTCTTATCTTAGTTGATTAATGATCTAGTAATGCGATAGGTCATTCGTTGTGTATAATGCTTGATTCATCTTTGTGAACCTTAGAGTATAATTACGAGTAATTGTAGGCTAAACCATCAAAAGCGCCTTAGGTAGGAGTCTATAATCTCTAGTGGGTTTGTAGACAAGACCCTTTGGTAAGTTCGAAGAGTTAGGGAGAAAGCATACCTACAACTTTAGACACACAAGCATGACTAGGAATAAGGCGTGACACTCAACCATCAATAGGAGATAATTAAGGAGTAATACAAACTAAGTAAACACATCTTTAAACTATCATACGAGCACACATTAATTAGACATAGACTCCCACAACCTTAGTTTAGATAATTAGATAATAGTAGAGTAATCGGTGAAATACCAACCCCAAATCCAATACCGAGATTAGTACCTTTCCATTTTCATAAAATATAAAAGATAAAAATAATCTTCCTCAACCTTAACCTTAGCGTAGTAACTCCCTACTAGCATTCCTATTCCCCAGAGAGCGATATCAATACCGTGGCTTACCCTAATTACTACACTACAGCGATTAGGTTCCTTTGCCTAGGGTGTTATAAAACTTGCTCGAAGAAAAGGAAGTTCCTTTGACCCCGAGCAGCGTGTGGCGTTATCAAGTTTTGGCGCATTGCTGGGAATAGAATAGCTAGTTAGTAGTCCACCTCGTTTAGGTTTCTTTGTGATTCCTATCAAGTAAACTTTTTCTTATTTTTAGATTTCTCTTAGTCTATCCCCTTCTTCGTAACCTTTGTTCGTAACCCCATCACTCTTCATCATGGAGAATGATAACCAACCACCACTCGATAACCAACAACCAACCAACGCTTCACCACCAAACAAATACCCTTTGCTTGACCCGACCTCGCTAACCAACTTGAGCCCGTATCATGGGTGAGATTGGAGAGCTTAGGAAATTAAATATGATAATTGAGAATACACTTAAGGAAACCCTTAAGGAATCGATCAACCTCTAGATAGTGATTCGACTACAAGTGATTCGGATGATGATCTAGAAAAGGAGAGTATAAGATGTTAGAAATTATGAAGGGTAGTAAGGAGAGGGAGAACTTAGGAGTACTTTGATTTATACCCTAAAGGAAAGAAACCGCTTATCACCATAATGTGGTTAATTTTCCAAGACCACCTTCGAGCCTCGTATAAGGAGGAAACCTAAAAACATCAAAATACCGTGTATGATTGGATACTTATCTGAGGATCACACCTACATTGATTATAAGGCACCCATGAATATAATGTCTAGGCTCTATTACAATTGGATCATGAGCAAAAGCTAGAGCCTATGAGGGACCCCTTTAGCCTAGGAAAGCAAGTAACTATGTGGGGAGGGTTAAGGGATTGCATGTGTTCATAGGTAACTTCACATATAGGTGTGACTTCATGATTCGGAAAATGTCAAAGGAATCATTGATGGGTTTTAGGAGGCGTGATACTTGGGAAACCATTTATAGAAGAGTCTAAGATGGTTTATGATAAAGAGGAGGGATAATCGAGTTCTCAAATGAAACCGAGAATGTTAAATATATAATGCCCACAAAAATAAAATTTTGAGGGCATGGATAATTAGATGTAGATAACATTCCGGCATTGAAGTAGTGGAAGAACAAAGTTTACTACTTGCTTGTCTTGAACTAGGGCTGAATATATTCGTGATGAAAGAAGAGTTAAGGAGATCGAATGGGCCTCTAAGATTAGAGACAGCGTGGGAGCACGACTCTGAGTCTAGCTACAAGACTCTTTAATAAAGAAAAGCGCTTCGTGGGAGGCAACCCATGTTTAATTGTTTGCTTGTTAGTGTCTTATATCTTTTATTAATTGTTTATCCTCATGTTTAAATTTGTAAAAATGCTTTATTTTGTTTTAACCTCGTCTTAATTGCATATAAAGGTATTTTACATAAGGGATAAGTGTAGGGAGGATTACACACGTTTTCAAAAAAAGCGTAAACATGAGAATAACAATTAATTAAAAGATATTTATGTTTGTTTGTTCGAGTCAAATGCTTGTATCGAGTCATAATGGATGTTTTGCGAAATTTTCCAGTTCTAAAGATGTAAATTTTCGAATTTTTTCGAAAATCATGAGACCGGTTTTGTCGGGATAACTTTGGCGTCGAGATTGCAACTGGCGTCGTCGGGAAGGAGTAAAACATCAGATTACTTTTCTCGTTTTACGAGCTACTTATAAATTTTGGAATTTTCGGTCTTAATTTTCTTAGAAATTACGTAAACATCCATTCCTGAGCATTATATCCTAGTTTAAATCGAGTCTTATATATATTATTACCGCCGATTTTCTGTGAAGGTTTCGTTTGTTTTCTTCAAGTGTGCGGGTTTAGTTTGTCAAGAAGAAGTTACATAAGATTGGAAGGAGCTTTTCACGCAATAATTCTTCTTGGAAAGAGTTTAACCACCACTTTACGGATCTACCGAGCTAATCGGGGAGTATTAGTTTCTTTCGTTTTAATTACCTTCTTTTATCATAACTTTGATACTTTCGGGAACATTGGGGACAATGTTCGGTTTAAATGTAGGGAGGGAAAATAAAGCGGGAACTTTGAAACTATGCTTATCCTTGATTATTTGCTTTGTCAATTGTATTTGTGTAATAAACCATGAGAAAATGTCGGTTAGGGTAATTTTGGCACCAAATTTAAAATTTTCATGACATATAGGAGTGGGCCATTAGTCTTAACAAAAGCGTCTCACGGATAGGAAGTTGCATGACTAGCACAAAACCCTTACCACCCAAATTCCACCCAAAATGTGAGGATCGCCCTTAGATTAGTAGGAATTAAAGCATTCATCTTTAATGCTTAGAGTGTGAACCGGTAGTATATTAGATTCTAGAACTTGTTTTGTGATGCATTCGAGATCGCAAGTGAGGCTACACTTGTGTAGTTAGGAATAACTAAATGATAAGAGGCATTAGGATAACCCTTGTTTGATACACGTAATATAATTACTTCTTCCACATCGGTTGAGTAATTCCCCCACACACCACTGCGTTGTACTCATTTTAGTACACGATACCCTAGTTAACCCTCGAGCCTATCCTTTTCGCGGTTCTCGTGATGTTTTGGTTTTCGGAATATCAATGAAAACATTGTTTACACCACCCCAAATATACACCCAAATCGCCTTAGCCTACCCCTTATGCACTCACTTTTAGTGCAAATGTTTGTTATCACCCTAAACCCTTAGTTCAATTATCTAGTTGCTTGCATAAGTTGCTAAGTCGAGTCATATCCTTTGTATCTGATTTTGGGATGATTGGGATTCATGGGAAAAGTTAAAGTTTATGAAATAACGGGAAGGGCGTTAAATTCAAATTCCCTTTGTTTGCGTAATAATGTACCCCAAGTGTTTTGATCTTTTCAAATCGGGTCAAATTAGTGTTAGAGTAATAAAAACTCAAGTGTAGGGATGTGCCTATAAATCCCTAGTATTTTGATGTTATCATAGAGGATGGTAGAGTAAAAGTGTATGAAGAAAAAAAAAAAAAAAAAATCGAAAAAAGAAAAAAAAAAAAAAAAAAAAAAAAGAAAAAAAAAAAAAAAAAAAAAAAAAAAAAAAAAAAACACGGGCTACCATCCTACATCTATCCTTTAAATTTATGTTTGTTTATTTGGTTATCTAGAGTTTAGAGTGTCGAGTCTTGGCTTAGCAACGCCATTCTTCATATGCATTTAACATAGAGATTTTGACTTACCACCACTAAATAGCCTATCCCACCAAACCCTTATTTCCTACAGTAAGCCTAACATTACAACCCTTTAAAGACCTCTTTGATAGTCTTTCCTAGGTGCTTACGTAAGCGATGGAGGTTTGATCTATTCTCAAGCCTATGGTAATCTATGTACTAGGACCGGTTAATGAGTGTTTATCTTCCATTTTCTATATTGTTATATTTCATATATACACCGAGAGAGATGTGAGTATCCAAACACCCCATGTGAGGTGCTAGTATGTAATTCCGTGCTTGTTATGACTTTTTGGGGCTTATATGTGTTGTGGACCGTTTTGAATTAATGCTTCATGACCCCAACTTATAAATTAATTGGCTAAAAGCACATTTGCTTGAGGACAAGCAAATAACAAGTGTAGGGATATTTGATAAGGTTTTAAAGGTACCATTTTGAGGGTCGTTTAAGTCCTTATTTGATCACTTTTGTATCCGTTATTGCTTAATATCGTTCCTTTTCACTTTTAGGTCTCGTGAAGGCAAAATCTTTGGAATGGCACTTATTTGGACGAAAAAGGCGAATATATGAAGAAAATGGCCAAAGTCGAAATCGAGACACTCACGATTCTTTGAAAGTAGAAGCGGCGGCGTCGGTGCTATTGCGGCGCCGTCCCAAAATTATTGTGACGGGCGGAACCCAAAACTCGTATTTTCAAGAGGCGGCGTCTAGTTGTGAAAGAGTAGGCCGTCGCTACTCGGACGACCTAGATGCAATCGAGACGACGTCGAGAAGGCGAAGAGGACGGCGTCACGGACATAAGGTGGCGCCGTCGCAAGGTTAACGTGGCCAAGGCGAAACCCTAATGGCGGCGACATGGCGGCGTCACTAAACATAAGGTGGCCGTCGCAATTGTAATCTTATATATAGAATCCGAATTTTTCGGTCTTTGTGTGGAGAGTCTTTGGAGTAAAACCTAAACCGAACCTAAG
Organism: Chrysanthemum lavandulifolium; assembly: GCA_022545495.1. Taxonomy (NCBI): domain Eukaryota; kingdom Viridiplantae; phylum Streptophyta; class Magnoliopsida; order Asterales; family Asteraceae; genus Chrysanthemum; species Chrysanthemum lavandulifolium. The sequence continues at coordinate 148,675,453 of CM040243.1, forward strand.
GTGTCTTGTACAGTATTTTAGGGTTTTAAACCTATCTTACATCAAGATAAGTCTTTACTTCATTAATTCAATTATGTCTTTGATTATTTGTGTGTATGCTTGCATGTTCTCCATGTCCGGCTAATTTATTTGTGTGTTTGCTTAGGAAGTATGAAACTTAATTATTGAATATTGATTGGTTGTTTCTTATCTTAGTTGATTAATGATCTAGTAATGCGATAGGTCATTCGTTGTGTATAATGCTTGATTCATCTTTGTGAACCTTAGAGTATAATTACGAGTAATTGTAGGCTAAACCATCCAAAGCGCCTTAGGTAGGAGTCTATAATCTCTAGTGGGTTTGTAGACAAGACCCTTTGGTAAGTTCGAAGAGTTAGGGAGAAAGCATACCTACAACTTTAGACACACAACATGACTAGGAATAAGGCGTGACACTCAACCATCAATAGGAGATAATTAAGGAGTAATACAAACTAAGTAAACACATCTTTAAACTATCATACGAGCACACATTAATTAGACATAGACTCCCAACCTTAGTTTAGATAATTAGATAATAGTAGAGTAATCGGTGAAATACCAACCCCAAATCAATACCGAGATTCGTACCTTTCCATTTTCATAAAATATAAAAGATAAAAATAATCTTCCTCAACCTTAACCTTAGCGTAGTAACTCCTACTAGCATTCCTATTCCCAGAGAGCGATATCAATACCGTGGCTTACCCTAATTACTACACTACAGCGATTAGGTTCACTTGCCTAGGGTGTTATAAAACTTGCTCGAAGAAAGGAAGTTCCTTTGACCCCGAGCGGCGTGTGGCGTTATCATCGGCGTGTCTAACGAGGTGTGAATGGAAGGATTCGTTGAGTTTCGTGATTTGAACTTGAATTGGTTTTAATGATTTTGGATTTGAGTTACGTTTTCTACAAATTAATTAACGGGAAGGTAATTAAGGCAAGGAACCTAATAAACTAAAAATAAACTATCACTAAGCCTAAGGAATGATAAAAGCGAAGCTACACTAAGTCCTAAGGTGCAAAAACTAAAAAGCGTAAAAGCAAGCAACCACCCGAGCCATAAACGTGAAAGTTTTGCAATTTAAGGGCTACGGGTGTGAAATCAATTTTCCTACGTTCTATTTGACTAAAAATAATTTTAGAAAAAGACCGGGTATTTTTTTGACTTTTAAAATAATTACTACGAATTAAAAACTATTTAACACTAATTAAATGATTAAAAATATTAAACTATTTTGGAAAAATCTGGAAAAATCACAAAAACTACTTTGAGAAATACTGGATCTAAGAAAATTAAGAAAACAGGTAGTTGCTATTGGAAATAAGCAGTAAATAAGCTAAAAAGGGCTTATAAGCAAAACTGTCAAACACCCCTTATGTATTTAATAGTGCAACATATGGTGAGACAAGTCCCAGGGCACAGTAAGTATGTTGTGTGTGAGCTGGGTGGCGTGGGTTCGAGTCCCAGCCATGCCAGTTTTTTGCAAAAATTTTTTTTTTGATTTTTTCTTTTCAAAACTTAAAGACGCAATCAAACCAAGCACTTTTCGTGAAAACTTTTTGAAAGAAGCAATCTCAATAAGCTGTACGAACAGCTTAACTCAACAGATTTAAAAAAAAAGACTAAACAAACTTCCTTTTTAAGCAAACAACCAAACACTCCTTTGTTTTGGACAGATAAGCTAAAAAAAACAGTTTACAAATGAACCAACTTCACACTAAGCACTAGATATTAGCAATAATCTAAATGCAATTAATTTAAGCAAAAAAAAACAAGGATAAGCAGTTAGTTTAAAAGTTACACTAAAGGGATCCTAAGCTAGAAAATAAGGAGAACTAAGTATGCTAAGGTACACATTCAGCTCTGAATAAGCTAAAATGGGACTCATCTGAACTGACCTACTAAAACCAAGTTACCTAAGAACTACAATCCAAGTCCCTAAATAAGCTGGAAAACTTCTTTTAAGCTAGGATAATGAGAAATGTTGTGACTGGTGGTGATTTGTAAGGCGAAACGAGTTCTGAAGGCACTGTTTGCGACTTATTTAAAACTAAACAATGAGCTTCCGGAAGGTACAAGCTGCAAAACAAAGTTAGGCTAGTGGAGATTCACAAAAGCTAAAAGGACCCAAGAAAGGAGCTCTTATTAAGCTTAAAAATAATCTTTTATCGGCTATAAGAATGCTGATGTAACTTAGTCTGAGAAAATCAAATGGGACAAGTTTGACTTCAAATTAAACTATTTTGACAAGCGCTTTCTGCATAAAACTAAGCATAACTGAGTTGATGACATAATAACTTAAGAGAAACAAGATTTGCATGATTTGGACATCAATTAATCGGAGAAAAACCCCAAAACGGTGACATCTCTGCTTTGTCTTATCTTGATATAAAAAAAAGCGAAAAGACTTTTTTTCTTTTTACCTGATTTTATGCGAGACTTGGTTGAATTGATTTTAAACTTGTGGAACTTATTGACTACTTTAAATTCGGTTTGACCTTGAAGGTCAAACGGGTACAAAGGATAAGTTTGACAACTTTTCTTCTTGACACAAACACTCTTTAAAACGTTTTTCCAACACAAAACCTAGGAATTACTTTGATAAAAACTGAAATACACCTTAGTTTTCACTAATTTGGAACTTTAGATTCTACTAAATGCACACAAACGAGCTTGTAACAGTTAAATAAAAAGGAGATGCTTTCATTAATTAAAATTAACATTCTGATAATAAAACATATAAGCGATTTTTTAAAACAAAGAAAAGGGTGCCTTATAACTTTGGCTACAATCCTATTTTACTAATTCTTGGTCTTCAATCTCTTCAAGTGTCTTGATTGTGCTTGTTTTGTGAGAAGCGGTCAAGCCAAAGCTCACATGTGCTTTCTTGGACTAATCTTGGCCCTTGATTAAGTAGGTACACTTTGGGAGAAAACCGGCCGTCCATGGATCTTTTGAAGCTTGGATTGCCGGCTTGGCCATTCTTGGGAAGGGTGAGGGAGCTTAGTGGGTTAGGGATTTGGGTATAAGCGGGTAAAAGGGGTGAAGGTGGGTTGAGGATGGGTGATTCTGGGTAAAGGATGTAGGGAAGTTGAGTGTTTGGGAGAAGGAAAAGAGGAGAGTAGGTTGCTAGGGTTCTTGGGAGCAGGTATTGTGTTTCTTGGGCGGGAAAATGGGAAGGCAGGGGTGGGGGTGGGTTTGGTATACTTTGACCGGGTTAGGGTTTGGGTTGGACCGGGTAAAGTGGATATTGGGCTTGGGATTAAACATTGGGCTTAGGGTTATAGGACTAAACTTGAGTCCATTTAAGCATTAAGGGACTAAATGTGCACAATCGAAAATCTAGGGATCACATATGTAAATTCTGAAAATGCTTTCAAGGACCAATCTTGACAATCTCTAATATTCCAAGGACTATATCATCATTTTTAAACTCGAAGATCGAAATTGTAATTTTCAAAATTTATCAAAATGACCAATTTTGACAAGTAAGAATTACCAAAGGACTTAAAATGTTCATTTTCCAATTTAAAATGTCCAGGGTAAATTCATCATTTTGAAATTCGAGGACTAAAGTTGCCATTTTGAAAGTTGGGGGTGAAAGCGCCAATTATGCAAACTTTGTTCGTTTTCATTGTTTTCAATAATTTTGCATCGAAACATATAAAACACAATTTTGAGATATTTTCGGTATTTTGATGCATTTCGGAGTGTTTTAGATGTTTTGCATTCAGATTTGACCAAAATGATGAGTGAATAAGCACTCATCAAATCCCATACTAAAACATTGCTAGTCCTAGCAATCTTTTGAAAAACTTAATGGTTGAATCTCTTTACCAAAAGCCATTACTTACGGAGTAGCCAAATGTTTGATTCAAGTAAGAACTATGGTACCTTGATAACCATATGATTTTGAGCAAATCACCGACTTTCAACGGTTTTGATTTGTCTTTACGAGCCGTTTATACGGACTAATAACTCTTAGATAAATTATCAATATTATCTTTGGTGGTGATTACCAATTATGGTTTTCAAGCGCCTTTACCACAAGCCATAAACTTGCGGGCTAGACTCTTCACTAATTAAAGATATGGTGGTGAACACCATACAATTTTGGGCAAATTGCAAGCCGTCAGCGGTTTGAGATATCTTTACCAAGAGCCGTTTGCTCTGGATTAGCCAATCCTTTTGTTTATTAGACATGGCGGATGATAATCGAAATACGAGTAAGTGCAAAACACTTACTCCAAAAAAATTTGGCCAAAATGGGAATTGGGTGGTAATACATATGATAAAATTCGTGAAATTCCCCCCACTAGAAATGAATATTGCCCTCAATATTCAAAGTACCAGCGGTTTTGCGAAACATAGAACGTAAAGGGAAATACTACGGCCATTATTTATATATATATATTTTTTTTTTTTGGAAAACTTATATACAACAATGAGCTGACTCCCCAGCACTAGGGTGGTAGAAAGTAGAAGAAGTCGAAATACGGGTGAAAACCCATATAGTGTACTCTTGTTTTGATTCCCAGTCGCTAGCTTGACTCGATCCCGCATTCATTGGTTCATGGGAAAGTTTGGAGATCCGGACAACCATGGATGGTATGTCTCCTCCAAAATAATGTTTCAATCTATGTCCATTCACTTGAAGTTTGGTCCGTCGGTTTGAGATAACTCGCGATTGCCATATGGAAAAACTTTGGCAATGGTGAATGGACGATCCAACGGGTCTTAAGTTTCCCGAGAAGATTTTCAATCTAGAATTGAAAAGAAGGACTCGATCATAGCGTTGAAAGCGCGGTTCTTAATCTTTGAGTCATGGATCTTCTTTGTCTTTTCCTTGTAAATCAATGATGCGTGCAAAACCGTCAAGGTTTCTCACACAATCGCCACTTGTGAATGGCGGACCGTAAGAACCTTAAAGCAGTTTGAACACGAACTCAATGAAGATCCGAGGGTATAGGGTCTCCCGGTCGTTATGTCCGTGAGCTATGCAATGGATTATCAAGCGTTTAGTGATCGAGAGATTTGAGCGGAAGGAGATTGTGAACATGATTACAACTAAGGAAAAGCCCATAAACTGCGGGGGCTTAAATGAAAATAAAGGAAATTAAAAGATAAAATCTATTAAATAAGCGCTATCACTATAATTAAAATGATATTTTTGTTTTATGTTTTATAAAAGCGAAATTAAAATCTACGTGACGTCAAATAAAAGCGTGAAACTAACACAATATTAACCCTAAAATATGAAAATGATGTTTTACAATCCTAATGATAAAAGAAAATTTATAGAAAAAGAAAATTATTTTTAAAACTAATTATCTAATTAAAACTATTTTTAACTATTAATTAATTATCTAAAATACAAGAAAATAGGAAATTAAGCTAGAAAAATAAAATTATGACTTGGAAAATCTAAAATAACAAAGAGAATTTTCAAAACTATTTTTGTATTTTTACGATTATTTTCTATTTTCTATAATTTTAAACTATTAAAACTAATTAAATTACTAAAATTACCAAATAAACTATGAAAATATGGAAAATTACTTTTTTACTTTTTATATTTATCTAAACCTAAGAAAATTGAAAATTATTTTTTGAACCTTTTACGAATTTTTGTATTAAATGCTATTTAAAAGTGCTAAAACTAATAAAAATCAAGAAAAATAGTAAAGCATTAAGAAAAATCTGAAAATTTCAGGAAACTCTAAAATAATATTAAGAAGCTATGAAAATTGGAAAAGCAGTATGTTATGTGGAGAAAATTGAAGCGATGAATCAAGTGCTTATTGAAATAAGCACTTGATAAACAAATGATCAAAACAAGCAACCCGCGATAACAGAGACTATGATAAAATAAATATGACCAAATGAAGCAATCAACAAGCTAAAACTCTTGAATAACAGGATAACCTGATTTAAAGATTGTGAGTTTAATTAAAAGCAGTTTGAGTACATTCTTTAAGCTCAAGCACAATCTACAAATAAGCTACAAACTAAAACTAATTATCAAATCCTAAACTAGACCTAAGTAACTAATTATAACCAAAAGACCAGCCTTTAACAAGCTTATATAAGCCTTGTGCAGGCTTACACAAAAACTGAGAAATCACTCAGTTAATCTTGAGTTGGGGCGAGGGCAGCGAGGGCTGTTTTGAGCTTTCACTGAAAGCTTATCCAAAGGGCTTAAGCTAAAAACAGATGAGAGGTTTTAGAGACCACCTATTAAACTACTTATAGACCAAAAACCAGAACCTACAAAGCTTTAATGAATCCTATCTGAGGTGCAACCTGCGATAAAACCAATTTTTGACATTTTGACTTTTGAAGCAGATACGAGTTGACTTTGGTGAAGTTTGATCCAATTTTATGAGTGATAATGAAGTAAATTGATGAAATGAACTTAAGACCAGACTTTGTCTAAGACTTTTAAACACCAAATAAGATTTTACATATCCAAAATTACAACGGATCAAGTATTAAGGCAGATTTTATGAGACATTGACTTTAAAGGTTGCAAGCAGTTTTAATGACTCAATTGAGTTTACTTAAGCCAAACAAACTTGAACCAACAACAAGCTACCACTGAATTCAATTCTAGGACGGATATGATGACAAAATAAACACCCTTTAACTATAGTTTAGCAAATTAAGCGATCTAACACTTGAATAATCATGAACCATTGATCATACTAAGTTCTCTTAACCTAATTACTACTTTTAGAGCAGATCTTGACAGATAATTACTACAAATACATTAGGTACAAAATCATGTGAAAATCACTTACAAGAGTCCAAAACCACAATGGTTTGCAAGCAGAGAACCAAAGAGCACTATCTATATAAACCAACCCAAATGCTTCCATTTCAACCCATTTCGATTCTGAATCAACCCATATCATCCTTGCACCATTTTGCTCTTGTGTTGACTTTTGTTGACCAGTGTTTAAGAGTTATTGAAATGTGAATGTAAGTTTAAATAAAGCTTTAACAAGCTTATTAGAGCTTGTTTAAGCTTGAAAATAGACTTCTTATGATTTGACAATGGTTTTGAGATTGAGAAATTCAACGATGGAATAAAATATGGAAATGGAACTTAGGCTTGAATTGATACTGAAATTAAGTTGCAATACACTTGAATGATTAACTTGAATACAAATGAACTTGAAAATACCGATACAAAGCTAGTTTAGACTAAGGAATTGAAATTCGACATACAATTTTTAAAAAACTAAGACTAACTATTCTTTGATGCATCCACTTGTCTCTTTTATGCTCCCAGTCTCTCTCACTTTTACTCGAGCACTTCCGGCAACAATATGAGCCATAGATTGGCTAGAACTCATCTTAGCCGTTTGTTGGAATTTGGCGCCAAAACACATTTTGATATTAGAGGCGAGGAAAGTGATGCATTTAATGAGGTTGGATGTTAGGTGAGGTGGGGGAGGCGATGGGTGAAGTAGGGGTGGCAAAGAGGTGGGTGGAGGGAGGCAGACAAGATTGTCGAGGATGGCGAGTTTAGGGGCGGGTTTGTTTATTTTAAACATTGGGTTGTCGGGTTGGGTTAACGGACCGGGTAAGGTATTTGGGCCAGGGGTAAATATTAGGATCCGTTTGGTTTGTTGGAATAATAACACCAAGGACCCTTTTTGCAATTTCTCAAAACCAAAGGACCAAACATGTAACTTATGAAGAGTAGTCAAAGGGTTGGTTTTGCCAACTTAAATAATCCAAGGGCTAACTTTGACATTTTTGAAACTCCAAGGATTAATTTTGAACAATTTTGGATTTTCAGGGACTAAATTGTAATTTTCTCAAAACTTTTAGATTTCCCACCAAAGGACTAAATATGACAATTTATGATTTTAAAAAGACCTTTGGTGACTTTTCTTTTGAAATTTGGACTCAGGGACTATTTTTGACAATTTTATAAACTTGGGGGACTAAAACTGCAATTCTTGCAAATTTGATATGTTTTTCATCTGATTTTGATATTTTTGCATTTAAAACACATAAAACACTGATTTGTGATATTTTGATCATTTTGATGTGTTTACGAGTGTTTTCGAGATGATTTTGCGGTTTATTTTGTACAAAATGATGAGTATTTACACACTCATCAATCCCCACATTGAGATATTGCTAGTCCTAGCAATGATTTGAAAAACATAATGGATTTTAATCTCTTTACCAAAAGCCATTACTTACGGAGTAGCCAAATGTTTCGATTCAAGTAAGAACCATGGTACCCGATAACCATGTGATTTTGAGCAAACCACCGACTTCAATGGTTTGATTTTGTCTTTACGAAGCCGTACCCTTACGGACTAGCCAACTCTTAGATAAATTATCAATATTATCTTTGGTGGTGATTACCAATTATGGTTTTCCATTGCCTTTACCACAAGCCATAAACTTGCGGGCTGTGACTCTTCACTTTTAAGGATATGGTGGTGAATACCATACAATTTTGGGCAAATTGCAAGCCGTCAGCGGTTTGAGATATCTTTACCAAGAGCCGTTTGCTCTGGATTAGCCAATCCTTTTGTCTTCTGAGACATGGCGGATGATAACCAATTGAGTAAGTGTAAAACACTTGCTCCAAAAAATATTTGGCCAAAAGCAGGATTGGGATAATTATATGATAAAATTAGTGAGAATTCCCCCCACTTAGAAATGAATATTGCCCTCAATATTCAAAATGCAAGCGGTTATGCGAAACAAAAACGTAAAAGGAAATACTACGGCCATTATTTAGCAAGAGATTTTTTTTTTTTTTTTTTTTTTTATAACATGTGGGCATCACCCACACTTAGGTGGTAGAAAGGGTAAGAAGTCGAAATATGGGTGAAAACCCATATGGTGTGTCTACTCTTTTTTGATTTCAGTCGCTAGCTTGACTCGACCCCGAATTCATTGGTTCATGGGAAGCAAAGTGGAAGAAACAATCTCCATCGGACTTTCATTCAAGATGTTTGGACAACATTTGAAGCACGTGAAAGTTCCACACCGATGAGATATACATAGAACCGGCTCAAAAATGATATATGGAAATAGGGATCAAATATAATGTCTTCATTCCGAAGGAGTGAAGAGCAGGAGAAATCACGGGATAGGTGAAGAAGAGATGAAAATCATGATAAACATCATGACTAACTCATCTTCATCTATAGGAGGATCCATAATTTCGGGATTATGAATCTCATCATTTAAGCTTATGTGATCAAGACAATTCTCGGGGTGTCTAGATCAAAGTAGAATTTATCATACTCGCGGAGATATGATATGAGTGAGTTCATCGGAGAACTCCATGAAGGTGAATGAATCATATTCGAATTGATATGAGTGGGTTCCTTGGCGAACTCCTCAAAGTAAATGATTCATGATCGGGAGAATTATGAGAATGAGAAGTGGTATCGCCACTAATCTTCTCTCCCGTACTATCAAAAGCAGGGGCTTTCATTTCGGAATAGAATCATCGGAAGAATGTCACTATCCTTAATGGGGATAGGAGATGAAATAGGTTTCTCTTTGAAAGCCTCGATTTTAGAAATGAGAAGACCGACATTCAATAATGTTGCTCGAAGAGCTTCATCTTTGATTTCGATGTCGGTAACTTCATCATTCTCTTCTTCTAAGCTAACAAGCTCGGAAGGAGAATCTTCCACATAAACGATGTCTCCACAAGATAACGAATCATCATCGAATCGGAGAACATCTCAACATGATCATTGGGAAGACAAGAGGAGGAGGAATATCACACACATGATCAAGAATTCCTGTGACTCTCTTGGGATTGGGACAAGGTCCTCAACACTAGACTTTATGAATTCGTCGATTCCTTTTCGAGAACAGTGTCAAGATGCTCGTCCCCATAATAAGAGAGTGAGTGTGAATCTCGGGTGTGATAGCAGTTGTTTGAGATGGAATCTCAGCTATTTGGAATATCAATGGACCGAGGGGGTTGAGAAATATTACTTTTAAAAGGATAAAACCCTCCTCGTCATCGTCATAAAGTCTTGCCTTGAGAAATTGGGAGCGCCTTTTGCTTGCTCTAAGATAAATAATTCTTCCCTAGATTTGCGAGCCTCTCGCTCTTGACAACAATTCTCCTATGGTCTTTTCACCACTCACTTGATTCTTAAAATTACTCATCATATCCTCAAGTGTTTTCATTGCGGTTTCAAGATCACAGGAGATTTCATGAGACAACGGCTCGGGTGGAGTTTGAGCCGTATGGTCTTTGTGGAGGTTGAAAATTGTCAAACATGTGAAAGTCATGATTGTTACAAGGCCGGGTTCCCTATTTGACAATCAGGTGAAATGGGGACCTCCACAGTACTCACATGATAAAAGCTGCTGAGTGCAGAATGGTGAATCATATGGATTTTGGTCATAACCAAAACTACGAGCATCATCGGGAAAAGCGTTCATAGACAAGCGTGTTTCGGTTGACACTCAAATCCTTGGTGAGGACCTCCACAAAATTCACAACCGAGATGTTGGTTATATGAAGATAAGTCGGGTTGCGGTGGGTAATGGGAAAAGTTAGAGGAGTCGTTAAATGAGTTACGATTCGGATTATAATCAAATGAATTACTTGAACCACAAAACAAACAACTCCGTTATGGATATCATTACCACATCGTACACATGTACACCAACGACGAGGTGAACCATAAAGAGCTCAACACAACCGACACAAGGAATAAGCGATTGCATTTGAGAGTTATGAAGAGGAATCGGTTTATTCAAAGAATCAACAAAACCAACATGGTAATCCGAATGACTATCAAGTCTCGAAGAACATTCGGAAAAATCGGGAGGTGGGACAAGTGGTGTGCTCGAGAGCTAGCAATTTCCACCACTTCCGTTATGGTCTCCGGTTACGGTTCTTGAGAAGCGTGAAGATTAGGCAAGTCATTCTTGCTAGTCACCGGTGTTTGAGCGGGTTCATCGTAATCAATTCTAATTCTCGACTGTTTTCGTCGGCTTGAATTTGTTCGATTAGATTACGGGCTCTATCTTCAAAGAAAGTGTCCTCGTAATCCTCGGTGGGTGCTTGGGGTAGCTCGACGTTTGAGCTGGTTTGTCAAGATTAGAATGTGTTTCGGGTTGTGGCGGGTGGTCGAAATAACTTTGAAAAGAATTTTGATGGATAATTCGCACAATTGCAAAATTAAGCTGAACTAGGCCCTCCACACGCTCACACACATTTCGGCGATGAAGTTGTGATTGTCGACATAAGAATTAAACATATAGAGGATTAAGAAGAGAATCAAATGGTTGAGAGGATACGAAGAATAGAATTAAGCAGCAAAGAGGGTAAGAGAAATAGAATCAACGAATAAGAGGAATGAGAAGAGTATTTTTGGGGTTTTGGATAAGAAAATATAAACATATCTGGATGGATGGTATGAACAAAGAGTGAATATCCAAATTACTAATCGCTAAGCGTAAGATAATCGGCCTGACTCCCCGTGGCGCAAAAATTTGATGCGTGCAAAACAGTCAAGGTTTCTCACACAAGCTTGCCACTTGTGAATGGCGGACCGTAAGAACCTTAAAATAGTTTGAACACGAACTCAATGAAGATCGAGGAGTATAGGGTCTCCCAGGTCGTTATGTCCCGTGTGAGCTATGCAATGGATTATCAAGCGTTTAGTGATCGAGAGATTTGAGCTAAAAGGAGATTGTGAACATGATTACAACTAAGGAAAAGCCCATAAACTGCAGGGGCTTAAATGAAAATAAAAGGAAATTAAAAAGATAAAATCTATTAAATAAACGCTATCACTATAATTAAAATGATATTTTTGTTTTTATGTTTTTATAAAACTGAAATTAAAATCTACGTGACGTACAAATAAAAACGTGAAACTAACACAATATTAACCCTAAAAATATGAAAATGATGTTTTTACAATCCTAATGATAAAAGAAAATTTATAGAAAAAGAAAATTATTTTTAAAACTAATTATCTAATTAAAAACTATTTTTAACTATTAATTAATTATCTAAAATACAAGAAAATAGGAAATTAAGCTAGAAAAATAAAATTATGACTTGGAAAAATCTAAAATAACAAAAGAGAATTTTCAAAACTATTTTGTATTTTTCTCGATTATTTTCTATTTTCTATAATTTTAAACTATTAAAACTAATTAAATTACTAAAAATTACCAAATAAACTATGAAAATATGGAAAATTACTTTTTTACTTTTTATATTTATCTAAACCTAAGAAAATTGAAAAATTATTTTTTTGAACCTTTTACGAATTTTTGTATTAAATGCTATTTAAAAGTGCTAAAACTAATAAAAATCAAGAAAAATAGTAAAACACTAAGAAAAATCTGAAAATTTCAGGAAACTCTAAAATAATATTAAGAAGCTATGAAAATTGGAAAACAGTATGTTATGTGGAGAAAATTAGGCGATGAATCAAGTGCTTATTGAAATAAGCACTTGATAAACAAATAATCAAAACAAGCAACCCGCGATATGAGACTATGATAAACTAAATATGACCAAATGAAACAGAAATCAACAAGCTAAAACTCTTGAATAACAGGATAACCTGATTTGAAGATTGTGAGTTTAAGCTAAAAGCATTTTGAGTACATGCTTTAAGCTCAAGCACAATCTACAAATAAGCTACAAACTAAAACTAATTATCAAATCCTAAACTAGACCTAAGTAACTAATTATAACCAAAAGACCAGCCTTTAACAAGCTTATATAAGCCTTGTGCGAGCTTTACAAAAAGCGAAATCACTCGATTAATCTTGAGTTGGAGCGAGGCAGCGAGGGCTGTTTGAGCTTCTGCACAAGCTTATCCAAAGGGCTTAAGCTAAAAACAGATGAGAGGTTTTAGAGACCACCTATTAAACTACTTATAGACCAAAAACCAGAATCTACAAAGCTTTAATGAATCCTATGCAGAAGCTGCAACTTCTGCATAAAACCAATTTTTTTTGACATTTTGACTTTTTGAAACAGATACACAGTTGAATTTGGTGAAGTTTGATCCAATTTTTATGACTGATAATGAAGTAAATTGATGAAATGAACTTAAGACCAGCTTTGTCTAAGACTTTTAAACACCAAATAAGATTTTACATATCCAAAATTACAACAGATCAAGTATTAAGACAGATTTTATGAGACATTGACTTTAAAGGTTGCAAGCACAGTTTTAATGACTCAATTGAGTTTACTTAAGCCAAACAAACTTGGACCAACAACAAGCTACCACTGAATTCAATTCTAGGACAGATATGACAGCAAAACAAACACCCCTTTAACTATAGTTTAGCAAATTAAACTGATCTAACACTTGAACAATCATGAACCATTGATCATACTAAGTTCTCTTAACCTAATTACTACTTTTAGAACAGATCTTGACAGATAATTACTACAAATACATTAGGTACAAAATCATGTGAAAATCACTTACAAGGTCCAAAACCACAATGGTTTGCAAGCAGAGAACCAAAGAGCACTATCTATATAAACCAACCCAATGCTTCCATTTCAACCCATTTCGATTCTGAATCAACCCATGTCATCCTTGCACCATTTTTGCTCTTGTGTTGACTTTTGTTGACCAGTGTTTAAGAGTTATTGAAATGTGAATGTAAGTTTAAATAAAGCTTTAACAAGCTTATTAGAGCTTGTTTAAGCTTGAAAATAGACTTGCTAACAGATTTGACAATGGTTTTGAGATTGAGAAATTCAACAGTGGAATAAAATATGGAAATGGAACTTAGGCTTGAATTGATACTGAAATTAAGTTGCAATACACTTGAATGATTAACTTGAATACAAATGAACTTGAAAATACCAGTACAAAGCTAATTTAGACTAAGGAATTGAAATTCGACATACAATTTTTAAAAAACTAAGACTAACTATTCTTTGATGCATCCACTTGTCTCTTTTTATGCTCCCAAGTCTCTCTCTCACTTTTCTGAGCACTTCCCAGCAACAATATGAGCCATAGATTGGCTAGAACTCATCTTAGCCGTTTGTTGGAATTTGGCGCCAAAACCTGTTTTTGATATTAGAGACAGGGAAAGTGATGCATTTAATGAGGTTGGATGTTAGGTGAGGTGGGGGGAGACAGTGGGTGAAGTAGGGGTGGCAAAGAGGTGGCTGGAGGGGGGGGAGACAGACAAGATTGTCGGGGATGACAGGTTTTAGGGGCGGGTTTTGTTTATTTTAAACATTGGGTTGTCGGGTTGGGTTAACGGACCGGGTAAGGTATTTGGGCCAGGGGTAAATATTAGGATCCGTTTGGTTTGTTGGATTAATAACACCAAGGACCCTTTTGCAATTTCTCAAAACCAAAGGACCAAACATGTAACTTATGAAGAGTAGTCAAAGGTTGGTTTGCCAACTTAAATAATCAAGGGCTAACTTTGACATTTTGAAACTCAAGGATTAATTTTGAACAATTTTGGATTTCGAGGACTAAATTGTAATTTTCTCAAAACTTTTAGATTTCCCACCAAAGGACTAAATATGACAATTTATGATTTTAAAAGACCTTTGGTGACTTTTCTTTGAAATTTGGACTCGGGGACTATTTTGACAATTTTATAAACTTGGGGACTAAAGCGCAATTCTTGCAAATTTGATATGTTTTCATCGATTTTGATATTTTGCATTTAAAACACATAAAACACGATTTGTGATATTTTGATCATTTTGATGTGTTTACGAGTGTTTTCGAGATGATTTTGCGTTTATTTTGTACAAAAATGATGAGTATTTACACTCATCAATCAACGAGTTCTCGTGAAGCTTGATCACGGAGTTCATTTAATTCATTGAGTTGAACTTTCGGTGATCACCCGCGAACTTAAGGTCAAAATTAGCATGCTTCAAGGCCCGATAGGCTTTGTGCTCGAGCTCGATCGGGAGATGACACGCCTTTCCATACACAAGCTTGTAAGGAGTACACCGATGGGTGTTTTGTGTGATGCGGAAGGCCCAAAGTGCATCTTCAAGTTTGTCCGACCAAGAGGCACGGTTTTCACCTCGGTCCTCTCAAGATTCTTTTCAAACCACGATTGAAACTTCCACTTGCCCACTGGTTTGTGGGTGATATCTGCGGTAGAAAGGCGGTGAGTGACACGTACTTAAGCATGACTTTGCGAATTGGTCGTTGCAAAGTGCGTACCACGATCACTAATGATGGCACGGGGGTTCGAAGCGGGTAAAGAGAGACTTTAGAAATTTCACAACTACTCGGGCGTCGTTGGTAGGGCGCTTTCGCTTCCACCCATTTGGACAAATAAATCCGCCGCAGTATATACTTGTTCCCTCGAGAAGGCAGGACGGACCCATAAAGTCAATGCCCCATCGTCAAAGATCTCGCACACTTGAATGGCATTTTGAGGCATTTCATCTCTTTTAGAGATGTTGCTATGACGTTGGCAAAAGTCGCAAGATTTGCGAGGTCATGGGCATCTTTGTAAATCGTGGGCCAATAGAAACGGAATCAAACACCTTTTAGCGGTGTAGTTCGGGCCATATGTCCCCGTGGGTCCATTATGACAAGCCTTGAGAATTTCATCGGCTTCTTGGCGTGAACACACCGTCGGATGACTTGATCCGCACAAACCTTAAACAAGTAGGGGTCGTCCCGAAATAATGCTTAACATCTTTAAAAATTTGTTCTTTCGTTGGGACGACATCCCTTTCACAACAAAGTTACGCATGATAGTTTGCAAAGTCGGCAAACCATGGGTACTCAATTTCATGATGAGATACCACATTAAGAGTCTCGAGAGGAAAAGTTTCATTTATTTCCTTTTCTCGAGCACACCTTGATGTGGATTTTCAAAACGAGAGATGATCGACCGCTAGGTTCTCCGCTCCTTTTTATCACGGATAATGATATCAAATTCTTGTAGGAGGAGAACCCATCGACAATCTCGACTTTGCATCTTCTTAGCAAAAGATATTTGAGAGCCGAGTGATCCGTATACACTATGCTTTTGACAAGATCAAGTATGGCGAAACTTCTCGAAAGCATACACCACGGCTAGTAATTCTTTCTCCGTCGTAGTGTAATGTGCTTGAGCTTGGTCAAAGTTTTGCTAGCATAATGTATAGGTGGAAATGTTTTGATTTTCGTTGCCCCAAAGCGGCACCTATGGCGAAATCACTTGCATCGCACATAAGCTCAAATGGTAATTCCCAATCGGGGCAACTAAATTGGTGCTTGAGTGAGTTTCTTTTAAGAGTTTGAAAAGCTTCAACGCACTCACTAGAGAAGATGAAAGGTGTCTTTTCAAGAAGTCGGGTCATAGGCGGGATATTTTGAAAAGTCTTGAATGAAACGACGATAAAATCCGGCATGACCAAGGAAACTTCTAACTCCTTTGACGGTTGTGGGAGGAGGTAATTTTGAAATGACATCGACTTTAGCCTTGTCAACCTCAATCCCGCTCTTAGAAATCTTATGGCCAAGGACAATTCCTTCCTTAACCATAAAGTGACATTTCTCCCAATTTAGACTAAGATTAGTGTTTTCACAATGTTCAAGCATCTTGTCGA
Source organism: Chrysanthemum lavandulifolium (assembly GCA_022545495.1). NCBI lineage: Eukaryota > Viridiplantae > Streptophyta > Magnoliopsida > Asterales > Asteraceae > Chrysanthemum > Chrysanthemum lavandulifolium. Next base: position 148,692,060 of record CM040243.1, read on the forward strand.
ATGGGAGACATGTTTGAAAAGAATCCCCAAAGACGAAAAATCATCCATAAAGACTTCCATAGTCTTTTCGATCATGTCATGGAAAATGGCCATCATACACCTTTGGAGCGTCTGGGGCATTACACAAGCCAAAGGGCATGCGTCGGTAAGCAAATGTTCCATAAGGACATGTGAATGTGGTCTTTTCTTGATCTTGTGGGTCAATGGGTATTTGGAAATAACCCGAGAAACCATCGAGAAAACAATAGTATTCATTTCCGCTAATCTCTCAAGCATTTGGCTTTATCTATCTAAGGTGTGTGAATCTATGTCTGATTGTTGTGCTCATCGATGTTAAAGATGTGTTTACTGAGGTTTTACTACTCTGGTATCTCTGTTGGTGGTTAATGTCGCGTCCATGTGGTTGCATTGTGTGTCTGGGTTAACAGGGTATCGTTCTCTAACTGAACTTACTGGTCTCGTCTACAAACCGCTGGGATAAACTCTTACTCTAAGGCACTGGATGGTTTAACTACAACTACTCGAGGAGTTATATTCTAAGGTTCACAATATAATCAAGCATTGTACACAATGACGACCTATCGCTGTATTTCGTGGTAAAGTGGTGGTGAAAAACAAGCCTGATATCAATATATCAAATTAGCGGTAAAATTCGACAAATTAACCCTGGGAAAAGGTCAGCGTGCCAAACCTCACGGGTGTGATAAAAGTGATCTGGAAAGTGATTTCCGGGCGTATCTAACGAGGTGTGAATGGAAGGATTCGTTGAGTTTCGTGATTTGAACTTGAATTGGTTTTAATGATTTTGGATTTGAGTTCGTTTTCTACAAATTAATTAGCGGGAAGGTAATTAAGGCAAGGAACCTAATAAACTAAAAATAAACTATCACTAAGCCTAAGGAATGATAAAACGAAGCTACACTAAGTCCTAAGGTGCAAAAACTAAAAAGCGTAAAAGCCGTGACCACTAGAGCCATAAGCGTGAAAGTTTTGCAATTTAAAGGAACTGGTGTGAAATCAATTTTCCTACGTTCTATTTGACTAAAAATAATTTTAGAAAAGACCGGTATTTTTGACTTTTAAAATAATTACTACAATTAAAAACTATTTAACACTAATTAAATGATTAAAAATATTAAACTATTTTGGAAAATGGAAAAATCACAAAAACTACTTTGAAATCTTGGATCTAAGAAAATTAAGAAAGCAGTGGTTGCTATTGGAAATAAGCGATAAATAAGCTAAAAGGGCTTATAAGCAAAGCATCAAACACCCTTATGTATTTAATAGTGCAACATATGGTGAGACAAGTCCCAGGCGCACAGTAAGTATGTTGTGTGTGAAATTTAGGTGGCGTGGGTTCGAGTCAGCCATGCCGATTTTGCAAAAATTTTTTTTTTGATTTTTCTTTTCAAAACTTAAAAACCTTGATCAAACCAAGCACTTTTAGTGAAAACTTTTTGAAAGAAGCAATCTCGATAAGTTTGTCTGACGACAACTCAAGATTTAAAAAAAGACTAAACAAACTTCCTTTTAAGCAAACAACCAAACACTCCTTTGTTTTGAACGAGATAAGCTAAAAAAGCAGTTTACAAATGAACCAACTTCACACTAAGCACTAGATATAGCAATAATCTAAATCAATTAATTTAAGCAAAAAAAACAAGGATAAGCGGTTAGTTTAAAAGTTACACTAAAGGGATCCTAAGCTAGAAAATAAGGAGAACTAAGTATGCTAAGGTACATTCACTCTGAATAAGCTAAAATGGGACTCATCGTGACCTACTAAAACCAAGTTACCTAAGAACTACAATCCAAGTCCTAAATAATTGGAAAACTTCTTTTAAGCTAGGATAATGAGAAATGTTGTGACTGGTGGTATTTGCTGGCGAAACAGGTTCTGAAGGCACATTTTGCGACTTATTTCTGACTAAACAATGAGCTTCCGGAAGGTACAAGTGCCAAAACAAAGTTAGGCTAGTGGAGATTCACAAAGCTAAAGGACCGAAAGGAGCTCTTATTAAGCTTAAAAATAATCTTCGGCTATAAGGGCTGCGATGTAACTTAGTGAAAATCAAATGGGACAAGTTTGACTTCAAATTAAACTATTTTGACAAGCGCTTTCGCATAAAACTAAGCAACTTTGAGTTGATGACATAATAACTTAAACAAGATTTGCATGATTTGGACATCAATTCGAGAGAAAAACCCCAAAACGGTGACATCTGCTGCTTTGTCTTATCTTGATAAACGGAAAAACTTTTTTTCTTTTTACCTGATTTTATGAGACTTGGTTGAATTGATTTTAAACTTGTGGAACTTATTGACTACTTTAAATTCGGTTTGACCTTGAAGGTCAAGCGGTACAAAGGATAAGTTTGACAACTTTTCTTCTTGACACAAACACTCTTTAAGCGTTTTCCAACACAAAACCTAGGAATTACTTTGATAAAAGCGAAATACACCTTAGTTTTCACTAATTTGGAACTTTAGATTCTACTAAATGCACAAGCGAGCTTGTAACGAGTTAAATAAAAGGAGATGCTTTCATTAATTAAAATTAACATTCTGATAATAAAACATATAGCGATTTTTTAAAACAAAGAAAAGGTGCCTATAACTTTGGCTACAATCCTATTTTACTAATTCTTGGTCTTCAATCTCTTCAAGTGTCTTGATTGTGCTTGTTTTGTGAGCAGTCAAGCAGCTCACATGTGCTTTCTTGGACTAATCTTGGCCCTTGATTAAGTAGGTACACTTTGGGAGAAAACCGGCCGTCCATGGATCTTTTGAGCTTGGATTGCTTGGCCATTCTTGGGAAGGGTGAGGAGCTTAGTGGGTTAGGATTTGGGTATAAGGGTAAAAGGGGTGAAGGTGGGTTGAGGATGGGTGATTCACAGGTAAAGGATGTAGGGAAGTTGAGTGTTTGGGAGAAGGAAAAAGAGAGAGTAGGTTGCTAGGGTTCTTGGGAGCGGTGTTGTGTTTCTTGGGCGGGAAAATGGGGAAGGCAGGGTGGCGGTGGGTTTGGTATACTTTGACGGGTTAGGGTTTGGGTTGGGCCGGTAAAGTGGATATTGAGCTTGGGATTAAACATTGGGCTTAGGGTTATAGGACTAAACTTGAGTCCATTTAAGCATTAAGGGACTAAATGTGCACAATCTGAAAATCTAGGGATCACATATGTAAATTCTGAAAATGCTTTCAAGGACCAATCTTGACAATCTCTAATATTCCAGGACTATATCATCATTTTTAAACTCGAAGGGTGAAATTGTAATTTTCCAAAATTTATCAAAATGACCAATTTTGACAAGTAAATTACCAAAGGACTTAAAATGTTCATTTCCAATTTAAAATGTCGAGGGTAAATTCATCATTTTGAAATTCGAGGACTAAAGTTGCCATTTTGAAAGTTGGGGGACCAAGCGCCAATTATGCAAACTTTGTTCGTTTTCATTGTTTTCAATAATTTTGCATCGAAACATATAAAACACAATTTTGAGATATTTTCGTTTTGATGCATTTCGGAGTGTTTTAGATGTTTTGCATTCAGTTTGCAAAAATGATGAGGTGAATAAGCACTCATCAAATCCCATACTAAAACATTGCTAGTCCTAGCAATCTTTTGAAAAACTTAATGGTTGAATCTCTTTACCAAAGCCATTATACGGAGTAGCCAAATGTTTGATTCAAGTAAGAACTATGGTACCTTGATAACCATATGATTTTGAGCAAATCACCGACTTTCAACGGTTTTGATTTGTCTTTACGAAGCCGTTTGCTACGGACTAATAACTCTTAGATAAATTATCAATATTATCTTTGGTGGTGATTACCAATTATGGTTTTCAAGCGCCTTTACAACCATAAACTTGCGGGCTAGCCACTCTTCACTAATTAAAGATATGGTGGTTGAACACCATACAATTTTGGGCAAATTGCAACCGTCAGCGGTTGAGATATCTTTACCAAGAGCCGTTTGCTCTGGATTAGCCAATCCTTTTGTTTATTAGACATGGCGGATGATGCTTGATACGAGTAAGTGCAAAACACTCCAAAAAAAAATTTGGCCAAAATGGGGGTGGGTGGTAATACATATGATAAAATTGTGAAATTCCCCCACTAGAAATGAATATTGCCCTCAATATTCAAAGTGCAAGCAGTTTTGAAACATAGAACGTAAAGGGAAATACTCGGCCATTATTTATATATATATATTTTTTTTTTTTGAAAACTTATACTACAGTGAGCGACTCCCCAGCATGGGGTGGTAGAAAGTAGAAAAGTCAATCTGGTGAAAACCCATATAGTGTACTCTTTTTTGATTCAGTCGCTAGCTTGACTCGATCCCGCATTCATTGGTTCATAGGGAAAGTTTGGAATCGGGACAACCATGGATGGTATGTCTCCTCCAAAATAATGTTTCAATCTATGTCCATTCACTTGAAGTTTGGTCCGTCGAGTTTGAGATAACTCGGCGGTGCCATATGGAAAAACTTTGGCAATGGTGAATGGACGGTCCAACGGGTCTTAAGTTTCCCGAGAAGATTTTCAATCTAGAATTGAAAAGAAGGACTCGATCATAGCGTTGAAAGCGCGGTTCTTAATCTTTGAGTCATGGATCTTCTTTGTCTTTTCCTTGTAAATCAATGATGCGTGCAAAACCGTCGAGGTTTCTCACACAATCTGCCACTTGTGAATGGCGGACCGTAAGAACAATAAGCAGTTTGAACACGAACTCAATGAAGATCACGAGGGTATAGGGTCTCCAGTCGTTATGTCCGTGAGCTATCAATGGATTATCAAGCGTTTAGTGATCGAGATTTGAGCGGAAGGAGATTGTGAACATGATTACAACTAAGGAAAAGCCCATAAACTGCGGGGCTTAAATGAAAATAAAGGAAATTAAAAGATAAAATCTATTAAATAAGCGCTATCACTATAATTAAAATGATATTTTTGTTTTATGTTTTATAAAAGCGAAATTAAAATCTACGTGACGACAAATAAGCGTGAAACTAACACAATATTAACCCTAAAATATGAAAATGATGTTTTACAATCCTAATGATAAAAGAAAATTTATAGAAAAAGAAAATTATTTTTAAACTAATTATCTAATTAAAACTATTTTAACTATTAATTAATTATCTAAAATACAAGAAAATAGGAAATTAAGCTAGAAAAATAAAATTATGACTTGGAAAAATCTAAAATAACAAAGAGAATTTTCAAAACTATTTTGTATTTTTACGATTATTTTCTATTTTCTATAATTTTAAACTATTAAAAACTAATTAAATTACTAAAATTACCAAATAAACTATGAAAATGGAAAATTACTTTTTTTTTTTTTTATATTTATCTAAACCTAAGAAAATTGAAAATTATTTTTTGAACCTTTTAAATTTTTGTATTAAATGCTATTTAAAAGTGCTAAAACTAATAAAAATCAAGAAAATAGTAAAACATTAAGAAAATCGAAAATTTAGGAAACTCTAAAATAATATTAAGAAGCTATGAAAATTGGAAAAAGCAGTATGTTATGTGGAAAATTGAAATGAATCAAGTGCTTATTGAAATAAGCACTTGATAAACAAATGATCAAAACAAGCAACCGCGATACAGAGACTATGATAAAATAAATATGACCAAATGAAGCAATCAACAAGCTAAAACTCTTGAATAACGGGATAACCTGATTTAAAGATTGTGAGTTTAATTAAAAAGAGTTTGAGTACATACTAGCTCAAACACAATCTACAAATAAGCTACAAACTAAAAACTAATTATCAAATCCTAAACTAGACCTAAGTAACTAATTATAACCAAAAGACCAGCCTTTAACAAGCATATAAGCCTTGTGCGAGGCTTACAAGCGAAATCACTCGGTTAATCTTGAGTTGGAGCGAGCGCGAGCTGTTTTGAGCTTACGCACAAAGCTTATCAAAGGGCTTAAGCTAAAAGCAGATGAGAGGTTTAGAGACCACCTATTAAACTACTTATAGACCAAAACCAGAACCTACAAAGCTTTAATGAATCCTGTCAAGCTGCAACCTGCGTAAAACCAATTTTTGACATTTTGACTTTTGAAGCAGATACGAGTTGACTTTGGTGAAGTTTGATCCAATTTTATGGTGATAATGAAGTAAATTGATGAAATGAACTTAAGACCCGACTTTGTCTAAGACTTTTAAACACCAAATAAGATTTTACATATCCAAAATTACAACGAGATCAAGTATTAAGGCAGTTTATGAGACATTGACTTTAAAGGTTGCAAGCACAGTTTTAATGACTCAATTGAGTTTACTTAGCCAAACAAACTTGAACCAACAACAAGCTACCATGAATTCAATTCTAGGGCGAATATGACAAAATAAACACCCTTTAACTATAGTTTAGCAAATTAAGCGATCTAAACTTGAATAATCATGAACCATTGATCATACTAAGTTCTCTTAACCTAATTACTACTTTTAGAGCAGTCTTGTGAGATAATTACTACAAATACATTAGGTACAAAATCATGTGAAAATCACTTACAAGAGTCCAAAACCACAATGGTTTGCAAGCAGAGAACAAAGCACTATCTATATAAACCACCCAATGCTTCCATTTCAACCCATTTCGATTCTGAATCAACCCATGTATCCACACCATTTTGCTCTTGTGTTGACTTTTGTTGACCAGTGTTTAAGAGTTATTGAAATGTGAATGTAAGTTTAAATAAAGCTTTAACAAGCTTATTAGAGCTTGTAAGCTTGAAAATGAACTTTATGATTTGACAATGGTTTTGAGATTGAGAAATTCAACGATGGAATAAAATATGGAAATGGAACTTAGGCTTGAATTGATCACGAAATTAAGTTGCAATACACTTGAATGATTAACTTGAATACAAATGAACTTGAAAATACGATACAAAGCTAGTTTAGACTAAGGAATTGAAATTCGACATACAATTTTTAAAAACTAAGACTAACTATTCTTTGATGCATCCAACATCTCTTTTATGCTCCCAGTCTCTCTCACTTTTAGAGCACTTCCGGCAACAATATGAGCCATAGATTGGCTAGAACTCATCTTAGCCGTTTGTTGGAATTTGGCGCCAAAACACTTTTTGATATTAGAGGCGAGAAAGTGATGCATTTAATGAGGTTGGATGTTAGGTGAGGTGAGCGATGGGTGAAGTAGGGTGGCAAGAGGTGGGCGGAGAGCAGACAAGATTGTCGAGGATGGCGGGTTTTAGGCGGGTTTGTTTATTTTAAACATTGGGTTGTCGGGTTGGGTTAACGGACGGGTAAGGTATTTGGGCGAGGGGTAAATATTAGGATCCGTTTGGTTTGTTGGAATAATAACACGAGGACCCTTTTGCAATTTCTCAAACCAAAGGACCAAACATGTAACTTATGAAGAGTAGTCAAGGGTTGGTTTTGAACTTAAATAATCGAAGCTAACTTTGACATTTTGAAACTCAGTTAATTTTGAACAATTTTGGATTTAGGGACTAAATTGTAATTTTCTCAAAACTTTTAGATTTCCCACCAAAGGACTAAATATGACAATTTATGATTTTAAAAAGACCTTTGGTGACTTTTCTGAAATTTGGACTCGGGGACTATTTTGACAATTTTATAAACTTGGGGACTAAAGCGCAATTCTTGCAAATTTGATATGTTTTCATCGATTTTGATATTTTGCATTTAAAACACATAAAACAACGATTTGTGATATTTTGATCATTTTGATGTGTTTAGAGTGTTTTCGGATGATTTTGCGGTTTATTTTGTACAAAATGATGAGTATTTACACTCATCAATCCCCACTTGAGATATTGCTAGTCCTAGCAATGATTTGAAAAACATAATGGATTTTAATCTCTTTACCAAAAGCCATTACTTACGGAGTAGCCAAATGTTTCGATTCAAGTAAGAACCATGGTATGCTTGATAACCATGTGATTTTGAGCAAACCACCGACTTCAATGGTTTGATTTTGTCTTTGAAATAGTAGCCAACTCTTAGATAAATTATCAATATTATCTTTGGTGGTGATTACCAATTATGGTTTTCACGCCTTTACCGAAGCCATAAACTTGCGGCTGTGACTCTTCACTTTTAAGGATATGGTGGTGAATACCATACAATTTGGGCAAATTGCAAGCCGTCAGCAGTTTGAGATATCTTTACCAAGGCGTTTGCTCTGGATTAGCCAATCCTTTTGTCTTCTGACATGGCGGATGATAACCAATTGAGTAAGTGTAAAACACTTGCTCCAAAAAATATTTGGCCAGCAGGGGTGGGATAATTATATGATAAAATTAGTGAGAATTCCCCAGCATAGAAATGAATATTGCCTCAATATTCAAATCTGCGGCAGTTATGCGAAACAAAACGTAAAGGGAAATACTACGGCCATTATTTAGCAAGAGATTTTTTTTTTTTATAACATGGCATCACCCACTTGGTGGTAGAAAGGGTAAGAAATCGAAATATGGGTGAAAACCCATATGGTGTCTCTTTGTTTTGATTTCAGTGCTAGCTTGTCGAGCCCAATTCATTGGTTCATGGGAAGCAAAGTGGAAGAAACAATCTCATGGACTTTCATTCAAGATGTTTGGACAACATTTGAGCACGTGAAAGTTCCACGATGAGATATACATAGAACCGGCTCAAAAATGATATATGGAAATCAGGGATCAAATATGTCTTCATTCGAAGGAGTGAAGAGCAGGAGAATCACGGGATAGGTGAAGAAGAGATGAAAATCATGATAAACATCATGACTAACTCATCTTCATCTATAGGAGGATCCATAATTTGGATTATGAATCTCATCATTTAAGCTTATGTGATCAAGACAATTCTAAAGTGTCTAGATCAAAGTAGTTTATCATACTCGCGGAGATATGATATGAGTGAGTTCATCGGAGAACTCCATGAAGGTGAATGAATCATATTCGAATTGATATGAGTGGGTTCCTTGGCGAACTCCTCAAAGTAAATGATTCATGATCGGGAAAATTATGAGAATGAGAAGTGATACGCCACTAATCTTCTCTCCGTACTATCAAAGCAGGGGCTTTCATTTCGGAATAGAATCATCGGAAGAATGTCACTATCCTTAATGGGGATAGGAGATGAAATAGGTTTCTCTTTGAAAGCCTCGATTTTAGAAATGAGAAGGCGACATTCAATAATGTTGCTCGAAGAGCTTCATCTTTGATTTCGATGTCGTAACTTCATCATTCTCTTCTTCTAAGCTAACAAGCTCGAAGGAGAATCTTCCACATAAGCGATGTCTCCACAAGATAACGAATCATCATCGAATGGAGAACATCTCAACATGATCATTGGGAAGACAAGAGGAGGAGGAATATCACAGCATGATCAAAATTCCACGTGACTCTCTTGGGATTGGGACAAGGTCCTCAACACTAGACTTTATGAATTAGTCGATTCCTTTTCGGAGCAGTGTCAAGATGCTCGTCCCCATAATAAGAGTGAGTGTGAATCTGGGTGTGATAGCAGTTGTTTGAGATGGAATCTCAGCTTCTTTGGAATATCAATGGCCGGGGGTTGAGAAATATTACTTTTAAAAGGATAAAAACCTCACCGTCATCGTGTAAAAGTCTTGCCTTGAGAAATTGGGAGCATGCCTTTTGCTTGCTCTAAGATAAATAATTCTTCCCTAGATTTGAGAGCCTCTCGCTCTTGACAACAATTCTCCTATGGTCTTTTCTACTCATGATTCTTAAAATTACTCATCATATCCTCAAGTGTTTTCATTGCGGTTTCAAGATCACAGGAGATTTCATGAGACAACGGCTCGGTGGAGTTTGAGCCGTATGGTCTTGTGGAGGTTGAAAATTGTCAAACATGTGAAAGTCATGATTGTTACAAGGGCCGGGTTCCCTATTTGACAATCAGGTGAAATGGGGACCTCCAGTACTACATGATAGCTGTGAGTGCAGAATGGTGAATCATATGGATTTTGGTCACAAAACTACGAGCATCATCGAAAAGGCATTTCATGAAAGCGTGTTTCGGTTGACACTCAAATCCTTGGTGAGGACCTCCACAAAATTCACAACCGAGATGTTGGTTATATGAAGATAAGTCGGGTTGCGGTGGGTAATGGGAAAAGTTAGAGTCGTTAAATGAGTTACGATTCGGATTATAATCAAATGAATTACTTGAACACAAAACAAACAACTCCCGTTATGGATATCATTACCACATCGCACATGCACCAACGACGAGGTGAACCATAAAGAGCTCAACACAACGACACAAGGAATAAGCGATTGCATTTGAGAGTTATGAAGAGGAATCGGTTTATTCAATCAACAAAACCAACATGGTAATCCGAATGACTATCAAGTCTCGAAGAACATTCGAAAAATCGGAGGTGGGACAAGTGGTGTGCTCGAGAGCTAGCAATTTCCACCACTTCCGTTATGGTCTCAGTTACGGTTCTTGAGAAGCGTGAAGATTAGGCAAGTCATTCTTGCTAGTCACCGGTGTTTGAGCAGGTTCATCGTAATCAATTCTAATTCTCGACTGTTTCGTCGGCTTGAATTTCGATTAGATTACGGGCTCTATCTTCAAAAGTGTCCTCGTAATCCTCGGTGGGTGCTTGGGGTAGCTCCGACGTTTGAGCCGGTTTGTCAAGATTAGAATGTGTTTGAGTTGTGGCGGGTGGTGAAATAACTTTGAAAAAAGAATTTTGATGGATAATTCGCACAATGCAAAATTAAGCAACTAGGCCCTCCACACGCTCACACACATTTCGCGATGAAGTTGTGATTGTCGACATAAAATTAAACATAGAGGATTGAAGAGAATCAAATGGTTGAGAGGATACGAAGAATAGAATTAAGCGGCAAAGAGGTGAAATAGAATCAACGAATAAGAGGAATGAGAAGAGTATTTTTGGGGTTTTGGATAAGAAAATATAAACATATCTGGATGGATGGTATGAACAAAGAGTGAATATCCAAATTACTAATCGCTAAGCGTAAGATAATCGAGCGACTCCCGTGACGCGCCAAAAATTTGATGCGTGAAAACAGTCAAGGTTTCTCACACAGCTGCCACTTGTGAATGGCGGACCGTAAGAACCTTAAAATAGTTTGAACACGAACTCAATGAAGATCGAGGTATAAGGGTCTCCCGGGTCGTTATGTCGGTGAGCTATGCAATGGATTATCAAGCGTTTAGTGATCGAGAGATTTGAGCGGAAAAGGAGATTGTGAACATGATTACAACTAAGGAAAAGCCCATAAGCTAGGGCTTAAATGAAAATAAAAGAAATTAAAAAGATAAAATCTATTAAATAAACGCTATCACTATAATTAAAATGATATTTTTGTTTTATGTTTTATAAAGCGAAATTAAAATCTCGTGTGTCTGAATAAAAGCGTGAAACTAACACAATATTAACCCTAAAAATATGAAAATGATGTTTTACAATCCTAATGATAAAAAAATTTATAGAAAAAGAAAATTATTTTAAAACTAATTATCTAATTAAAAACTATTTTTAACTATTAATTAATTATCTAAAATACAAGAAAATAGGAAATTAAGCTAGAAAAATAAAATTATGACTTGGAAAAATCTAAAATAACAAAGAGAATTTTCAAAACTATTTTTGTATTTTTAAATTTTTCTATTTTCTATAATTTTAAACTATTAAAACTAATTAAATTACTAAAATTACCAAATAAACTATGAAAATATGGAAAATTACTTTTTTACTTTTATATTTATCTAAACCTAAGAAAATTGAAAAATTATTTTTTTGAACCTTTTACGAATTTTTGTATTAAATGCTATTTAAAAGTGCTAAAACTAATAAAAATCAAGAAAAATAGTAAAGCATTAAGAAAAATCAAAATTTAGAAACTCTAAAATAATATTAAACTATGAAAATTGGAAAAACAGTATGTTATGTGGAAAATTGGCGATGAATCAAGTGCTTATTGAAATAAGCACTTGATAATAAATAATCAAAACAAGCAACCGCGATATGAGACTATGATAAACTAAATATGACCAAATGAAGCAAATCAACAAGCTAAAACTCTTTGAATAACGAGGATAACCTGATTTGAAGATTGTGAGTTTAAAATTAAGCAGTTTTGAGTACGCCTTTAGCTCGGCACAATCTACAAATAAGCTACAAACTAAAACTAATTATCAAATCCTAAACTAGACCTAAGTAACTAATTATAACCAAAGACCAGCCTTTAACAAGCTTATATAAGCCTTGTGCGAGCTTACCAAAGCGAGAAATCACTCGATTAATCTTGAGTTGGGCGAACAGCGAGGCTGTTTGAGCTTACGCACAAGCTTATCCAAGGGCTTAAGCTAAAAGCAGATGAGAGGTTTTAGAGACCACCTATTAAACTACTTATAGACCAAAACCAGAATCTACAAAGCTTTAATGAATCCTATCGACGCAACTTCTGCATAAAACCAATTTTGACATTTGACTTTTGAAACAGATACAGTTGAATTTGGTGAAGTTTGATCCAATTTTATGGTGATAATGAAGTAAATTGATGAAATGAACTTAAGACCAGCTTTGTCTAAGACTTTTAAACACCAAATAAGATTTTACATATCCAAAATTACAACGGATCAAGTATTAAGACAGTTTTATGAGACATTGACTTTAAAGGTTGCCAGGTTTTAATGACTCAATTGAGTTTACTTGAAACAAACTTGGACCAACAACAAGCTACCATGAATTCAATTCTAGGGCAGATGTAATGACAAAACAAACACCCTTTAACTATAGTTTAGCAAATTAATGATCTAACACTGAACAATCATGAACCATTGATGATACTAAGTTCTCTTAACCTAATTACTACTTTTAGAACAGATCTTGACGAGATAATTACTACAAATACATTAGGTACAAAATCATGTGAAAATCACTTACAAGGTCCAAAACCACAATGGTTTGCAAGCAGAGAACCAAAGAGCACTATCTATATAAACCAACCCAATGCTTCCATTTACCCATTTTCGATTCTGAATCAACCCATGTCATCCTTGCACCATTTTGCTCTTGTGTTGACTTTTGTTGACCGGTGTTTAAGAGTTATTGAAATGTGAATGTAAGTTTAAATAAAGCTTTAACAAGCTTATTAGAGCTTGTTTAAGCTTGAAAATAGACTTCTAACGATTTGACAATGGTTTTGAGATTGAGAAATTCAACGATGGAATAAAATATGGAAATGGAACTTAGGCTTGAATTGATCACGAAATTAAGTTGCAATACACTTGAATGATTAACTTGAATACAAATGAACTTGAAAATACCGATACAAAGCTAATTTAGACTAAAATTGAAATTAGACATACAATTTTAAAAACTAAGACTAACTATTCTTTGATGCATCCTTGTCTCTTTTTATGCTCCCAGTCTCTCTCTCTACGAGCACTTCCGGCAATATGAGCCATAGATTGGCTAGAACTCATCTTAGCCGTTTGTTGGAATTGGCGCCAAAACACATTTTTGATATTAGAGGCGGGAAAGTGATGCATTTAATGAGGTTGGATGTTAGGTGAGGTGGGGAGGCAGTGGGTGAAGTAGGGGTGGCAAGGGTGGTTGTGGAGGGGAGACAGACAAGATTGTCGGGATGCGAGGTTTTAGGGCGGGTTTTGTTTATTTTAAACATTGGGTTGTCGGGTTGGGTTATGAATAAGGTAGGTATTTGGGCGGGGTAAATATTAGGATCCGTTTGGTTTGTTGGATTAATAACACCAAGGACCTTTTGCAATTTCTCAAAACCAAGGACCAAACATGTAACTTATGAAGAGTAGTCAAGGTTGGTTTGCCAACTTAAATAATCAAGGCTAACTTTGTTTTGAAACTCGGATTAATTTTGAACAATTTTGGATTTCGAGGACTAAATTGTAATTTTCTCAAAACTTTTAGATTTCCACCAAAGGACTAAATATGACAATTTATGATTTTAAAAAGACCTTTGGTGACTTTTCTTTAAATTTGGACTCGGGACTATTTTGACAATTTTATAAACTTGGGGACTAAAGCGCAATTCTTACAAATTTGATATGTTTTCATCGATTTTGATATTTTGCATTTAAAACACATAAAACACTGATTTGTGATATTTTGATCATTTTGATGTGTTTACGAGTGTTTTCGGATGATTTTGGTTTATTTTGTACAAAATGATGAGTATTTACACTCATCAATCAACGAGTTCTGTGAAGCGATCACGGAGTTCATTTAATTCATTGAGTTGAACTTTCGGTGATCACCCGCGAACAAGGTCAAAATTAGCATGCTTCAGGCCCAATAGGCTTTGTGCTCGAGCTCGTCGGGAGATGACCGCCTTTCCATACACTGAAGCTTGTAAGGAGTACACCGATGGGTGTTTTGTAAAGATGCGGAAGGCCCAAAGTGCATCTTCAAGTTTGTCAAACCAAGAGCACGGTTTTCACCTCGGTCCTCTCAAGATTCTTTTCAAACCACGATTGAAACTTCCACTTGCCCACTGGTTTGTGGGTGATATGCAATAAAGGCGGTGAGTGACGTGCCAAGCATGACTTTTGCGAATTAGTCGTTGCAAAGTGCGTGCCACGATCACTAATGATGGCGGGGAGTTCGAAGCGGGTGAGAGAGACTTTAGAAATTTCCAACTACTCGGGTGGTTGGTAGGGGCCTTCGCTTCCACCCATTTGGACAAATAATCGCCACGGTATATACTATTCCTCGAGAAGGCAGGACGGACCCATAAAGTCAATGCCCCATCGTCAAAGATCTAGCACACTTGAATGGCATTTTGAGGCATTTCATCTCTTTTAGAGATGTTGCTATAGCGTTGGCAAAAGTCGCAAGATTTGGCGAGTCATGGGCATCTTTGTAAATCGTGGGCCAATAGAAACAGGAATCAAACACCTTTTTGGCGGTGTAGTTGGGCCATATGTCCCCAGTGGGTCCATTATGACAAGCCTTGAGAATTTCATCGGCTTGGCCGTGAACACACCGTCGGATGACTTGATCCGCTGAACCTTAAACAAGGGGGTCGTCCCGAAATAATGCTTAACATCTTTAAAATTTGTTCTTTCGTTGGGGCGACATCCCTTTCACAACAAAGTTACCCGCATGATAGTTTGCAAAGTCGGCAAACCGATTTTCAATTTCATGATGAGATACCACATTAAGAGTGAGAGGAAAAGTTTCATTTATTTCCTTTTCTCGAACACGCCTTGATGTGGATTTTCAAACGAGAAATGAAGCAGTTAACGAGAAAGATAACCAAAAGATTTTCATTAACTAAAAAAATTACAAATAAAGTAGAAAAAGCGATTTAACATTAAAACTAGGGTTTTAAAATCTAAAACTAGGGTGCCTTATACAATGGCTTACAATGAAGCTATTTATACTACTCTAAGTCTTCAATTGTGCTTCCCTTGTGTTTCTTCAGTGAGGCAAAACAAGCCAAAAACCACATTTGTGCTTTCTTTATCCAATCCAAGCCGTCCATTAGGTAGGTACCATATTAAAGACAATCTAAGCCATCAGTTGGGTCCTTTGTAGCCAAGGATTGCCAACTTGGCATCCTGGAAAGGAGGGAAGGAATGGTAGTGGGTTTG
The DNA here is from genome assembly GCA_022545495.1 of Chrysanthemum lavandulifolium. NCBI lineage: Eukaryota > Viridiplantae > Streptophyta > Magnoliopsida > Asterales > Asteraceae > Chrysanthemum > Chrysanthemum lavandulifolium. The sequence continues at coordinate 148,707,704 of CM040243.1, forward strand.
GGAGTTGGGAGAATCTGGGTAAAGGGAATTAAGGTTGAGGTTGAGTGTCTTGGGTGAAGGATTATTGGGAAAAAGGGTGGATGGTGTTCTGGGTTTAAGAGAAAGAATAAGAAAAGGGGAAAAGCAGTATTGGAGGGAAAAGGTAAAACGTTTTTTATTGTTTCTGGTTGTGGTGGGTCAAAAGAAGGGTAAAGGGTTTTGGGTTAAAATGAAAATGTTTTGGATTTTTGGGTTAAAAGGGTAGATTGGTCATTTGGGTTTCGGAGAGGTACTTTGGTAATTATGTGTTTGGGGAAGGTTTTAAGACGGTTTTCCCAAACCCACTCCAAAAATGTGTTCGGTCCTCAATTGATCAACGATCGTGAAAATCACATCCCAAGCACCGCTTCTACTTTTTGATTTCATTTCGATTTTCTTTGGTTTTCGCTCTGCTTTTCAATCCTTTTGTACCTGCAAGACATAAAACACACTCCGAGGATATTTTTGACATATTTTGATCATATTTGGGTGTTTTTAGTCGTTTTTTAGGTCTTAGGTGGGTAAAACTGGTGAGTGAATAAGCACTCATCAAGGATCATACCAAAACGAATCATATCAAATCAAAGCAAGGGGAATACGAATCGAATATCAAAATGGACAAGGGTCATGAGAGAAAAGAAGTGTCATTGCTAAAATGACGGAATATTTGTACCTCAAAGTGTGTGCACGAGATCAAAGCACACAAAGCCAATCACTTCTCCCTCTTCACAAGATCTACAGTAAATATACTCACATATGACCAACATATTCATTTTATAAGCTTCTTATGCATTTATAAGTGTTTTACTTATTGATATCATCATTTTGTCTTTCATTTTCTTAACTTCACATCTGGACCAGTATTGGATGAATTTTCATGACTATTAACTGAACTCAAATAAAATTAGAAAAATTCCCATGTGTTTCCTTATTAGTTAGGTTACTGCATGAATTTTTGGGGATTTTATTACTGAGCTTAAGTATGGATTGGAAAATCATCTTTCCCGACCTGTCCAAAAAGTACCTAGAAACCGAGACTCCAAAAGTTTGAACATGACACACCCATTTAAACAACTCCAAAAATTCAACCAAAATTCCCAGGGGTCACACATATCCTAAATATCAAAACTGGAAAAGGAGAGGTCAAAACTCCTTATTGTTTGTTCATGAAAAATCAAATACCCCAACCCAAAATTTTACTCAGCTTTCCCAGATTTGACACCTTAACTTGTAAAATAAAAAAAATCATAGCTACAGGTCTCCAATTGCAACAAGGATTACATATTTAGAATGTACACGAAAATTACTTACATTTAGGCTAAAGAATCGCTAAAAAAACATGCAAGAATCATCCATTTAGACCCCTTTGAATTCAACCAAAATTCTGGACAGCATCATAATTCGGATTTTAAGAACATCTAACCCTAACCAACGTAACACATCCCTAATTATGTTTTAATGATCAAACATACTTAGTCACAGAGATTTTTATAAACCCTAATTCATATTGTGAGTTACATAATTAATCATATGAAAGGAGGAGAAAAGATTGATTACCCTTGCTATGCTTCGAAAATAAGACTTGATTTTTGGTTCCTTGAGTTTTCCTGAAAAACAACAAATGGAGGCTAGGGTTTTCTCCTTCTCTCATTCTTTTTCTCTGTAAGACGTTTTTGGAGGGAGAGGGATGGACCGAATCTTTTTTTTGTTGTCTAATATGGGTTTACAAAATTTGGGTTTGGCTTGGGTTTGTTTGGGTTTTAATTTTTTGTATTTTATTTCTTAACATATAGTTTTTATATTACTTATTTATTTATTCAACTTATGATATAATCAAAATCTAATTAAAATTTTATTCCAATTTTTAGGGTGTTATAAATACAGTCCTAAATATTTGTATAATTGTTTCTTTATACACATTCCAAGCCACATTTTCACTATACAACTTAGGGGGTGCTTGGTTGGGGTAATGAGAAAGGTAATAATTAAACATGTCTGGTTAGGAGTAGGGAATGCAATCATTATTTAGTATTGGGTAATGGGGACCCAGTAAATTGGGAAGTATAGTAATGATTACCCACCACCACCACCGACCATCACCAACAGTAGCCACCACCAGCCACCACCAACCACTACCACTAGTAGCCACCACCACTAGCAGCCACCACCATCACCAGCAACCACAACCACCACCACTAGCAGCCACCACCACCACCACCACGAACAACCACCACCGCCATAAACACTAGCCACCACCAGCCAGCCGCCACCACCACCACCACCACTTTGAAGGTTAATGTGTTTTTCTTGAACCAAGCACTATCAAAGATAATGATAATCTCCATTCCATTCATTTGCATTCCCTTTGCCTTTTCTTTTTTCATTCCCCATTTTGAACCAAACGCACCCTTAATAAACTGTTTGTGCCATAACATTGGCTAATCATAAAGTTGTTTATATACACCACTTTGTAAAACAATATTGGTTTTTCTATAAGTTTGTTTGTTTTGATATCCATAAAAAAGTGTGAATTGGAAGGAACACCCTGACTCCGAGTACATTTTGACATCAACCATTATTCACTCCACAAAAAATAGCTCCAAGAACTCTCCTGACTCAGTTGGGCACTAACTGGAGTGAGCACGAACCGAGGTTCGAACCTTTACCTTCTATCCATAAAATTTATTTAGTGGGCTCATGAGTTTTTCATAGATAAGTACCAACTAAGCTAAAAACTTTTGGTTTTGTTTATACTTTATTACAAATGTTTATACACATTACAAATCAGGTCTTAATGGTTTTGAGATTACATTATTCGTCATCAAATAGACAAACCACTGTTCTTAAAAGTTACTATGATTAACTAATTTATAACCCCGTATAACTCACGAGTCACGAGGTTACATTTGTATACTTAGCTTGAATCTATATTATATACTTGGTATACTTAAGGTGAAATATAAATCCGTATAACACCTGTCTCCCATTAAGAACTTTTTAAGTTGAAATAAATGTAAATTTGAAGATCATATTTACTACTTAACGAGGCTACATCAACCCGTGCGTTACACCCATTGGTTAAGGGTTGAATATATACGTGTTTTTTGTTGGGATTTTAGATCTAGTTAACCAGTAACCTCTACGAGTACGCAGCGGATAATGGATCTAGTTGATACAATTATGTTAACACGTAAATAATAAACACATAATTAATACATTATTAATTAATTAAAAGGGAATAAAGAAGGCTAACCTTGCTTGGCAATTGAACTCTAGTAACGGAACAAGAAACTCTACGAAACCTTTAAGTATCTAAAATAGATACCTCGAAGAGTATCACACACAAACCTGATTCACGTATACGTTTGATATAGCTAGTCGAGAACGTAACAATAAAAACCAAATCAACACTTTTGACCACTTGAATTATACCACACGTCCAGAACCACCAGAAAACAAGTTACCAAGTTCTGTCCAATATAACAAGCTGGAAAACAGCCTTTTAACCACACCCGATATCGGATAAGGTAATCCGATATCCTTCCTGTTCTGACCGAGAAGTAAAGCTGGAAAACAGGAGCATCTAAGACCCTTGATTCTGCTGCTATGTGTCGACAAGGAGACAAGAAACAGCCACCGAACAAACAATCTAAACACTTGCTTACAAATTCAAGTTTAGAACCAAAACAAGCACCTTCTTGTCGACTTGAGGTGCCAATCGACCAAGAAAGAAAAGTCAGGGAATAGTGATCGGTATTAGGGTTTAGAAGCTGAAGTATATGCATGTAATGGTAGAAGCAGGAGATGTGTTTATATAGGCTTTATGTCAAACCAAACTAGAAAACCTAGCTTGGTCAACAAGTTGAAAAACCACATACAAACCCATCCTTCTATGGTGATCGTATGGGATTCACTAGGCCCAAGGCTTTCCCAATTTCGACCCAAACAGAACTCCTAAAAGCCCACGGTCAAAAGCAGTTTACGGGTCAAGTTACATGCATATTCGGGTAACGTTTATTCAAGTATAGTTAACGTTCAACACGTATACTCGTGTTTATCGCGTGTGCCCCCATCGGCTCATACACTATTAGTCGTTTTGTCGTGTTTAAATACTCCCACAAACCAACAGCTCCCACTTGGGAGTTGGTGTGTCGAATGGCACACAAAACTAACGACGAAACGCTTAGCAAACGCTCTCACTCGCTTTTTAACTAAAAGTGTATGCGAGAGAATAGTTTAGTAAAAGTTTCTCAATAGCATGGTCATTCAATGTCTTGCTTTAATCATCCTTTGTTATAGATACCGTTAAACCATGGATTATGGATCTCAAATCATTCCATATAGTTTAACCATTTAGAATCTCGTTATAGATTTTAATTAAGATATACCAAATGTAATCAAGAATCATCTTGTATTACCCTTTGGGTCCGGCGAACAGTTATCGATTAAATGGAGAGGCGCCATGGTATCTTTACGCACATATCAAGTGGAGTAACAAATCCTTTATTGACTACAAGTGTTGTGGATCTTGCTCACATCACTCCGAAATATAGCTTTTATAACTACCTTGTTCAAATAGCATTTTGCGTATACTTACAAAAATGATATCTACACATAATGTAACTTGCTTGTATCTCAAGTCTAAGGATGAAGATAACAAACCATTTTCAATATTTTACTTATGACAAGGATCCAAAAGTAAATGTTTGAAAGTTGGGAATCAATATGCATCTCTAGTGAATACATATGAGTTTGGTGGGAACAATCCAATTCTCGTTAGAATTATAACCAACACTCACATTTGCCTTATCATAACAATATTCCCATATTGTTAACCGGCAATGGAAATATTTAGAATAATAAAAATTATTCAAGGATTAAACATGCAAATATAGGATAACAATTATTATATGAATGAATAACAAATACCAAGTATCTTTATTCATCATAAGGTAAAAATTGTCTTTCAATCCCAATTATCCAAATACTAAAACAGATATGCATGAAACTCATTTAGTAAGTTGAAGCCTAATGTTTTCAACATTTTCAACCTTTCTTTAAAAGAAAAACTAAATAGTCATCTGAATAAACTTTCCGAATACTTATTTCAAAATATCACTTATAGTGAGAGATTTGAAATATAAGATGAGTGTCTTATCTCATATGCTCATACTATTGCAAGAATTATAGTATGGAGATGTCGCCTACCTTGCATGAGGTATTAGAAATCAACGACATCTTGACGATCATCTTCTGTTTCTAAAAGTGTAAAGTATTCTCATTCATTAATGTGTAATGCAACAATGCTCTATGTTGAGCACAACTAGTTAGCGATTTTTCATAAATGATAAAATCTGCTACAACTAGTATAAATAATCCTCTAGCATCAATTGTACTTATACAACACTATGCTTTTATAATTCGTAAACATTTATAAAAACAATAATCTAAACACTCTCAATTAGATATTGTTGTTGTCAGCTCATTTAGTCATTTTGTTCTTGTACAAAAGCAACAACTAGTCTTATACACAATATAATATATACATGATGAATCCTTAGTTTAAAATCACAAGGTTTCCATCCATGTAAATTATTCCAAGTGAAATATATCATTGAAGACTTGCTTGAATAATATATTGCATTTATGTTAGACTTTATTTTTCGCATTTGTTTATTCCATATAAACATCTATTCCAAGGTTGTTTGTTTTATTCCCTAAATTTCAAGTGAAGTTTTATTCCAAGCTTAAGATTCAATATCTATCTTAAATAGAATGATATCTTCAACATGTAAATTTGAAGGAAAAACACAATGCTCCCACTCAATGTCAGATGTACTCAAGAGTTATCTTAATTCAACCAGAATCATATTGTAATTAAATTCAAGATCTCAGCTCTTAGATGCATGGTACAATCCAAAATATGGATTGCTCAAATTTTGTATACTACATAAAGATAATATAGATTCATAACCCTTTTGATTACACACCGTCCTCGCAAAAGGTAATCATAAGGAAAGAGTTATAAAATCTAATTGTCATATTCAACATACAAATCACATGTATGACAATTAAATATCTTTATATAATTAATGCATGTATTATATAAGAAAATTTAATCACAGTCAATTGCTTAAGTATGATTAAAAATTTCTTATTAAATGTCAAACATTAATATGTATACAATTTTGTCCTTGTGAGTCATTCTTCAAAAGAAACTCATTTCAACCTCATAGGTTAACTGTTAGGCAAAATAACAATCAAGCTCAAAACTCGCCTTGCCTTTTAAGGACTGCATCTTATCATTCACAGTTCTAAAATATTTATCAGATTCAAGATGTGATAATGTATTTTAGTAGTTAGTTGATTTACGACAATCTTCTAACTCATATTCTTCAGCATTGATATAAAATATCACTCAAGTGATGAGGCATCATTTCGGATTTATGAATGAGAGTAATCATTATACTTCGGTCGACATTTTCATGTTTAACCTTAGTATGACATTAATAAGTGGATTATAGAAAGTTAAGTATTTTGTTCTCAAAAACTTTGAGATTTGTGTATACTCCCACTTACTCTTGTAAGTAGAGACAATTCTCTAAATACTAAGTATTTAAGCAACAATAAATTGTTCTTTATGGAGAACCACAAAATACATTTTAAGTTTTCAACTCAAGATTTGCTAATAAAATGCTTCATAAGATTTTAACAAATTCAGAACTTAAATCAAGACATAATGGAATTCCTTCCAACAACTCAAATTAGGGTTTATAGAAAAACTCTAATTTAGTATCACTCGATAACCAAAAGTTCTAGCAACAGTTTTGTGTTTCGTCAAGCCAGGAAGAACACCAAAACTACAATCTTCAAGCTAGGAAGTGTAGAAAAATCAAAAAATCCAAAAGGGTTTATGATTCAATTGGTTTGAGTAGTAAAACCTCAAATCCCTAATGAATTAGGGTTTTCAGTTATGGGTTGTCTTGAATACCTTCTAGGTTTGAACTATATTGAGTGTATCCATGGCACACGCAATTTCTAACCTTGATATGTTTTTGGAGGTAGAGCAATTAAAGCTATCAGAAACCAAACAATATGAATAAGGTTTGATCGAACACATTAGACATACCATAATGAAGTGGTATCCTATGAGTTATTAGAATTGTGAAACTATATCAAAATTCTATAGATAACTTAATTCTCTTGGGACCAAATACTTGTCAATTGGGTCTAGTCAAATTGCATATAAAGTATTTACGAACCAAGTGCATGCAATAATGTATATTCATTGAACAATACAAGAACCTTATGTTCACGTGTTCGCAAGAAGACAGAACTGTTCAAGGATTATATGTTCATGTGTTAACAAGAAAACAGAACATTTTAATAATACATTATAAGTTTTTGAATAATTCAAAGCCTCATGTTTATGTGTTAACTATAAGACATAACACATTTACTATATATACTTTATGTTATAAGTCATTGACTAATTCAAGGACTTCATAATTATGTCTTAAAATGTAAGCATAATTATACTAACAAAAGTAATCATGAACGCAAACTATTGAGTTCTATAGTAATTTCAAGTTAATTTTATACTTCAGAAATATGATCATTATCATATAACCATAATTATGTTGACTAAAACATGTAGTCAAATGTTGAAGTATCTTTACACTATATTATGACATTTGAATGTAGTAGGGCAATAAACATCTCATGTGTTTAAGTCCTAGTAGAATTCTTATTTACATGTAGTAGGGCATTAAACATCTAACATGTTTAAGTCCTAGTAGATTTATTAGTTTTCTTACCTTGCGGTCAAGAGATACCAATAATCTTGTTGTCCCTTGCACACATTTTCAGATTTCTCCCACTTGTGTAAGGTACAACATCATATTATGAAAACAAACAACACGTGATTGATTGTTCAAACGATATGATAATGTCATAGATATCATAAGTAGTTTTAGAACCGTAACCTTTAATAAGGAATTGTGGATTATTATTCTATAGATAACATTTCAGGAAGCGACAACGGAAGGCAACGAGTTATCCGATAAAATAAAATGCAATTTTCTTTAAGCAATGGTTGTTCATATTCGAAAGTAATAGATTATTTCAAAGCTAGTTTGAAATGATATGGGTGACTAACAAGAAATAAATCATGCAGCCCCACCGAAATTGACAACATTACATGAATGATATTTCAAGAATAAATGCAACCGCTCTCACTGGATTTGTCAACATTGTAAGTGTTACATTTCAAGAGAAAGCATATAGCGCTTTATATACTTTCCTATTATCTTCAATTGCCTACGAGTAGCATGTACTTAGGTATTGAGCGAGTATATGAAGTTCTACTTATGTAGACAATGGACTAACCATTCTATTATTCAATTAACTTGAATCTTTAGCATGCATTCCTCTTTTATCGCTCACATAGCCCCAAGGGTAATTAGCACTTTAGGAATAATAAGAGTCCAAGAAGATTACCTAGCAAATATGCTAGTAATTCCTTTACTCTTCTTGGTTTAAACTCATACATCGTGACAAGTGAAGGATGTTATTTATTTTGGTAGCTCTAAACACAATGTTTCCAGTTACACAAAATATTCTATCTTTCAATTAACTCTAGACCACGAAAAGGGTAATGAAATATCATATAAGAGTTTATCAATTTTGGAATCCTATCTTAGTTTGTCAACTAAGGAGAAAAGATAGGTATAAGTCTCACTCTTCTTACTAGGAAAAGAGAATAAGTTTGTCTTTCAAAGAAAAACAAATTTGTTTACAATTATGTTGCAATAACACAATTAATCGAACATAAAAAGTTCAAATATAGTATTTTCGATAATTACATTCTTAAAAGAATTAACTACCCAATTAATTACTAATTAAGACTAAGATCTATCTTGCAACCCCACTTAATTACCATAGGTCCGACCATTGTGTAAAAAAATAGGACAAGAGGTAGCGACGGCGTTAATTGCAAAATGCAACTCTTAGATTTATGAGGCTGTTTAAGGCATTAGTATCAAGTAATAATGTCAAAAGCATGTTTAGTTCTCATCTTATGTCTCGGTCCGAGGTCCGACCGAGTTAACTCGATATAAGTCGACCAAGTATGAACGTGTAAAAATAACCGAGGTCGACCAAGGAGAAATAATTACCATGGGTTGGAAAGGCCCTTAGGTCCGACCGCAGAAGTCAATCCAAGTGCACGTGTCCATAGTTGGGTGGCATAGACTTAATATTAACATGTAGGTATGCACATATAAATGTGGTAAAAGTCGTGTACAAAGAAGCATGCAAAACAACTTTGTAACACTAATTTTAAAACTTTGGTAATGACATCGTAGTGATCATCATGGTTCACGGTAGCTCCAATCGAACGCACGGGAGGCAGAGGACCATGTAAGCGTTGTACATAACCTTAGACATCCTTTCGGTGAGACAGTGCTCACTTCTTTAAACCCCTTTCTAGTTTGTTCTAGTGGGTGAGCCGACATCCCAAGTGTCCATAGCGTCTAGTTTTAAATTCTTGAAAACGTGTTTCATATATTAGGTCACTTTATTTTACAAAACAATTTTCCACGAATCAAATAGCAGTCACAATGAGCATGATATTTAGGCGTGTAAATAAAGACCAATATTAATGTTATGGTTACGATATGTATTATTCCATATTGCATACAATTAGGTGTCTAAACAAGTAATAATGCACATATAGGAATCACAAACATACAAGCATAAACATTAATATAAATAACCACATATTGTTCCGAGTCCTCTTGCGAGTCTTCCCCAAACGGAGAACCATAAGACCGTCACTAGGATGTAGTACCTAGATCGCCCCATACATCACTTAGAAAAGTAATTGAGTGGGTCTTGTGGCCGGAAAAACACATAAAGCATGGCAATCCCAATTAACAAGTAATTACGCAATATATGTATTTTAAATCAATATGTAATTCTAATTATCACAATAATTCTAATTAACAATTAATAAATACAAATTAACTTTTAATTCTAATTAGCAAGTCATTTAAATTTTACATGTAATTCTAAATTAACAATTTAATTTTAATTAACAAGGTAATTATAATTCACATGTAAATTAAATTCTAATTAACAAATTAATTCTAATTATCAATATAATTTTAATTTGTGTGTGACTAGTTATTATTTATTAAAAATTGACAAGTATTGCATGTAATTGTCAAAATTAAAATAAAACATAATAACTAAACTAGGTTTCATGCAACCCTTTTAAAACATGTTTATTAATATCAGAAACGTGTAACCCATAATCGCAAAAACGAGTTGACTCGTGATGCCACTGTTGGGATTTTAGATCTAGTTAACCAGTAACCTCTACGAGTACGCAGCGGATAATGGATCTAGTTGATACAATTATGTTAACACGTAAATAATAAACACATAATTAATACATTATTAATTAATTAAAAGGGAATAAAGAAGGCTAACCTTGCTTGGCAATTGAACTCTAGTAACGGAACAAGAAACCAATACGAAACCTTAAGTATCTAAAATAGATACCTCGAAGAGTATCACACACAAACTCGATTCACGATACGTTCGATATAGCTAGTCGAGAACGTAACAATAAAAACCAAATCAACACTTTTGACCACTTGAATTATACCACACGTCCAGAACCACCAGAAAACAAGTTACCAAGTTCTGTCCAATATAACAAGCTGGAAAACAGCCTTTTAACCTCACCCGATATCGGATAAAGTAATCCGATATCCTTCCTGTTCTGACCGAGAAGTAAAGCTGGAAAACAGGAGCAGCTAAGACCCTTGATTCTGCTGCTATGTGTCGACAAGGAGACAAGAAACAGCCACCGAACAAACAATCTAAACACTTGCTTAAAATTCAAGTTTAGAACCAAAACAAGCACCTTCTTGTCGACTTGAGGTGCCAATCGACCAAGAAAGAAAAGTCAGGGAATAGTGATCGGTATTAGGGTTTAGAAGCTGAAGTATATGCATGTAATGGTAGAAGCAGGAGATGTGTTTATATAGGCTTTATGTCAAACCAAACTAGAAAACCTAGCTTGGTCAACAAGTTGAAAAACCCACATACAAACCCATCCCTTCTATGACTGATCGTATGGGATTCACTAGGCCCAAGGCTTTCCCAATTTCGACCCAAACAGGAACTCCTAAAAGCCCACGGGTCAAAACAGTTTACGGGTCAAGTTACATGCATATTCGGGTAACGTTTATTCAAGTATAGTTAACGTTCAACACGTATACTCGTGTTTATCGCGTGTGCCCCCATCGGCTCATACACTATTAGTCGTTTTGTCGTGTTTAAATACTCCCACAAACCAACATTTTTTACGTAATATTTTATACAAGTAGTTACATGTAAGGTATTGCAATTTATGTTATCATAAGTTTTGTATTTAAAGTAGTTTATTTAATATTTTAATATGAATTATGTATATATTCGTTATTTTGCATATTTATTTGTCACTTTTGTTATGTTTTTGGCTACTCGTAGACAATGACTAAAATGAGAGTGAAAAGTTTTGGTTGAACTATGCTATTTATACTTTGTAATGTGTAATTATTCAGGATACGAAGAGATTGTAACTAATGAAATTGGTTACAACAATTACTTGTGATCAATATTCATAAATTGAAGTCTTTACATATTCTTGACTAATCGATTGATCTTCATTTCTAGTTAGTAAATTTATTGCAATTCACTTTACTGCATTTCATCCACGTAAAGTCTCTTGTGCTACATAAACTTGACAACTCAAATTGGTGTCTGAACGTATGTTGTGCAAATCGCATACGAATTTCAGACACAAACCCTCTTGACATTAAATTAAGTACCAACTTTGGTATAATAGATTAGAGCATACATGTATTTTTTTTAGAATAACTAAAGCAATTTTGTTGAACGCCAAAAGATACACTTGTAAATTGTCAAAGACTCGCGTGTACTTCACAGTTTCACAAGCTTCACCAAGCTTAAATCCGCACATACACCAATCCACCAATCACAGCACTCCATTTCCACCACGCGGATCACAATCCAACGTCTCTCCTTACTCCACACCCTCACAATCCAACGATCATCACACCCTTTAAACAAACACAAACTCCCCTCCACCACTATATAAACCCAACCACCCACACCCCCAATTCCACAACACACACAAATAACAATTCAATCAATCCAAATTCAATTTAAAAAAAAAAATGTCAGGAAGAGGCAAGGGAGGAAAGGGGTTAGGCAAAGGAGGAGCAAAGCGTCATCGCAAGGTTCTTCGCGATAACATCCAAGGTATCACCAAGCCTGCAATCCGTCGTTTGGCTCGTCGTGGTGGTGTGAAGCGTATCAGCGGTCTGATTTACGAGGAGACACGTGGTGTGTTGAAGATCTTTTTGGAGAATGTGATCCGTGATGCTGTCACCTACACTGAGCACGCTCGCCGTAAGACAGTGACTGCTATGGATGTGGTTTATGCTTTGAAGAGGCAAGGAAGGACCCTTTACGGGTTTGGGGGTTAGGTTGAAACTAGGGTTTGTTAGGATGTTGAAGTTGTTATGTCGTTAAGTTTGTTATGTTTTAGATCTGGTTAAGTGCTTGTGTAGATGGGGTTTGTTACATCTTGTAATTCAATCTCTATTGCGGATTAATATGAATTTTAGTATTTCTGTTTAATTGAAAGCTTGGTTAATTCAATTTCTTAAGTCTGGTTTGTGTTGACTGTTAATTGGGTATTTATTATTTTAGTTAAGCTGGTTGGATTTATACAAATTTAGTTATTTGATGCTGATGTGATTTTTTTAATTGTAATGATTTGCAAAACTGAGCTTGAATCTGTTGATTAGTTAGAAGTTGTGTTATAAAAACTGAAAACAGTTAATTGCGTTTTGGTTTACTTTGACATGACTGATTAGATATCATCACAATGATTATGCTACAGATTGTCACCAACAGTTGATTTTTGGGGATTATGGAAATTAGTGTTAAATTGTTTAATGTTCTGTGTTGAAATTTTACTATATGAAATAAGAGAGCCTGGTTGGATCCTGTTTATAAAACCTAGTCGTTTCAAAGTAGGTGTGGTGCAGAATATACGGGTGAGATATATTTCCAAAGGTGTGAGTGATGAAAGTAGTTTGCTGCCTTATGTTGCAAATCGTGATGTTATTAGGCATCAATATGGAATAATGTAAGCCTGGTATGAGTTTGTTCAACACAGGTTTAGTTGTGGCCGTAGCTACTCAGGTCTGTCTCCGGCTGTCGTGCTTTGATTATTGTGTTTGTATTTGCTTGGTTTAAGCTTATGTTAGTATCAGTAAAGATCTGTATGCTGTTTAAGTAAATGAAATGCAGTACAAGTAGTATTGTGAGGAACAAAAAACATGCGATTAGGCACCAGGATTGCGTTAGTTATGTTTCTATAGAAAGATGAAGCGATGAGTATGTAATTTCATGATGTTGCCAGATTGAGTATGAATTTCCTGATGAGATTGAAATGAGATTTTAGTGGCTGTGTTTGTCTGTAGTTATGGAGTTGTTTTTCTTGAATAGGGCAATAGTTTCAAATTTCAAGTCAAATTTTGTAAGTAGTTTAGTAGAAATGAGGAAGACAAATACAATAGAAACTTAGGCTTATTGTCGTGCAGAGAACAGTTGATTCTGTATCTGGTAGACGTTGACACCACTGTTCATGTGAATGGTTTTTAAGCAGTGATGGTCTCGTTTTAGGAACATGGTTATTTCGTTTTGAGTCTCTGACATGGGTGATTGTAATCCGAGTAACAAAATCATAGAGACTATGCTGTAGTCTGTCACTGATTGTTGATGATTGGGGGCTTATGGAGATGAATTATATATTGTTCAAGTGTCCAGACTCAGCCAGTCGAAATAAGAGATTGCCTGGTTGAGTGTTTGAGGCCAACTTGTTTTGAAAGTATGGTATACAGGGAGTTAATTCAGATATTATCAATATTCAAAGGTCTTAGTTTTGTAGGTGTAAGATCTAAGATACCTGCAGATGTCAATGAGATAGGTTGGATTGTTGTCTTCAGGCTATGCTGCATATCGTCATGTTTATTACTGTTATAAATGATATCTCATATGTCTAAGTGGCGCTGCTATTGAGCAATTAAACCATGGTTTTGAATTGGGATGAAGTAAGCGTGGTATGAGTTTGTTTAACATAGCTCTGGTTATTGCCAGATAACTGGGGGTCTAGTATATCATATTTCATTCGTTGTCTGTCCTAGGTTATTACTGTGTTTGCTTGTACTTGGTTTGAACCTATGCTGGTATCAGTAAAGGTCTTTATGCTGTTCAGCAAAATAAACTACAATGAGATTGTTGAAATTAGATGAAAAAAAGGGTACTAGTATTTTGTAAAATGACTAACATGCCATCAGGGCAGCATGATTCTGCTTTTGAAGATCAAATGAGTTAGAACTTGACCGATAACATGGAATGATAGAACATCCAACAAACAGTGAGGAGTTGAATCTGTATTTGCAAAACCCTTACCCTTGCCTATGCTAAAAATGAGAACTAGCTTGTAACTCGATATCTTATATGTTATTGCAGTCTGCAAATTTTTAAGAAAATAGTCTAGGAGGTGTTTGGATTTAGTGAATGGGAATCAAGGAATGAAATTATTCTTGATTGACATTGTTTGGTCTATAGCTTATGAATCATGACTTCTAAGAGTTTTTTTTTTTTTTTTTTTTTTTTTTTTTATCTCCTTTGGACCTCTGTATAGGTGCCGATATATCCTTGTCAGTTTTCTAACCTAATTAAGTTGTGACTGCGACCTATCACACTCTCTGCGGCAAAAGGAGATTGGAAAATGACGTATTTGGATTATACATGTGATGGGCATTGCAAGGAACTATGCCGACAACGCTTGAGAGGAGAAGGCCATCAACGAAATGTATATTCAAGCATCTTTGGTCTATGTTCATGGCCTTGAACTATCCAATTACATAGAATCAAGAAACATACAAGAAGTACATTTCTAGATATCTTTATTATCATTGACATTCATCCAGACCAATTTTGTATGCTACTCCATAGATCCGAAGCACTATGATACAGTCTCTTTTGAGTAAGAAATTTGATGCCCAGACTTTAACTATAAAGACCAAAAACTACAATTCAAAATGATACTTGAGCTTATATAATTTCTCATCTAATCCTTTGAATCAAATCCACACAATTAACCAAGCGTCACCTCAAACTTTAACAATGACTCACAGTTTTGAAGAAGTTTGTTGCAACTAGTTGTATGTAATTGGTTTTTTTTTTTTTTTTTTTTTTGTGTGTGTGTGTAAAAATGACAACCAATTGTAAACCTAAAAGGCCAATTAAAACATATCGTTAAACTTAAAATCATGCAGTCATCTTAGATGAACTTATACCATTTGAAATTAAACAATTTATCATAGAAAATTTTAAACAAACCAAATATTAACTGTCAACAATTTTTTATAGAAAATTAGGGCCTTTAATGCCAATCAACAGGATGAGCCCAAAATACATGGCCATTAATAACTTTTTCTTGAAAAATACTTACAAATTAGCAAATTAAAACATTAGACCCTAATAAAAAAAAAAACAAAATTATCCCGCGAAAATTTCAATTCAAATTTAAAAATAAAAACGAAACAAATAAAAACAATTTCCCTCTTTTACTATTCCAAACCCACCCACACACACACCCCAAATGAACCCACAAAACCTCTTAATCCGTCCACCCCAAACCCAATTCTGCACATTCGGCTGCCCGATCCTCGACAAAGCTCTCGGGGGCGGAATCCCCACTAACTCAATAACTGAACTCGTCGCCGAAAGCGGCTGCGGCAAAACCCAACTCTCCTTACAACTCCTCTTCACTTCACAGCTCCCAACCACTCATAACGGCCTCAACGGCTCCTCGTTATATCTCTACACCGAGTTCCCCTTCCCTTATCGCCGTTTCACCCAGCTTGTCCACTCCTTCCAATCCACACACCCTATTTTGTTCGAATCAGCGCGTGATCCGCAAGATTATATATATACGCATGAAGTTCATGATGCACACCAGCTGTTTGATATTTTGTCTCATTTAAGTTTTTGTTTAGAAAATAAGGCGACTAAGTTGGATGTTAAGATGATTGTGATTGATTCAATAGCGGCGTTATTTAGGAGTGAGTTTGAGAATAATGCGCGTGATTTGAAGAAGAGGTGTGATTTGTTTTTTAGGATTTCGGCGTGTTTGAAGGGGATTGCCAAGAGATTTGGTGTTGCGGTTGTGGTGACGAATCAGGTGGTTGATTTGATGGATGATGGTGGGACGAGTGGTGTAAGAGTTGGGAATATTGAGTGGTTGTGGACGTCTGGGAGACGGGTTTGTCCTGCTTTGGGATTGTCGTGGGCGAATTGTGTTAATACGAGGTTGTTTTTGTCAATGTGTGAGGTGGTTGAAGGTGTTGAGGAGGGTTTGGTTGATGATGGTTTTGTGAGAAGAGGAAAAAGGAGGGAACTTCATGTTGTTTTTGCGCCGCATTTGCCTTATTCGTGTTGTGAGTATGTAATAACAAAGGAAGGTGTTTTTGGAGTTGAGAGATGATATTGTGTTTGCAAAGACCTTGATCAAATATCGCCATATTTTGGCTTTGGCCTTGCATCTTTGAAAGCAATTCAAGCCTGCCACTTTTGTTATTGGGTTATTTAATTCATGTTGAGTTAGTTGATCAAATTTGTGCAGATTTGCTTATGTAGTAGGGTGCTTAGAGTAGCCCCTTTTGTTCGATTCTATATTTTTTGGGCATTAAGGTATGTCGTTGGAGTCGTTCTTTGTAATGCATGATCGATTGCCAATGTTAATGTTTATGTTGTCCCTATTCTGGAATTGCTAAAGGATATGATCTTTGAGCCTGAATAAGTTATTCAATCTGTCCAGCATAATATATCACACTGCAATATATAGATTGCTATATACTTTAGTAAATTATGTAAAAGTGCTCAACGAAGTATTCGAGTTTTTATTAATATGAAATCATAGAAATGTGTATGCTGCTGCGCAGATGCTGTGTTATTGCTGTATACTTGAGTCTTGTGCCGATAATTTTATTTAAAAGTGTTCAGAGTTTCTGTTTCTAGAAATTATCTATCTTATTTGGCCAATAAGGTACCTGGAAAGAATCATCCTCTATGACGTTGTCATCTGTTTTCTGGAAAGTTAGAAAATATGACCATGGAGCTTAATATCTCATAAAATCTACCCATCTCATATATTATCTATCTTTTTGAGTGTACAGCTGCTTTATGTTCTGTATTGTGAGAAAGTGGATAGAGCGACCTGAATTCACACACAAGTCAAGTACCCAGGTAACCATTCTTTACTACTGCGAGTCTTATATCATCATGAGATTAATGTTCAGCAAGCTGCATTTTTGAAGTTCTTAACATACATTGTGATCTTTTACAAGTATGACCCTGCATGCCCTAGAAGCTACCATATAATCTTCAAAACTTGAGTTCTATTTTTCATAGTTACACAAAAGCTGCAAATACTTGACAAAAAACCCACAATTTGAAAAACAAAAATTGCATGATGAATCTGTATTAATTTTGTAGTAACAGGTAACATTGATGTCAAAATCAAAAGTCGAAGTCTAACTACCCTGCCAATGAGAAGAAAGCATCATGCTTAAGAACCTACAACTTCATCCCGTTACATGAAATTTTGTAAGGAATTTGCACCGCACCAGAACACAAAACCATAGACATTAGTCTCAAGAAATTAAACTATACTACACCACGACATGCAAACTTGAATTAAATGTGGTATCTTTAAGTAATACATCATAGAGAGAGGTACAACATGTTCCATCTACGCAAGTCAGAAACTGCTTAGTTTTGTTCCAATTTTACATTCAAACAGCAAACCAAAGATCGATCCGAATGATATATATATTAAAGAAATGTCTTTGGTTTGCTTATAGATACTTCACCATGGCCATCACGATAAATGCCATCTGAAAAATAAAAAACACAAGCTACATCAAGATTAATGATAAACAGACTTCCCATGTATTTACCAAGATAAACAGCTAACCTGTCCCAACCATTTGGGCTATGATAGTCATAACCACCAAACCTGGTCCTCCTACGCACCATCCCGCAAGCCTCGTAATTGACTTCAGGATCACTCCAACGATCTATAGGTAGATTAATTGTTAACATGCAGTATCAGCAACCTCCCGTACTATCAGATGGGTTGGTCGAATCATGTAAACTTTAAAAAACTATTAAACTTAACCTTTTTTAATATAATGGTTACACGTAACCCAAACCAACCCCTTCACAAATAGATGGGTTGAAAGAAGACGACAAATGGAGTTCAGAATAAACTTTGGTTAACCTTGATCAGTTCAATATATACGCAACTAGTTGAACAAACGTGTCACATACCTGAAGTTTTGATATATAGAAACTAAAAAAAGTACACGCCCAACAGAAGGGTGATCCGTATATTTGAATTTATAAAAAAAAAAAAAAAAAAAAAAAAACTTGCTGAAGGAGTGTAAGTGACCACTTCCAATCAATATTGAGAAAGAAGAATAGGTAACTCCACTTATTCTTAGTTCAAAATTATTAAATTAAAGATGGTCCATTTTCACAGACATGGATTGATGTAGATATAGTTATTGGCCTAATCGATTTCTCGTTTAATAGTGCTTTAAAGGAATTCTGAAATTGATGTTATCCATCTCTATAGGGGCATTTAAGATATTTGGCGAGAATCATCTTTGATATCTTTCATCCATGATGTTGTTCATGTTATCCGATTCCTGGTAATGTTAAAACATAGTGATTTTTGAACTTGTCCAGCAGGATGTACGAGAGTACCATAGTTGTCAATTTGTCACATAGCTGTGTAAAGTCTCTTATGTGAACTGGCTGCCAGATTAATGTCTATGCTGCTGTACTATAGATCCTTTATGGTTGTGTATCGCAAGAGATTTGATAGAGCGACCCAAATGGACGCACAATTAGTCGCTAACTCAGGTAACCATAAATAATAGACTTTGGATGTGTTTTATCGTCTAAGGGTAAAAGAATATTAACCTACAATATTTAACCAAGAATAATCATATGGGTCAATGAAAGGGTTATATACTTAGGTTTGTGATGACTGGTTCAGATTTGCTTCCATTGTCGTGGTAAATTCCCCGTTAGTAACTATTTTGAGAACATTATTGTATCTGAAGCTTCAACAAAGGTATATCTTTTGATCTTAAGGAAGCCAAGAATAATAGTGCTCTGATTGTAGCTAGGAGACGATGATTCTAAGACTGTTTTGGAAGCGGCAACATTTATTGTGACATAGTATGTAATCTTTCTTTAGTAGAAGTGAAATATTTTTAACAACAAGAATATTAAGGCTGCTCGTCCGATTGGCAGATCTGTAATGTAATGAAAATTATCTACAGATAATATATGTTGCATGATAGTGATTGCTGGTGTACGATGCACCCCGACTTGGCAATAAGTTGAAGGATATTTCGTTTTCTTTAGTTTACTTTGACTAAGGTTATTTTTAATACTTATATTCCATGTCTCATTCTCATAATTTGAAGCGGTTATTACGGGAGACTGACTGAAAGCAACCCGTGACCCGTAAACATTTGAGTTATTGTAAACAAGAAAACAAGTGAGCGTTATTATGTTTGTAATCAATCAATATGAGTTCTTTTTCATTTTCTTATTTCTCTTCTCGCTGAGCTTACTTGTTGGAGTGGCCTTGTTTCCCTTATGCTTATCTAATCAAAACCTTGATGATGTATTTTGCATCAAAGAGGAGAGACAAGCACTTCTCCGGTTCAAGCACCGTATCATTGATGAAGGAGACCGACTTGCTTCTTGGGTTGATGGGAACTGCAAATGGGCGGGGATTGTTTGTGATAATGTGACTGGTCATGTTCATCAGATTCATCTTCGAGCACTTGATGGTCAATGTACATATCAGGACACACAGAAAGAATACGAAGAAGCCTCAAAGCAAAAGTTGAAAGGGGATTTAAGTCCATCCTTGTTGGACCTGAAGCAACTCAAGCATTTGGACTTGAGCTGCAATGATTTTAGATCGATCCAAGTGCCTAAATTCATTGGTTCTCTTGGAAACTTGAGGTATCAATCTCTCGAGTTCCAATTTCATTGGATTTATCCCTCCTCAATTAGGGAATCTTTCAGAATTGCACACCCTTTGTCTAGGAAGTTTTCAAGATTGGCGTGATATAACAACAAGCGTGATGAATATGGAGTGGTTGTTAAATCTCCGTTTGTTGCATCACCTGGATATGAGTTATTTAGACCTCAGCAAAGCAATAGATTGGTTTCAGGTGATCAACACCCTCCCTTCTTTGGTTGAACTACATCTTAAAAAAAGTCATCTCTTGGATGTACATCCCCATGTTCCTTGTCTGAATATCACATCCCTTTCGTTGCTTGATCTTTCCTACAACGAGTTTATACTTAATAGTCTCATGCCACAATGGATATTTAGTATAAATAGTCTTGTTTCTTTAGATTTAAGTATGTGTAATTTTAAAAGCCGTATTCCAGGTAGTAGTGCTTACAGCTTCCGTAACTTGACTTCTCTTAAGTGGCTTCACGTTTCCCAGAACAATTTCATGAATTCTTCATTAGTATTAAAAGAGTTGTCTAGTGGTGTTGGTAGTAATCTGCTTTCGTTAGATATTAGTGGTTGTGATATACCAGTACAACTCTGTTGGAAAATTTAGTGCACTTGTGGGATTAGTTCACACCTTGTAATGGGTTAGAGGTAATGAGTGTACACCCATAAGGTCCATGAACATCCCGACTCTAATAGTGGTTTGTATTGGTAGTGCTAGTAGAAAGTACGGTGGTAGAAAGTAGTGTGGAAAGTATCGCTTGTGGTTTCCATCGATAAGCAAGAGTTTCCACCGAAGCAAGAGTTTCCAATCAGCAAGTGTTTTCACCGATAGTGCTATGAAAGTACCGATGAAAGTACCGCTTGTAACGGGCTTTGACCTATTCAAGTGGCGCTATAACCGCATAATGACCACGCTTAATTGGTCATGTAACCACTAACGGCTATAATGGGATAATTATGAGGAGATTAATGGGCCGATTAATTCTCATAATTCCATTTGACTAGCTCGAGTAACCTCCTATAAATAGGAGATCCGATTATGCATGAAAGACACACGTAAAACGATTAACACTTATAAGCAAAAGGGTTATTGAATTGTGCCTAATTCTATAACTACATTTGGTCTTATCCCAAGTAGATATTCGTAACCCTGCATTAGGGTCGAATAGTTTACTTTGGAAAGTGATCACACGATTCCAAGTGATATCCGTAACCACCTAGTGGTATTTGTTTCACGACTTGATACTTGTTTTTCACGACATTGATTATCTAACCCTGCTCGGGAGTTACACACCAACAATCAAAGTAAACTATTTTGTGATAATCAATGGTCATCGCCGCAATGAACACATGGCTTCAAACTTTGCCAAGCTTGATAAGTTTGAAGGGTGGACTTTAGAGATGGCGTAAGAAGATGCACTTTTGTCGTCAAGCATGAGTGTGGTGTATGTGCTAACCACACCTATTCCCGATGATGGGGATGATGCTACCGTGGAGCGATCAGAGGAGGAGCAAATGGGAGAATGATGACTACATTTGCAGAGGTTTAATCCTCAATGGTATGTCCGATTCTCTGCTTGATATTTATCGAACTTTGAATCTTCCAAACAACTATGGATTCCTGGATGCCAAATATATGGTCGAGGATGCATCAAGTAAGAAGTTCCTTGTAAGTAATTTCACAAATTACAAAATGACCGATTCAAGACCGTTATGGAACAATACAATGAACTTTGGTATACTTGGAAGGTTTACACAACACAATATGCACATGGATGAGGCTATTCAAGTCTCTTGTGTCATTGATAAACTTCCTCCTTCTTGGAAAGATTTCAAGCATACCTTGAAACATAAGAAGGAGGAATTAACTCGTTGAGTTGGTATCATCCGCGCATTGAGGAATCTCTCAAGGTGCGTGATAATGACAAGCCAAAGAGTAGCAATGCTATCGGTGCATCTGTTGTCAATATGGTGGAGCATAACAACTCCACCGTGTACAATGACAACAAAGGCAAACGCAAATATCATGACAACACAGGGGCGATCCTAACAAGAAGGCAACACCTACTTGTTGGAAATGTGGCAAACCGGTCACATTAAAAGGGATTGCAAAGGTGTTAAAGTTGGTGGTAAAGCCAATGGATCGTGCACTAATGGTTCGTGGAGTGGTGGTTCAACCAACTCACCGAAAGGTCGAATATGTTTAATAAGTCTTTTCGATTTATTATGTTACATATGTATCTCGAATCTCATTATGTGCGTGATGATGATGTTGCGTGGTGGGTTGACTCGTGCAACAGCTCATGTGCAAAGATAGAAGTCGGTTCAAGACTTATGAGTCACCGAATGATGGTTCTATTCTTCACATGGGAAATGAGTCAACAACCTTGGTGCATGGTCATGGTTGTGTAGATCTTAGATTTAGTTCGAAAGATTGTAACTTTGTTTAATGTTATTCATGTTCCCGATATAAGGAAGAACTTGGTTTCAAGTAGTATTTTGAATAATCATGGATATAAACAAGTTATTGAGTCCGATAAATTTGTTCTTTCTAAGCATGGTGTTTTTATTGGTTTTGGATATTTGTGTAATCAAATGTTCAGCTTAATATTGTCACCGATAGTGTTAATTCAAGATTTGTGACCACCACCGACCGACCGACTCTACCCTATGGCATGCAAGACTTGGCCATGTACACTATAAAAGAATGCAAGATATGTCTAAGGATGGGTTAATCCCAAGATTTGACATGGACACCGAAAAGTGTAAAACTTGCATGTTGACCAAGATAACCAAGAAACCTTTTCGTGGTGTTAGTCGTGAGACTAAGCTCTTGAGCTTATACACAATGACTGTGTGATTTGCATGCCACTCCTTCTTTGGGGAATAAGAAGTACTTTGTGACATTTATTGATGATGCTTCTAGATTTTGTTATGTCTATCTCGTTACATACCAAGGATGAAGCATTAGATAAATTCAAAGTGTTTAAAATCAAGTTGAATTACAACTGGGTCTTTGATCAAAAGATTAAGGATCGATAGGAGGTGAGTACATGGATACTCAGATTTTCATCTGTTGGTATAATCCATGAAACGATCGCCTTTATACTCCTCAAAGAAATGGTATTTCGAAAGGAAAACAGGTGTCAAGGAGATGGTTAATTCCATGTTGTCCTATTCAGATCGAGTCAAGGGTTCTGGGTGAAGCTATGTTAACAAACTTGCTATTTATTAAATAGGGTTCCCAACAAAAGGAACAAGGTTACCCCTTATGAACTCGACTAAAAGGAAACCCAACCCGAACTATCTCAAGGTTTGGGGTTGTAGGGTTGTTGTAAGACTCCTCGATCCAAAGCTAAAGACTTTGGGTGAAAGAGGCATTGATCGCATCTTTGTTGGATATGCCGAGCATTCCAAGGCTTTTAGGTTCTATGTTATTGAACCTAATGAATATATTTCAATTAACTCAATAATTGAATCAGGGATGCAAACTTTGATGAGAATAGATTCTCATCGCCCCTAGACCAAGTCGAGGATTCCTAATGGAACTCATGACACCGGTGTATCGAGGTCCTCGATGATGAACCATCGCTGGTCCCCGATGAGGTTGTGGTTCAACAACTCGAACTCGTGCTCGTGAAGAGCAAAAGGGTCGACTCCAAAGTCATTTGGACCGAGTTTCAACTATACTTAGTTGAAGGAACAAGGGATGAGGTCTCGCACCAATACTCCTATTGCTTCATTGTTGAGGATGATCCCAAGACATTTGAAGAAGCAATGAAGTCCCGTGATATTGCTTTCGGAAAGAAGCAATCAATGATGAGATGGATTCCATCATGGGCAACAACACTGGTGTTGGTTGATCTACCACCGTGTTGCAAACCTTTGGGTTGCAAATGGATTTTCAAAAGGAAAATGAAGGTAGATGGAACTATTGAAAAGTTCAAGGCTAGACTAGTCATTCGTGGCTTTAAACAAAAGTCGTGGATAGACTATTTTGATACTTATGCCCCGTGGCTCGTGACGCACCATAAGATCGCCGATTGCTTTGGCATCTATTCACAACCGTTATTCATCGATGGATGTGAAGACAACTTTCTTGAATGGTGAATTGGATGAGGAGGTTTATATGAACCAACCTCGTGGCTTCATCATGCCGGCAATGAAAACAAGTGTGTAAACCGATTAAGTCTCTTTATGGACTTAAGCAGCACCTAAGCAATGGCATCAAAAATTTGATGAAGTGGTTTTGTCTAGTGGTTATGTTCTTAACCAAGTCGACAAATGTGTATATAGCAAATTTGATGAATCTGTAAAGGAGTCATCATTTGTCTATATGTTGATGACATGTTGATCTTTGGCACCGACCAAAATCAGTTGACCGACAAAGGAATTTTGTCATCAAGGTTCTCCATGAAGGACATGGGGAGGCCGATGTTATCCTTGGTATAAGGATTAAACATGAAAGTAAAAGAATTTCTATCTCTCGCCTCATTATATTGAGAAGGTGTTGAGGAAATTCAATTACTTTGATTGTACTCCGTGAGTACACCTATGGATACTGTGAGAAGTCGATGCCTAATAATGGCAAGGTTGTATCTCAACTTGAGTATTCTAGGTAATTGGTCGCTCGATGTATGCCATGACTTGTACAAGACCCGATATTGGTTTTGCAGTGGGAAAATTGAGCAGTATACTAGTAATCCTAGTGCTCATCATCGCAAGCGCTCAGAGGGTATCAAGTATTCAAGAGAACTATGGATTATAGTCTCTCATATATCGTTATCCATCGTTGTTGGAAGGATACACCGATGCAAGTTGGATCAAGAACATCAAGACAATTCGCTCACCAATGGTCGGGTATTCCTACTTGGTGGAGGTGCAATTTCTTGGGCATCCAAGAAGCAAACTTGCATCACCGCTCAACAATGGAATCAATTTGTGGCTTTAGCAATTACCGGTAAAGAAGTCGAATGGTTGAAAACTTGCTTCGAGATTCCATTGTGGCCTAAACCTATAGCACCTATTTCTATCCGTGTGATAGTGCAACTACATTGGCTAAGGCTTATAGCCGATGTACAATGGTAAGTCTAGACACTTAGGTGTCGACATAGCATGATTCGTGAGCTTATCATGAATGGGGTGGTATCTATAGAGTTTGTTAGATCTCAATGTAACTTAGCCGATCACTTGACGAAGGGTCCGCTAGAGACTTGGTTATAAAGTCTCGCTAAAGGGATGGGTTTAAGTCCAACTTAGTCATCGAATGCTAGGACACCCAACTCCTCCCGAGGAAACTTGGGAGCCGAGTTCAATGTGGAAAGTCGAACATTCAGCTGGACTGGAGCACATGTTTTATTTACATCCCAAGGTTGTGCTCGTAACTCGCCGAAAGGAGGATGAAGTCTTTACTTTAATGGTTAATTTTCTTTGAAAAAGTGCTTGGGTGAGCATGAATAAAGAGGAACCACCTATGTAAATGTTGAAGTTTTGCCGCCTGTGGAGCTTTTGGACTTTTAGCTTTTACAACATTTATGAATTTGGATATGGACACATGGCTTGTATAGTGTCGAGTCGATAAGTGTTTGAAAATTTGTGTGTATTTTATCTTCGTGTATTCAAATGGGTGAAGGGTTCAATTCTTAGAACACCCCGATTCTCGAATATTTGAACGTGTAATTTACTAAGATGGAAATTCAAACTCGTGACATTTTCGCTTATGCACATGTTTTGTTTAATGTTTGTTTTCATGCAAAGGAAGTGAACTAAATTTGGGAGGATTGTTGGAAAATTTAGTGCACTTGTGGGATTAGTTCACACCTTGTAATGGGTTAGAGGTACGGAGTGTACACCCATAAGGTCCATGAACATCCCGACTCTAATAGTGGTTTGTATTGGTAGTGCTAGTAGAAAGTATCGCCGGTGGAAAGTCGCTTGGGTAGGAAAGTGGAAAGTATCGCTTGTGGTTTCCATCGATAAGAGTTTCCAGTCAAGCAGTGTTTCCACCAAGCAATGTTTCCATCGGGCGTGTTTCCACCGATAGTGCTATGAAAGTACCGATGAAAGTACCGCTTGTAACGGGCTTTGACCTATTCAAGTGGCGCTATAACCGCATAATGACCACGCTTAATTGGTCATGTAACCACTAACGGCTATAATGGGGATAATTATGAGGAGATTAATGGGCCGATTAATTCTCATAATTCCATTTGACTAGCTCGAGTAACCTCCTATAAATAGGAGATCCGATTATGCATGAAAGACACACGTAAAACGATTAACACTTATAAGCAAAAGGGTTATTGAATTGTGCCTAATTCAATATAACTACATTTGGTCTTATCCCAAGTAGATATTCGTGTAACCTGCATTAGGGTCGAATAGTTTACTTTGGAAAGTGATCACACGATTCCAAGTGATATCCAGTAACCACCTAGTGGTATTTGTTTCACGACTTGATACTTGTTTCACGACATTGATTATCTAACTAAACGCTATCACTATATTTAAATTGATGTTTTAGTGGATTTTCTTTTGAAAACTACTTAACTACTTAAAATAAGAAACTTTAATAAACACAAAATTTTACAAACTAAAATAAGCTATTTGATAAGCTTATGAGCTTAACAGATTTGCTTATGAGCTTATTTTGAAGAATTGCTTAAACAAGCTCACAAACCGAAACAAAAGTGAAATAAGATGTAAATAAGCTAGTACTACTCAAATGAAGCTAAAAGACACAAAAACACATACCGATAAGCTACTAAAAGACAATAAGCACTTAGCTTAAACCGAGAAATGGATGAAATGGGACAAGGTTGAGGCTTATTGCATATTACCTACCAAACAAGCTACAAAATAGAAACTTAAGCTCGAACTTTAGATGGCTTGGTCACTATCCAAAGAACCAAGTTATACAGATTTGACCAACAATTAAGCTCGTGTGAGCTTTTGATTGAGCTTGTAAACGGTGCATTGTGGCACTTTTTCGAAAATGTGTACTCAAAAGAAGTTGGACAAAAAGCACTTAACAAGTCGATTAACAATGAACTAGTATTTTATAATTAACTTTAGCAACTAAACTTTAATATCCCAAAAGCTTTTAGGCTAAATCTCAATATTAAACTCACACTAAAATTATCTATTTAATTCAAAATGACCAAATTGAAAATTTGACTTTTATAAAACCAAAAGAGTTGACTAATATGAACTTTGAACCGATTCTACTCATCAATATGTTGTTTTAAGGTGAAATAAGACCGATTTGATCAATGATAACAACTTGTAAACATGAAAACAAGATCAATGATCATGAAAATCCAACGCTTAATGACGTAGATGAGATCAAATGCAATTTTGACTTTGCTTAAATAAGTAATGATTTTTATGGTTTGTTTGAGTTATTAGGGACTAATGAGACACAAAGCAAGTACAAGCAACAACACAAGAAACCTAGAACACAGTTAAAACAAGCAAATCCAAACACCACTTACTTAGACAGTTTTGGTGATTATCAAAACAAAACTCAAATTAAAACCATGAAACTTATTACAGACCTTATAATATCATTAAATAAGTCTAAATAAACATGAACCAACAGTACTAACAACATGAAACACAAGAATGATGATTATACTAATTTAACTGTCCAAATGAGATTTTTACTAAATACAAATTTAAAAGAACAAGTGATTATTTTTA
This sequence comes from Chrysanthemum lavandulifolium, assembly GCA_022545495.1. NCBI lineage: Eukaryota > Viridiplantae > Streptophyta > Magnoliopsida > Asterales > Asteraceae > Chrysanthemum > Chrysanthemum lavandulifolium. The sequence continues at coordinate 148,735,638 of CM040243.1, forward strand.
ATGGTTAATTATCCTTAACTAGAACTAATTAACACTAAAACACAAAGATTTAAACTATGAAATAACTACAACAAAGGAAATGCCAAAATGAGCAAAAGCTTACAAATGGCTTCCAAGCTCAAAATTGAGAACCAAGGATCTAAACAACTTCCTATAGCTTCCCAAGCACTAAACCAAGGCCATCCACAATCTACCCCGCCGAGCTTCTTGATCTTCTTCACCATGGATTTTTATTTTTAGCTAATTTATTTGTATTTTTGGTATTTTTGTGTTTTTGCTTCTAAACTGATTTTTAAAGTCTCTAATAGCTTTTAGAAGCTATATAGGAGCTTACATGGTCTATTTCAGTCCAAAACAACAAATAAAAACAACATTCGAATCATATGAGATTTTAACTTGAAATTGCACAAACTTGAAAATGAAGCTTAAAACTGAAATTGATGTCAACAAAAGCTCAATTATACATTAAAGAATTGAAATACGTAGTTTGAAAGATTAAAGATACAATCGGAATTTAAAAATAAGCTAAAACGACATTAAGTGAACTAAATTATGCTAGATATCTTGATACAATGCTTCCCTCCTCTTTATAGACTTTTGGACTCTATGTCGACTCGATTGAATCCCACTTCATCTTGACCATTGAATCTTCAAAATCATCATATCCGCTCTAAGTGTAGTTTTGGCGCCAAAATAGTCAAGAGCGCTTTTGAGGTGTTTTAGTCAATAAATGAAGTTTGGGTGTTAGTGAAGGTGGAGGGACAAGGTAAGGTGGGGGTGTTGAAAAGTGGAAACCACCGGTTTTGGTTTTATCAGCAAGAGAGGAGAATGAACATGAGTGGTTTTGTGCTTTGACCTTTTTCGACCGAGTATTAGTAATAAACGGGTCAAGGTTCAAGGTGTTGGGCTAAGGTTGGGTTTGGGCCAGTGCAGTTGGGATTGGGCTTTGATATTAGAAGAGTGTCCGCTTGGTTTGATAGATATACAAGGACTAGATTTGCAACTTTTCCAAACTCAAGGATCGAACTTGCCCATTTTCCAAAGATATCAAAAGAACCAAACTTGACAATTTTAAATAGTACAAGGATAAAATTTGATCATTTTCCATTTTAAAATATCCAAGGACTAATTTTGACATTTTCAAAGTTTAGGACCTTTTCGCTATTTGATCAAAGAATCATTCAAGGACCATTTTTAACAACTTAGAATATTTCGTGGACCTTGAATGATAAAATTCCACATTTTGATTTACCTGTGGACCTGCTTTTGACAACTTTTGAAATTTGGGGACTAAACCGCCAATTTTGCAAACTTGAATCATTTTTCATCCGATTTTGATATTTTTGCATTTAAAACACATAAAACACCGATTTGTGATATTTTCATCATTTTGATGCATTTCGAGTGTTTTGATGATTTTGCAGCTTAGATTAGACAAAATGATGAGTATTAGACACTCATCAATCCCCACACTAAGATATTGCTAGTCCCTAGCAATGTTTTAGAATTTTAATGGATTTTAAAACTCTTTACCAAAAGCCATCACTTATGGAGTAGCCAATTGTTTTGGTTCAAGTAAGAACCTTGGTACAACGATAACCAAATGATTTTGAGCAAATCATAAGTCAGAACGGATTTGATTTGTCTTTACCGTAAGCCGCTTGCTCGGACTAGCCAACTCTTAGATAAATTATCGTGATTATCTTGGTGAGCCGATTACCAATTATGGTTTTTCCATCGCCTTTACCACAAGCCATAAACTCATGGGCTAGCCAACTCTTCACTTTTAGGATATGGTGAGTTGAATACCATACAATTTTGGGCAAACCGCAAGCCATAAACGGATTTGAGAAATCTTTACCAAGAGCCGTTTGCTCATGGATTAGCCAATCCTTTTGTTTTTAGACATGGCGGATCGATTACCATTTGCCGAGTAAGTGAAAACGCTTACTCCAAAAAAAAAAAATTTTGGCCAAAACGGGGATGGGTGGATAATTACATGATAAAATTCGTGAGAATCCCCCACACTTAGAAATGAATATTGCCTCAATATTCAAAGTACCAGGTTATGCCGAAACAAAGAACGAAAAGGGAAATACTACGCCATTATTTGAAAGATTTTTTTTTTTTTTTTGAAATTGATTTTATATACAATGCTGAGGAAACTCCCCACACTAGGGTGGTAGAATAGTAGAAAGAAGATGTAAATATGGGTGAAACCCATATGTGTGTGCTAATGTTTTTGATTACCGAGTCATTAGCTTGACTCGATCCCGCATTCATTGGTTCATGGGAAAGTTTGTAACCGGACAACTACGGAGGAATGTCCTCCAAAGTAATGCTTCAACCGATGACCATTTACTTTAAAATTTGGACCATCAGCCGAGATAACTCAATGGTACCATAAGGATAAACCTTAGCAATGGTGAATGGACCGCACCAACGGACTTGAGCTTTCCCGAGAAAATCTTCAATCTTGAATTGAAAAGAAGGACTCGATCACCAACGTTGAAAACGCGGTTCTTGATTTTAGAGTCATGAATCTTCTTTGTTTTTGCTTGTAGATCAAAGAGTTGTCGATGCTTGATCACGAAGTTCATTTAATTCATTCATTTGAACTTTTCTATGATCACCACCGTCTCGAATATCGAAATTTGCATGCTTCAGGCCCAAGATGCCTTGTGCTCTAACTCAATCGAAGATGACATGCCTTCCGCACACTAGCTTAGATGGAGTACACCCGATGGGTGTTTTGTAAGTCGCACGGAAGGCCCAGAAGTGCGCCATCCGCTTTATCCGACCAGATGCACGATTTTCGCCATCGTCCTTTCAAGAATTCTTTTATACCACGGTTGGAAACTTCCACCGCCCACTTGTTTGGGGTGGTATGCAAGAGAGAGACGGTGGTAACACCATACTTTTGCATGACACGATCAAATTGGTCATTGCGTAAATGTGTACCACGATCACCGATTATAGCTCTTGAGTTCCAAACCTAGCAAAAAGAGATTTTAAAACTTCACAACAACTCGGGCATCATTGGTAGGTAAAGCTTTTGCTTCAACCCATTTTGACAGATAGTCAATGTACCACTTAGTATGTATTTGTTTCCTCCGAAGATGGAAATGGCCCCATAAAGTCAATACCCCGTATGTCAAATATCTCACAAACTTGAATGGCATTTTGCGGCATTTCATTTCTTTGAGATATATTTCCGTGACGCTGACAAGCGCCAGTGCTTTGACAAAATGGGCATCCTTATAAATTGTGGGCCAATAAAACCCGAATCAAACACCTTTTGGCGGTGTAGTTTGACTATGATGGCCCCTTGGTCCAAAGATGGCAAGCTTTGAGAATGTCAATAGCTTCGTCCATAAACACATCGCTCGATGACTTGATCCGCATAAATTTTGAACAAGTAGGGTCGCCCTGTAAGTAATGTTTAACATCTTGAAGAATTTGTTCTTCGCTGGGTCGACATCCCTTTCACATGAAGTTACCCGCATGGTAATTTGCAAAGTCAAGAAACCATGGGGTAGAAGAATTTCCACCTAAAAGAAACCGCATTGAGTGTCTCGAGAGGAAATGTTTCATTTATTTCCTTTTTCTCGAAAACATCTTGGTGAGGGTTTTCTAACTGGACAGATGATCGCAGCCTAGATTCTCGCCTCCTTTTATCACGATAATGATATCAAATTCTTGCAGGAGGAGAATCCAACTGAGCAATCTCGCTTTGCATCTTGTTTTGCAAAGAGATATTCGAGAGCCGAGTGATCCGTATACACCACGATTTGGTCAAGATTAAATATGGTTTAAACTTCTCAAATGCATACACCACGGCTAATAGTTCTTTTTCCGTGGTGGTGTAATGAGTTTGAGCTCACCATAGTTTTACTTATGAGTGGATAGGTCGAAAATGCTTGTTTCGCTGTCTCAAGACCGCACCGATAGCAAAATCACTTGCATCGCACATGAGCTCAAAAGGTAAATCCCAACCGGGAGCAACGAGAATGGGTGCTTCAAAGAAGTTTTTCTTCAATGTTTCAAAAGCTTCGATGCACTCGGTGAGAAGATAAAAGGAGCATCTTTTCAAGAAGATGGGTCATAGGTCAAGCGATTTTAGAAAAATCTTGTATGAATCTCACGATAGAAACCGGCATGACCTAAAAACTCCTAATACCTTTGACGGTAGTAGGATGAGGCAATTTAGCAATAACATCTACTTTGCTCTATCTACCTCAATCCCATTTTGGAAATCTTATGGCCAAGGACTATGCCTTCTTTGACCATAAAGTGGCTTTTCTCCCAATTTAGACAAAGATTGCGTCTTCACACCGCTTTAGCATTTTATCTAAACGGGAGAGACATGTTTGAAACGAGTCCCCAATGACCGAGAAGTCATCCATAAACACCTCCATTGTTTCCGATCATGTCGTGGAATATGGCCATCATACATCGTTGGAACGCGCCAGAGCGCTACATAAGCCAAAAGGCATACGCCCAGTAGGCAAAAGTTCCGTATGGGGTGTGAATGTGGTCTTCTCTTGATCCCGCTGGATCAATGGGGATCCAAAATAACCCGAGAAACCATCAAGGAAACAATAGTATTCATTCCCCGCTAATCTCTCAAGCATTTGGTCCATGAAGGGTGAGGAAAATGGTCTTTACGGTGGCGCTATTCAACTTACGATAGTCAACACACACGCCATCCCGTAACCAACCGAGTTGGAATTAACTCGTTATCTTCATTTGTGACAACAGCTATGCCACCCTTTTAGGAACACGTTGAATTGGGCTAACCCAAGGACTATCTCGAGATCGGGTAAATTAATCCCGCATCAAGAAGTTTGATAACCTCCGCTTGATAACATCATGGATTTTGGATTTACTCTTCTCCGATGTTGAAACTGGCTTGAAGTCATCCTCCATCAAGATTTTATGAGTACAAAACTCGTGGTTGATACCCTTGATGTCGAGAGTTTCCAAGCAATTGCTCGCTTGTGTGACTTCAAGATCTTTACGAGAGCATCTTTTCATCTTTACTCAAATCTCGAGCAATAATGACGGTAATTTATCATCACCTCAAGAAATGCATACTCGAGATGAGGAGGTAAGTCCTTAAGCTCAACCTCAGAAATTCTTCGCTTTCTCAACCGACTTGACTTCCTTGTTATGAAGCTTGACGGGAGGGAGAGGAGGAGAAGTGTCATGATTTAACAATTTCTCAAGAAGAATATCTCCTCCGTATTAATCTCATTTTGATTAATCTTATCGTGAATTGAATCACTAGTGTGAGGGGTTGATGATGGATCATCATTAAGCAACTTCTCAATGAGAAGTATATCCCCTCAATGTCAATCGAGCATGATCAATTTCCCATGGAATGTAATCACTAGCCAAGTATGCTTCAATCTCTTCCAAGATGAAGTCTCTTCCTCAAACGGAGTGATAGAAGGAGTAGAATTGGCTATGATAGGTTGAGAAGATGTGTGGGATCCCACTCACGTAATTATGAGAATAACCAAGAACTTCGAGAGTACTCTTCGAAACAACATCAATGATATCTATTCGGTTAACCGACTCGTAATCATAGTTCATGGAGTACCTCAAGTTTGATCAAGGTTAAAGGTGACACTTCATTACCAACACTTAATGTGATTTCTTGCTCAAATACATCAATGAGAGCACGTCCGCTCGTGAACTCGACCAACAATGAGAGGAACCCGCTGATCAAAGATCGAAATCAACAACCACGAAGTCACCGAAAATGGAACTTCCATACTTTGAAATACGCCCTCGCAATGCCAAGAGGACGGATATTGTACGATCCGCAAGCTCGAGAGTCATGCGTGTAGAGTAAGATCCCAAGAGAGAGTTTCTTCCATATCGAATAAGGCATCGTTGATGCTTGCACCAAGATCCGCTAAGGCAAAGCATTCAATCATTCCTCGAAATACACAAGGTAAGAGAAATTTTCCAGATCTCCAAGTTTTCAGAAGCTTCTTCAAGATAATCACGAAAGCGCTCGCTCAAGGAGTTTTGCCATTTCAAACAAACTTTTCCTTATTGCTTAACATGTGTTCGAGAGTTGATGCAAACTTGGGCATCAAGATGATAGCATCCGCAGCTTATGTCAAATGTAACTCTTGGAAAATTTGAAAAATTGTCCATTTGATGACCGGCTTTCTCATGAGCTTTTGCTCATTCAAACGTGATGGGTAAGGAATAGAAGATTTAGATTTTGGTTTTCAACGGAGCGACCTGGAGGTTCAAAACAACTCTGGATTAGACTTTGGTTTCGGACAACTTGAGGTTGACTACCGAAGGTGGACGCGGTGCGGTACTGTGGGCTTGAAAATGCACCTTGTCCGTTGTATCCTTGGTAACTTGACTCATTGCTCCTAGTGGAGGAGGCATTAGAGTCGAGGTCCATTGTGTGTCTTAGGTTCACTTTCTACTACCTTAGGAGAGAAGAAGAAGAGGTAGTAGGAATAGCAGTCCATCATATGAAACACCACTCGGTCGTGATCGCTTTTGCATCGCCCTCCGTTAGCGATCGTGTTGCTCGGAAGTTTTCCGAGCCCGAGGGTTGATCATTTAAAGACTTCTTAAGATCGCCGATCCGACCGACCAACAACCTGCTCATTTCATCTTGGGATTTCATGAATTGTTTCAATAACTCATCGATGATGGTCCGCTTGAACAATGGCGGAGTGGATTAGGAAAATTCGCCTCCAATGTTAGGATTAGGGCCTTGATTTTGAAAATTTTGATTAGGATTCATATTCCCATGAAATTGATTCCCCGATTGAAATTGTTTTGATTAAGGTTCCTTGATGTTGGAAACCTTGATTTGGTGCGGGATAGAAATTACCTTGGTTTTGATAACCTTGGTTCATTCTAGGTTGGTTCGATTCCGGTTTTGCATGTTATGATTCTCGTTAAACCGGTGGTGCCCGATTAGTGTTAGCACGGTAGTGTGGTTCATTTTGAGGACGGTATTGATTACCTCCCCGATGTGAAGTACCGGCTAGAGCATTGGCTTCAAACGGACTACCATCGGTGGCGAGACAGTTGTAGTATGCATGAGGACCACCACACGAACACAACTCTCGAATTTCTTCACTTCACCATGTGTTGGTGTCGTGTGAAGGTCACTTTTTTGGTTAGCAAGAACCAAAGCTCGAACAATATCTCGTGAGTTTGTCAATCTTAGCATCGGTGCTAGATGTACTCACGGAGATGAAGAAGAAGGTCCAAGATGAGACCGATATGTCTTTGCTCGGAAAGGCGGACCGAGACTTGTTTTCAATGATTTGTAAGGCTTCTTTGGTGGTCTTGCTCAGAAATTACCTTCCCATGAGGCATTTAAAGAGTCTTGATTGGTCCGTTCGCACCATTGTAGAAAGTATCCATTTGCATTAATTCGGTAAAACCATGATGCGGACACTCATGAGCAACTCTTTGTAACGATCCCATGCCTCCCCGAATGATTCATCAAATCTCGAGAAAATTTCATTATCTCATTCTTAAGACTTGTAGTTCGAGATGGAGGATAGAATTCGCTGACGAACTTGGTGACTAGATCCTCCCATGTCTCAATGGAACGAGGGGTTGTTTCTCGCCAATTCCGGCTTGTCCTCTAGAGAAAATGGGAAATGTAATAAGCTTGATAGCTTCATGGGACATTCTTGTACTGATGGTAGATGCAATCTTGTTAAACCATCGAATGTGCATGAGGATCATCCCGCCAAAACCATAGAATCGGCTTTGGGTTACCAGATTAAGCAACCCGGTTTTGAGCTCAAAAGCATCGCCCACGATGGCTGGGACAACAATAGCATCTCCGAACCCTCGATGGGTGCTTGGAGAAGCTCATTCATGGGCTTATCTTCCGCCATTACGGCTGTGGGTGGTGGTGGTAGACGCCTCACCACTACCAAGGAGCGTAACGCCCTCACGCTCACGAGGAATATTTGCAAGCTCGTAAAGTGGACTTGTAGAACTGAAGAACGAAAAGCGCATGCACTAAGTATAAAATCAATTTTCAAAACAAATGCGAGGCAAAACGACAAGTGAACTTAACCAATAATCACAAATGAAATGGCTTTTTGAAAAGGTACACCAAATCACAAGGACACAAAGGCAAGTTTTAAATGTTGTTCGAACTTATTATGGTCACACCCCGCTAGTAGGTGTACCGCCTTGATTTATGTGGTTGATTTTTATGTATATATTAAGTACCACCGAAAAGACGAGGTATAGATTTGTGCACGATGGTTGAAAAACTTTTGGACAATATTTTTGGTATCGTCTCGCTTACCAAATTGTATTTCTTTAAGAATCACCTTAAAAGAAACACAAGCTAGAAAACGTTACGATTGTTTTGTTGTTTTATATATTGTTTTGGTGTTGTTAACACACGCTAAAGCCTCCCCGGCAGCGGCGCCAAAATTTGATTCACTTCCAAACGGTCAAGTTTAATCACTCAAGCTAGCCACTTGTGAATGGCTAACCGTAACAAACTTAAAACAGCTCAGAAGGCAAATGCAATTAAGATCAGAGGAATATAATGAATTCCCGGGTCGTTAAGTCCCACGGAGACTCAATGGTGTGTAAACACTAATTCAGATGATAGAATGATCACTAAGGATAGTGATCAAGAAAGATTTTGATTGAAATTACACTACCGATTGATTGGAATATTTTGGACACGTAATTGGAAAGCACAACAATCGATATAATAAACGAAACGACGTTTAAAACTACGTAAACGTACTCAAATTAAAAATGAGATCTAAGAAATAAAAGACCTAAAATATGAAAATGACATTTTTAGAATCCTAAAATAAAAGAAAATTATTAGAAAAGGAAAATTATTTTTATAACTATTTATTTAATTATTATTAATTAAAAACTATTTTAAACTATTTAATAATACTTTAAAATAAAAGAAAATATGAAATAAGGCTAGAAAAATAAAATTATGATTCAGAAAAATCTAAAATATTATAAAACTTATTTTAAAATTGAAAATATATTTTTACACTTTTATCTATTTATTATTAATTAATTACTATTTAAAATACACTTAAATACTAGAAAATATAAAATAAACCTGAAAATGAAATTTTAACTTGGAAAAATCTAAAATATGTTAAAACTAATTTTAAAACTGAAAATATATTTTTATGCTTTTAATTATTTATTACTAATTATTTAATACTTTAACTATTTAAAATTATAATAAATACTAAATAAACAGAGAAAATTATGAAACTTTTCTAAAAATAACTTAAGATGACAGAAAACTAAGAAAAATATAAAACTAGATTTGCTTAATAATAAGCTAAAAGAAAAATCAAAAAGCTAAAATCTATTAAATAAACGCTTATCACTATATTTAAATTGATGTTTTAGTGATTTTCTTTTGAAAACTACTTAACTACTTAAAATAAGAAACTTTAATAAACACAAAAATTTTACAAACTAAAATAAGCTATTTGATAAGCTTATGAGCTTAACAGATTGCTTATGAGCTTATTTTGAAGAATTGCTTAAACAAGCTCACAAACCAAACAAAAGTCAAATAAGATGTAAATAAGCTAGTACTACTCAAATGAAGCTAAAAGACACAAAACACATACCGATAAGCTACTAAAAGACAATAAGCACTTAGCTTAAACCGAGAAATGGATGAATGGGACAAGGTCGAGGCTTATTCGCATTTCTACCAAACAAGCTACAAAATAGAAACTTAAGCCTGGAACTTCTAGATGGCTTGGTCAGCTATCCAAAGAACCAAGTTATACAGGATTTGACCAACAATTAAGCTCTGTGTGAGCTTTTGATTGAGCTTGTAAAACTGGTGCACAGGGCACTTTTTCAGAACAGGTACTCAAAAGAAGTTGGACAAAAAGCACTTAACAAGCTGATTAACAATGAACTAGTATTTTTCTAATTAAGTTTAGCAACTAAACTTTAATATCCCAAAAGCTTTTAGGCTAAATCTCAATATTAAACTCACACTAAAATTATCTATTTAATTCAAAAACGACCAAATTGAAAAATTTGACTTTTTATAAAAACCAAAAGAGTTGACTAATATGAACTTTGAACCGATTCTACTCATGAATATGTTGTTTTAAGGTGAAATAAGATGATTTGATCAATGATAACAACTTGTAAACATGAAAACAAGATCAATGATCATGAAAATCCAACAGCTTAATGACAGAGATGAGATCAAATGCAATTTTGACTTTTGCTTAAATAAGTAATCGATTTTATGGTTTGTTTGAGTTATTAGGACTAATGAGACACAAAGCAAGTACAAGCAACAACACAAGAAACCTAGAACACAATTAAAACAAGCAAATCCAAACACCACTTACTTAGACAGTTTTGGTGATTATCAAAACAAAACTCAAATTAAAACCATGAAACTTATTACAGACCTTACAATATCATTAAATAAGACTAAATAAACATGAACCAACAGTACTAACAACATGAAACACAAGAATGATGATTATACTAATTTAACTGTCCAAATGAGATTTTTACTAAATACAAATTTAAAAGAACAAGTGATTATTTTAATGGTTAATTATCCTTAACTATAACTAATTAACACTAAAACACAAAGATTTAAACTATGAAATAACTACAACAAAGGAAATGCCAAAATGAGCAAAAAGCTTACAAATGGCTTCCAAGCTCAAAATTGAGAACCAAGGATCAAACAACTTCCTATAGCTTCCAAGAAGCACTAAACCAAGGCCATCCACAATCTACCCCGCCGAGCTTCTTGATCTTCTTCACCATGGATTTTTATTTTAGCTAATTTATTTGTATTTTTGGTATTTTGTGTTTTTGCTTCTAAACCGATTTTTAAAGTCTCTAATAGCTTTTGAAGCTATATAGGAGCTTACATGGTCTATTTCATTCAAAACAACAAATAAAAACAACATTCGAATCATATGAGATTTTAACTTGAAATTGCACAAACTTGAAAATGAAGCTTAAAACCGAAATTGATGTCAACAAAAGCTCAATTATACATTAAAGACTTGAAATATGAGTTTGAAAGATTAAAGATACACTTGAATTTAAAATAAGCTAAAACGACATTGTTGAACTAAATTATGCTAGATATCTTGATACAATGCTTCCTCTCCTCTTTATAGACTTTTTGGACTCTATGTCGACCTCTCGATTGAATCCCACTTCATCTTGACCATTGAATCTTCAAAATCATCATATCCGGCCAAGTGTAGTTTTGGCGCCAAAATAGTCAAGCAGCGCTGAGGTGTTTTAGTCAATAAATGAAGTTTGGGTGTTAGTGAAGGTGGAGGGGACAAGGTAAGGTGGGGGGTGTTGAAAAGTGGAAAACCACCGGGTTTTGGTTTTACAAAGCTAAGAGTAGGAGATGAACAACATGCATGGTGGTTTGGCGCGTTTGACTTTTTTTCGACCGAGTATTAGTAATAAACGGGGTCAAGGTTCAAGGTGTTGGGCTAAGGTTGGGTTTGGGCCAGCAGTTGGGATTGGGCTTTGATATTAGAAGAGTGTCCGCTTGGTTTGATAGATATACAAGGACTAGATTTGCAACTTTTCCAAACTCAAGGATCGAACTTGCCCATTTTCCAAAGATATCAAAAGGACCAAACTTGACAATTTTAAATAGTACAAGGATAAAATTTGATCATTTTCCATTTTAAAATATCCAAGGACTAATTTTGACATTTTTCAAAGTTTAGGACCTTTTCTCGCTATTTGATCAAAGAATCATTCAAGGACCATTTTAACAACTTAGAATATTTCAGGACCTTGAATGATAAAATTCCACATTTTGATTTACTGTGGACTGCTTTTTGACAACTTTTGAAACTGGGGACTAAAATCGCTAATTTTGCAAACTTGAATCATTTTTCATCCGATTTTGATATTTTGCATTTAAAACACATAAAACACTGATTTGTGATATTTAACAACTTAGAATATTTCAGGACCTTGAATGATAAAATTCCACATTTTGATTTACCAGGACTGTTTTGACAACTTTGAAACTTGGGGATAAACCGCCAATTTTGCAAACTTGAATCATTTTTCATCCGATTTTGATATTTTTGCATTTAAAACACATAAAACATCGATTTGTGATATTTTCATCATTTTGACGCATTTGAGTGTTTCGGATGATTTTCAGCTAGATTTGACAAAACGATGAGATTAGACACTCATCACCCCAGAACCCTATTCCGGAGTTACACACTAACATTTTGTTGGAAAGATTCCTCGCGAGCTTTGTTTATCTTGCCCAAATTCAAATTTTGGATCTTTCCAATAACAAGCTAATGGGAGATATTCCAAAATGCTTCAAACAACTTTAGCGTCCTTTCAGGGAAAATAAATTTTCCCGAGTATGGAATTTATATAGGTACAGGGGTCGGGGTCGATATGAAAGAACTTATCGGTAGCGTATGATTGGTGATGAAGGGACACGAGTACATATACACCACTATTCTTCAATTCGTGAGGTTTTTGGACCTTTCGAATAACAATCTTGTTGGCCACATTCGAGGTGAACTGACAACCCTCGGCAAGTTAAAATCGTTGAATTTATCAGGAAATCATTTGACAGGAAGGATCCCCGAGAAGATTGGAGACATGAAAGAGCTTGAATCTTTTGATTTGTCATTGAACAGGCTTTCAGGGGAACTTCCTATGAGCTTGTCAAGCTTGAGCTCCTTGAGTAGCTTCAACGTGTCTTACAACAATTTGACGGGCAGAATTCCATCAAGTACTCAACTTCAGAGCTTAAATGAGTCGAGCTTTGTTGGCAACGAACTTTGTGGAGATCCCCTCACCATGAGTTGTTCAAGAATTGAAGCACCTGATACAGATCATGAAGAAGACGATCTATCACGTTCACGTGGAACAGCTTGGGGCTTGATTATTAGTGTGGTGTTTGGAGTCATTGTTGGTTTGTGGGTCATTGTGGCTCCTCTGATCACAAGCAGGTCATGGAGGACTGCATATTTCCGTTTCTTGAGTGAACTCAGGTATATGCATGGTTAAGATGTTATCCATAAGATGTTTTCTTAGTACTCAAAACTCAAAAAGTGTTGTCATTTGTAATATGTTCTTACTCTGAAAATCATAAATATACCTTCTTAGTAAAGTTGTAAGCTTGTATTGGAGAAGACTATCTTATTTTGAATTTATTATTTTTCATTGTTAGAAGGTTGGATAAGTAAACCCAATATATGATTTTTATACAAGATAAAATCTAAGATCAGATGTTAGTTAGAACAAAGTATGAACAGTTGGATAACTTCATTGTTTGTTGCACCATCCATAATACCATACAAAGAGTGTCACGAAAGAAGTTCCTATTTTGGCGTTTATCCATTTATTTGGGGCATTTAAGGCATAACTGTGTTAAGTTTCTTATATGAAAGTGATGCCAGATAGAATTTGAGTAATTGTTATATGAAATCAGATAGATATTTATGTCGCTGTGCAGATGCTTTATGTTTGTGTATAGCGAGACATTTGATAGGGCGACCTAAATGTTAGCCAATTACTCAGGCAACCAGTCTTTACTGGTGCGAGTTTTATGCTATCATGAAAATATTGTTTAACAAGCCGCATTTATGATGTTCACACATACATTGTGATCTACTGATCTTTTACATGTATAACCTGCATGACCTAGAAGCTACCATATAATCTTGAAGATTTGAGTTCAACTTTTAATAGTTACATTTGACATTAGTTGGAGAAGTCATGAATCCTGTAATTCCTCAGAAATCAGGACAACTCAAACTCCACAGCAGCTTTGTTCATTTAAACCTCTAGTACAACTGCAAGATAAATGAAAAATAATGCTCCATTAGTCATCTCATGGTAGAAGGTAGTTTTGGATCATTGAATACGCCTCAAGTGATCTAAGTTGTAATAGTACGCTGCTTCTAGTGTTTATGGTTATTGTAGGACCTAACATACAAAATTACCAAATACTATGGTTTTGGTTGAGATAAAGAAAAATGCTTTGAAAATTAAGCGTGAAAGTCTTTGAGAATAGGTTAAATGCGGAGGTGAATAAGTACTACTGTTTTACCCTTCAATAAATCACTTTGTTCATATCAAATAATTATTAAGATTCTGATTTCCCTTAAAATAGTGAGATAATTGGAAGCAAAATCAATTCCAATCACCCCCACCCCCCTTGTGTGAGTGTGATTCCCCAATACAATTAGACATCTCTGCCTAAAAAAATAAAGGCACTAAATATCTAACATCACATTTGACTCTTTGCACAAGTGAAAAAAATGTCATTCTGATGGAATGACTCAAAGATCTGAACTAGAGACTAGGGACTCCCCAATACAATTAGACATCTCTGCCTAAAAAAATAAAGGCACTAAATATCTAACATCACATTTGACTCTTTGCACAAGTGAAAAAAATGTCATTCTGATGGACCGACTCAAAGATCTGAGCTAGAGACTAGGGACAGTGATTTAAAGCTGAGAACTCATGCTAAGGGTATGCCATGCTAAACTACTACTTATGAGAAATGAAGACAATCAAGATGCTAAAAGTTATTAAGATTTACCTTTTATCTTGCTGACTAGAACTGGTATATCATGCTCCATTGGAATACATTACGAATGGTACTGTAAACACACATGCATTAAATATTAGTGTCATTATAGATAGTCGCATGTATATAACTTATTAACTTGATCGTTGATACATTTTATATGAGAATCAAGTATTTTCCTGGAGTTTCAATATAATAATTTTCCATGTTCAGTTCACAAATTCAGATTATATCTTTATAAGAGTAGTTAAAATACATAAACTACCCCACACAATAATTGGTTTACATACCAAGATCGTTTATATGGACTCTTCATTGATTAAGCAAAACATGCATGAAAAACGATGATCTTCCATGATTATTTCATATATCACATACTTTATATACTTGGTTGAAATTGAAACAATCTAGAAACAGCATTTATCCACAAGATCATGTAGCCTCTCAGCATAACATATTCTGTCAATATCTGCAGACAATCAGCTTCCTTTTCACGATGGTTGTTAGCTTGCAAAAGTTGTCTGATTGCAATAATATTTTCTGCGTTTTGTTTCACACTCAAGCTAGGTAGCTTATTAGACCATCTAGTTTTCTTACCGGCACTTGTAATTGTCTAGCAAACTTGTTATCCCCCACTAGGACTAGGAGCAATGATCTCACGGTTTTAAAATCCCCACATAAATAATAATCATTTGCTAAAAGTGTTGTAAAAAGCGGGCTAGGCGGCCGCCTAGGCGGCGCCTAGGCGGGCATACACCGCCCCGATTTAAGGCAAATCGGCCAAGCTAGGCGGAAAAGTCAAAAATCGGTCAAACATCCGCCTAGGCGGAGCTAGTCGGTCTAGGCGCCTAGGCGGTAAACGAAAGTCAACCAAAAGTCAATGTTTTTTAAAAAAATAGGGTTTTAAATTTCAATTGGGTTTTTCTGATTCGGTTTTAATTTTGAAACCCTAGTTGATTTGGAGTTATGGATCCAAATTGAAACCCTAGTTGACTTCAATTGGGGTTTTGATTTTCATAATTTTGTTTTAATTGGTGGACGGAGGTTGAAGAGAAGAAGAAGTGAAGGCTAGGTTATTAATGTTGTGTAACCCTAATAATAAGTGTTTTCTTGCCCCATTAAAAAGTTTATACAATAAGCACAACAAATAGCTCATTGGGCTTTAATAAAAGTATACCAAAACTTAATCAAAACAACACATAATGTAAATTTTGCAACATATACAAAAGATATATAATTAAAAAAATTTATATAATTATTTAAAATATATAAATTATGCATATTTTATATCAAATACATATAATTTTACATTTTTTATATAGAAAAGTTCAATCCGCCTAGGCGGCGCCTAGGCCCCGCCTAGGCGGCCTAGGCGCTAGGCGGTGGTCGACCGCCCGACTAGCGCCTAGCGGTTTTTGCAACCTTGAAACTTGATATCTAAGAGGATTTGTCTTTCTAGTTAGTCAACTTCAAATTGGAAGCTCATGTGAAGGGTTTTATATGTGGATGGCCTGTAATGGTTCTCATACGAATGTAAATGGATAGCACCCGACATACAATTAGAGAAGGAAACTATTGCAACTATGGTATCATATAGTTTATTGAAAAGTGGATTCGATGAAAAACTTACCAAGCAAAAAGATAGTTAGCATCAGAGCAAGTGTGAGTCGAAATGAACAACTTCTCTGCAAGTGTATCGAGGTCTGTAGTTGCCTTTGACTTCCAGCAGCCCTTTTAAATATCTGTACATACATTGACTTTAGAATACTAAACAAATCTCAATAAAAAAATCCCAACTAAGTTGACATTCTAACCTGATTCATCCAATAATTGCCAAATCTTGGTCTCCAAACGTAACCTTTATCTTTCGGCGTGGACTCAGTATCCAAGATCAATGATTTCTTCTGTTCATTATCATGATCAACTGTAACCATTAGGGTGCCAACATCGTGTGAACCCAATGTTCTTCTCGAGCTAGAGCTAACCTTATGACACGAAGAAGCATCACTAGTTCCCAATAATTCAATCGGCTCTATCTCAATTATACAATCGTTAGCATCTTTACAACTTGTCATATAATTTAGTTTCACGTCATCTCTTTTGAAAGAATCTTTACTATCAGAATCTGAATCTAGTGTACTCTTTGAGCTTCCTGAACTCCCTGAGAGAAACATAGCTAAATCGTCACGTTCTTCTTCATCCAAATTCACCCATCGAAGCGGCTTCCTGACTTCACCACTGTAATATTCTTTCAAAGCTGATTCAACTCCCGATATTTGGGATGTTATGGCGGAAACAAATTGTTCATGACGCTTTGTTCTAACATCGTTGACATTATTTTTGTAGCTCATTCTGACAGCTCTTTGGAACTCATCCAACTGAATTTAACAACCAAAGTTAAAAAAGCATATTACTTTTAAAATTCTCCGGGTTTTTTTTCGTTACTATGTTTATAAGAAACCGAACTAACCTGCCATTTAGCAGTGCCTAAAGCAGTTTGAAGCTCCCTACAAAGTTCATCCAAATCAACAGATTTAAGCCCCTCTTTTCTGTCTAACCCATGTCCTGTAAGCCGACCCATTCTAGAAAACCAAAATACAAAAATCAAAATCATTTCATAAATTTGATATTTTTGGGTGTTTGATTAGCTTATTTTCCTGTTATATTTATTTGATTTTGAAAAGCTCATTAGCTCACTTTTACAGCTTATGAGCTAATCAACTTCAGTTTATGGCTTATCAATAAGCCATAAGCTCAACTTAGTAAACCTCATAAGCCAGAAAAAGCGAGCTAACGAGTTTTGCCAAAATCAAATAAGCTCATAAGCCGGCAAAACAAGCTGATCCAAACACCCCTAACATACCAATCAAACCCCATATAAAAAGAACATCTTTTTCAGAATAAAGAAACCAAAACCACCTTAATAGCCAAACATATTCATGTTCAAACCTAAAAATTATAAACTTTTTTCACATACCCTAATCCAAAATCCTAAAATAAACAATAAAAACCAGAAATTTAACAAAATCAAACCATACCCACATAAGAAAAAGAAATAAAAAAGAAACATACATATCTGCAGATGCTTGAACCTCTTCAGCAGCTGAAAAAAAGATATCTTTTTGCCATAGATCAAAAGTATTTGCAACCAACATATTTTCTTTAAATTCAAAAGGGTATTTTTATTTATATATTTATAATTATATAAAGATTGGATAATTATGTTGCTTGTTCTTCTTCTTTTCTGTTTCTTCTTCGCCTGTTTGAAGCGAAGAAGAAAAGAAAGAAGAGAGAGATATAATAAAGCAAAGGTACAGACAGACAAAGATTAACACAAACAAGTGTATTGGTTTCTTTTTTTAATGGAACATATAAAAGTGTTTTTTTATTTGGTGGATGAGGTAAGGTCGCCAGCTTATGAGAAAAACAAGTTAAAAAGAACGCCGAAAATTATCTATGTTTGGAATAATATTTGTTTTTTGTGTATTAAAGATTGTTTGTTGATTTATTTAGAAGATAACAAATGAATAAAACGTGTGACTTTAAACTGAAGTTAGAAAAATGTCAACTTATTATCTAAAACATTTTCAATTTTACAAGTTTTTAATTGATGATTTTGTTGCATCTAGCTCTCATTCAATCTATTATCTATTATTATTATATATAATAAAATGTTTTCAGATGTTCTTTTAAGACCACGATTAAAAATTGGTTTAACGCCATACCTTATTTACTTCAAAGTACAATTTTTATGCAGGAGGTTTTGAAACCGAAAATAACAAAGTCTTCATTACTCCGCTCCACCAAAATTTTGAAAACTCATATCGGATTCAAATCATATCAATATTCGTTTCATTCCAATCAAGAGATCCAAGACGTTTTTTTCTTCAAAAACACCGATTCAAAAACATATAATTGATTCAACCAGTTTCAAAATCACCATGGATGATCTTGAAATCCACCCAATAATATCGGTAAGTTTTAATTGTATTGAATCAATTTGGTTTATATTATTGCTCATTTTTTATGAGGAATGGTGCGCAAACAAAATCAAAATCTCCATTCTACTGTGTTTCACCCAATAAATTCGGTAAGATTTATATTTGTTTTGATTCAGTTGTTATATTTGATTCAATCATTATCATCAACCTTAACCCTATGAAAAGAATTGGGGATTTTACTAATTGGTAAGCAATATGTTTTATTTGTTTTGATTCGGTTATTATACATTTTTGATTTGTTTGTTCAAATCTATTCTTATAATATTCGAGTTGTAATGATTGACTATTTGATCGAATTGGTTAATGGGTAAAGGTTTGATGTTTGAATGAGCTTATAAGTTCACTTTTTTTGTTTCAGGATATAATGTGATGATATGGAAAAGAAATTAAACATCTATTATGGTACAATACTTAATTTGGATATAGTATAGATATGTTTATTTGTCCATGTATAAATATAATGATAATAACACATTGTTTAGCCCATGTTAGATAACTGATATGGTGTTACCGTTGTTTAAATTTCGAGACTTGCCTCAAAACAATAGCAAGCCATGTATCTGTAAATGTAGTTATTTTTTGGGTAACATAAACGGTAAAGAGGTTCGATAATTTTAAGATTCGAGATGAGGTAATAGGGTTTTCCATCATCTTCTTATATTGCTTACATTAATCGTTTAAAATTTCTATTCCATTTAATTTCTTTAGTTGTTAATTACTGATTAGTTTTTCCTTTCATTTCCATATCTCAGGGAGTTGGGTCAAAACATGGAAAGGATAGAAGATAAGAAGTCCAAGTCTCTAAATGTGAACAACGCCCTTAAATGCAATGGACCGTAAAAGTTGGCTCGAGTTTAAAAAGATCGATGAGGGAAGATATATATGTATCGTACATGCATATCTCTCTGCTTGTGTTCATGAATATACACATATATCCACGCCCACACACATGTATACATGTCTTAAATGTTTATGGTACATACATATTTCAATGTTTTGGCAACCAAGATTGGCATAATAAATAGCGAGATAGCTTATAAAGCACAAAGACCTATTATAGTTGATCATCCATTTGTTCCCGTTATTGGTGACTTTGCCATTGGTGCCTTCAACGATCTCGTGAGACGGATAGTTCCATTCCACCCACAAGACTTAAACTTTGGGAGACAATGATTTTAGTTACCGGTTATACTAATAAAACCGCTTATAATGTTAGCATGTCAAGAAGGGTGAACGAAGAACCTTCACATCATTCACACCCCAAATTATCGCAATGAACGATAGTGTCATTGGGGTATGACGTCATAGCACAAAGTATGGATAAAGAAACGACCTCTATAATGAGACGTTTTAAAGAGTTTACCATTCGATTGAATAAGTTAAAGTTTACAAAACAAGAAATCCCAAAGTTTGATAATACATAAAGGTTTACTAAACATGTCGAATGGTAATTGTTAAAAGCACAAGACTCAATGTATGCCATGTGACCCAAAAGCTCCATGTAATGCTATCACCTTACGACCGAGATAAACATGCTAAAAGTGTCAACACAAAGGTTGGTGAGTTCATAAGTTTGTAATAAAATGATCCAAATACTTTGAAAATGTTCACACAAAGAAAGGCATTGAATCCACCCGGCCCAAGTTCGCACCATACAAAACTTGCAACCCGTGTTCACAACCCATTGCCTAAAATAGAATGACAATCATGAATATGCGCATTAAGGTAGTTAAAAGTATAAATGTCACCACAAGGGTCTTCCAACAACTCGTGTTGGATGTTCCTCCAACGACTCACGTTATGTATCCATATAAATGGCCTTCCAACATATAAATATTGGGATGTTCCTCCAACGACTCACGCTATCAGTATCCAAATAAATGGCCATCCAACATATAAATATTGGGATGTTTGTTTAAGTCTAGTCACTACACGCACCAAGTCTAAAGTATAAATAATGTTGTTTGGCAAAAGAGTGTAAATGTTTTGATAAATAAGCATGTATCTCACCCCAAATAGTTTATAAGAATTTAAACGAGTAAAAGCGGGTATGAACTCACCGGTATGATTGATATGCTAACAAAATGAAGTGCACGAAATGAGGCTCGAAACTATCCGCGACCTAAAATGAATGATGTGCTCTAACATAAGTCATGAAACAATGTCGTGCATGCAATCCATATGATATCCATACCACTTGTACGCTTTGGAAATAATGTTTATCGTCAAAATATATGTTTATGATATCCGTCAGATTAAAAATACTTTACAAGTAGTTACGTTGAAACAACCTCCTACGATAGTCGCAAAATGGTGCACATCGAGTGTTAGGAAACGAACTCAACAGTTTTGGAAAGTTTGTATCATTATCTCAAAGTTTTAGTGTTTAAGTTTCCATCCTAGAGGTCTCGATCACAAAGAAAAATATAGGTTAAGTATAGTACTTTAGTCCAAAAATATAGTCTAAGGGTGGTTTTCGGCCAAGTTTAAGTGACCGTATTTTATTCGTTATAACTCCGCTAGACAAACGGTCGGACATTTTGGAAAATATACTTGGCGAACTTACTTTTACTAGAAGACATCTCTTTATAAAAGTTCTACATCAATGTAAAAACGACCTCCAACATGGTGACTTGTTTTGCCGTAACCTTGTCTATTAGAAATAATATAGTTTTTCTTATATAATAAAATTACGCAACTTTGTGTAAACGTGTATAATTTAATCGTTACAAGTCCGTTTTCACGCTTTATATGTCCTTAGCTTCGTATCAAAGTATACTAATATATTTTGATAAGTCGAAATAATTTACAACGCCTAAGCTTCATTTTGACTCGTAAAAGGTGACATTTTCATCTTGAAATTTCGAATTATTAGTTTTCGTCAAACTTCAAAATTCATAACTTCTTCGTTATAACTCCGCTTTAATCCGCTCAAGCGCCACGTTTGCTTTTAAAGTATATTTTCCAAATATCTAGCCCAAAATATTTTACCAACTGTCGAATTTTCCCAGATTTAAAAATATGGACAGACCCTAAATAAAACTTGTCGAAATGAGTTTTTCACGCGCCAAACCTATTCTAACCAATTCAAACCAACACCAAAGCTACTCTAATCCTACCATACACCTTCTTAGGGTGTCATGGCTTCCTAGGCATCACCAAAAGTGATATATTTCAAGGAGTAATTATAGGATGACAAAAATATATATAACCCTTAAAAATCAATGAAAAAGTGGTATAAACATCCATGAGACTTGCATGTTTTCTCAAATATGATGAAATGTATATAACAATGAATATGAAATATGATCATGAATATGAAAAGCTTACTAGTTAACTTGATGAGGTTAATGAACAAAGGTTTAATCCTAATCACCCAAGGTTTTTATTTCAAAACCTTAATCAAGAGTGTAACTAGAGTGTAAAATACTTGTCTTGAAAATATTGGTGATCTCCTCTTAAACCTCTATGGTGGCCGGTTTGTGTGGAGAGGAAGAGAAGAGAGAAAAATCTTTTTACACCTTGGATAATTAGTATCTATGTGTAAGTATGAGTATAATACACTAAATATGAAAGATATTTTGCAAACTTAAGTGAGTCATCCATGTGAATGTCGACATCCAATTTAGAAATAAAGGATTTAGTGTAATTTAATTAGTTAAGTATGTATAGGTAGAAGTAAATGTGTAGCTATTTAAAGAAAATTAGTAACTTGTATACACATTTGAGTATTTAGGGTAGCGTTAGCTAAAAATAAATTTTAACGGGTCAAGATAAAATATATTGAAGTCATAAAAATTATAAAAATACATTTCTTGCAAAATTTGAGTGAAATAATAATTATCATGTCGTTTTTAAGAAAACCGTCGTAATTATATAATTATAACAATTTATATACAAAATAAATTTAAAACACTGGGTAAACTCATAATATTATTTTATAAACTTAATATGAGTATAAAAGTATATCGGGATAATTTTTGGAAGTATCGGATCAATTGTTCACAATAATTAATTACGCGATAACTTTTATTTAATAAGAAATTATGCGTTTAATGTGAAATGCAAAACCATGCATGAACTAATATGATGAATATGGAGTTGGAGAAATGACCGGAAATTGAGAATTGTGACAGTCACCATGAAGTAATGGAGTGCAAATATCTAAAACACCCCAAATATTATTGCTTCTACATGACCATAGAGGCCATTGAAGAAGGCATTCTTGGTGTCTACGAAACCATAGTTGCATGCAATCTTACTGACGGTAGGAGGACATTAATCGAAATTTCTCATAGCAATCGTAAACCAATTGGAATGTGATTATTATTCGCAGCATCTCATGTCTTGATTGGGTTATCACACCAGGGGAACCAATAACCATTTTATGCTCCCTTTTGTGATTTTAACAACCAACACCTTTATTTACAGTTTTTCCTCTTATAGTATGTAACATGTTTGGGTTTATTCTTATCATACCAAGTGAATAAATGTCATTCTAGAGGTGGCAATTAGGGTAGGATTTTATAGTGGGTAAAATCATGTAGCTGTTGTATAGTTAGAAAAGGGGCGGGTCGGGGTTTACCGAAAGCACTTATTGCACTATTTTAATTATAGTATTTATTAAAAACATAAAGTTTTATCGACATTCTATGGCGACTTTTTGCCCATCTGATCTGTGTCTTTCAAGCTTTTATGCTACTTTTGGCCCATCTGACCTTTGTCTTTCAAGTACCATTCTTATCAGATATATATAGTGTGTCATTTGTAGAGGTGCAAAGTGGGTGGGTCAAGCAACTTGGGTTGACCCGAAAAACTTCTTATTAAATATATATAGTGTGTCAAATGTAATCATAAAAAAGCATTAGTGGTAATACTAGAAATGACCTTTTTTCACTAAAGCGAGTTTGTTTACCCACCCCTGCCCATATTGCCGTTTATAATAATAATGTTCAAATGCAATCGTGTTTATTGTAATCTTTTGTATTGTCAGATTTAAGAAATTATAAGAAGCATCTAAAAGGAAACAACTGGAGGCAGAAAAAGCTAAAGAGATTTTGTTAAAAACTGAAGATGTGGGAGACGCAAAAGTTGACCATGAACTCCATGCTGATTATGTGAAGTCTGTTAATGGTGATTCATCATCTTTAGGCTCAAATCAAGTAGAGACAACTTTGATTACTGAATTATAAGATCGTGAAGGGTTCAAGAGAATGGCGGAGAGATCAACAACTTCGGCAAAATCTTGAAAAGGTAGTTTTTGAACTTTGAACCAATTTTTTAATTCACTTTTCTCCTAAGGAAACCGAATACGTGGGTTGGGGACATTGGGTAATGGGTCAAATGAGCAAATGTTCATCAAATATGATCTTGTAAATTATACTATGATATTTAGAATATATTTCTTTAGTAAGATCCTTTAAGAGGTCTTTATGCATTAGAATTCGCGACCCGTATGACGACCCATGAAATCAGTTGTACATGATACGACTAACGATATACAAAAGATTAATGCTTTAGTAAGATCCTTCCTGGGTCTTTGACTTAGTGTATGAGCATCATTCACATGAACCAACCAGAGCACAATACTTCATACATCGCAAAAATAGGTATGCTGAAAGTATATGATTTGCATGTTAAAGAAAATTGTTTTATATATGTTAAAGATCCTTCTGGACTATTGAGCGTTAGTTGATCCCACAAGCAACTTATCACTTTCTCATGGTAAGCACAAATATCACTCATAAAAGTTGCAAAATATTAAGTACATGAGTTTATGTAGTTTCTATATCAGAATGGTATTTATGGGCTAATATTTTATATGTACGTACATTTAATTCTTATGCATGATTTATCTGATTTCGTGATATATCTATTGTGTAGTTATAGGATCGTATACGCTGTTACAATGTCTATGCTTCGAGATAGTTGGAAATTTGAATGAATCCTTAGGCAACAGGAAGGATTGGTGATCCTCTTGAAGAAGAAAAATAGATAGCAAGGGCACTAAGGTATGTATCTAACCAATAACGTTGGTCTTCGATGAAAGGAACCGTATTTTGAGAAGTAGAATGAATCATTATTTTGCAGTAACAAAAGGTAATGGCTATGGAAAAACTTAGTTGTTTGGAAATAAAGGTTTAGATTATTGAACCAATGCTATTTTTTCAGTAAATGGGTGATAAGCATGAGAAAGGCAAGAATAACTAAGAAGGGACTATTTATTTTACATGTAAAAAGGTACTATTTTTTTTACAAGAAGGATCCATACGTGTTCATATTGATGTTATCCTAAAGATCACTTTAGTATACGCATTGCAAAAATATACATCTTTTTTACAAGAAGGATCCATACGTGTTCATATTGTGTAGTTATAGGATCGTATACGATGTTACAATGTCTATCCCTCAGATGGGCGTTGAATTAATTACAACTTATGTATACGCATTGCAAAAATATACATCTTCTTACTGGTCCAAATAATTCTCTCTATATCGCGGAGAATTTGATTATGTTAAGTTCTGTGATCTCTATTGTTGCAGATTTGATGACATTTTTGTACTCTTTGTTAGCACATGATGCTATTTCAAGGTATGTGGTAGTTGATGTAAATTGGTAAAATATTTCCTTTCAAACTACCCATTGCTAATATATTTATTCATTTATTTTTTATAAACTCTATGCAATTTTTTTTATATGATCATCAAAGACAAGAACCAGTAAGACCTCTTAACTAAATATTTTTACACTGGTATCCTAACAAATATTTCGGCATTTATTCAGTTTGGTTAATGGATATGGTCATAGTAGTTATAAAATTTATAACTTAAGGTTGCTTAATGGTTGTGGAATAGGAAACAGTAGCTAAAAGGATTAGGTGAAATTGGGTTATGGTTGCTTAATGATGCTACTGCTTTGTTAGTTATAATCTGTGAGCGAATATGCGTTCATGTTACCTAAAAAAAATATGCAGATTCTTCATCAGATTATTCTATTGAATTACTACGTATTATATTCGGTAAAAGGGGTTAGGATAACGGGTCAAACCGGATAACGGATTTGGTTTCCTTTCCGTAATTAATTCTACGTGATTAGAGGTGGTTTAATGAGCAGTCGCGTGGGTTGGATAACGGGTGAAATTGGATTCAAACGAAACATGTCATCTTTTAAGTATGCGTTGAAACAAACCTAGGTGATTTTGGTTAATCGCTACAAAACACGTGCCATAAATAGAAAAAGGGTTACTCTTGACCTACAAAACACGTGCCAGAATATACAAATACTCCATAAACTAACGTGAGCTTTGGTTATATAAAGTCGTATACATTTATTCAATGTTCATTTCTTAGTTATTTTTTTAATCCTTACTAAAGTTCTTACATGTGAATGATTCTCCAGCCAAGTGTAGGAAATGGTCTTCGTGGAATGACAAAAGTTTCAGTTAATACCATGGGAAACTCTGGCCGTACTACTGGAGGACCGTTTGGTGAATAAATATTGGGCTTCTAAAGCATTGCATGCACGCATTTAAATTGTTGCTGGTCTTTTCTTCTCTTTGCAAATAAAGTTAAATTTTCCAAGGAAGAGATTGCTTTTGTTCAAGAAACCTCGGATTGCGTATTTCGAATGATACGTATAATGCTACTGATGCTTGAGGAGGTTTATGGAGGAGAAGTTAAGGTGCTGATTAGTTGTTTTATTTTTTATCATTATTTTTTTTAAACATCAATATAGATGGTGACATGAAAGGGCTTTTGGAACAAGGTAGGTATGAGTTGCTGATTCTGTGTGATGAATTGCTATCAGGTGATACGGATAATGGTCTGTAAGTGTAGTCACAAATTGATTGGTTTTACTTAATCATGTCATGTGACAAATTCACAAAAGGTTGGTTTACCGATGCTACTAAATAATTTATCTAATTCATGTAGCAAGGTTGTGCTCAATAACATTCATATCTCCACATTTGGTTGTGGCGGTGAGTGGTGGATACACATAGTATAAGATGGGTCGAGGTATGTTCGACGGTCATTAGCGGGGTGGGTGTCGCGCCGTAACCCGAGTTGTTCTCCGGGACCCGCGCCGGTCGGGTTAGATAGTCAAGGTCAAACCACGCTTTGTGAAACTTTTTTCCTCATCTTTAATGGAGTTTATATGAATGTGAATGTATTCTTTGGACTATACATATATTGCATATGAATGTGAATGTATTCATCGTGTTTTGTTACATCTTAACGAGTTTATGAAAGCATTTCTATTGTGAAGTCAACTAATGTGTTAGCTACTTACATTTTATGTCCGCTCTATAAATATTCCTATATCTATTAAGAACTAGAAAATGTAGACACATTATGATAGCTATTTTTATTCTCTAATATTAGGATTTAGCTTGTGTTATCGATGACGATGTGACACCTCCAAAACCCGTTTGTCAATTCTAAGGTTGAGGATTACTCCGTCAGATAAGCGTTTGCCTCTTAAGATTGTCAGGAAACAATATCCGATATCAGTATCTTTTGCCATGACAATCAACAAAAGCCAAGGGCAATCGCTTAAAGTTGGTTTGTACTTGCCCCGTCATGTGTTCACACATGGACAACTAGACGCTGTCGTATCAAGAGTAAAAGCAAGCGGGGTTTGAAGGTTGTCGTTTGTGATCGGGATGATAATCTCTCCAAAACCACAACAAATGTCGTGTATAAAGAAGTACTTGAAGGTCTTTGAACAAGGTTCATGTTATATATGTATGTATCATTGGTGTAATCACGTTATATTATACTATGGTTCATTATTTTAATGTTACAAGGTTTGTTAGCAACTTAAATTTTCATTGAAATCACACATCATTTTATGTTCGAGTCAATCTATTTTTATTTTGGCAACGCGATGGTTGTAAATCGATTGTCACTCAAACATATTTTAAATTTAACAAATTTACGTTATTACTTTTATTATCATCTCATTTATCTATTTCTTTAAAAACTAACCCGGTGTCAACGGGTCTCTAAGCTAGTTTTCTTGATATATGGTAAAGGATTTGCAAATTACAAGTTTACATCTTATATACATCCAGGGACGGGAAAAAGTTGATATTTTAGTGTAATTTTTATTTAATTTTGACCTTTTTTCGAAAGTGGCCCTCACCAAAAACTCAAATTGCCTTATAAATCTTTCATATCTAAGTAAAAACACTCGATTTATCATTACGCTTCTAGTTTTTTCTTTCGCATTTTGTTGTATCGTAAAATTTTTTTTTGCCCCTCACATCTTATTTTTCTAGGTCCGTCACTGTATACATCGACCAAAGTCCGTTTGCCCCTTGAGAAAGATATGTATTTGGTGTGCATGGGGTGGGCTAGAGGTGGAGTAACAATAGTGATCAATTTATACTCGTATTTTACAATTATCAAATGGTTCATTATTAAAAGGTTAATATTCAATGTCAACCTTGTCTTTTGCATGTGTTATATTTGTTTTGTGAAAACAAACCGTGTAGAAGATTGAATTACTTTACGTAAGACTAGAGGGCAAGGGAGCGGTGGTGGCTCACCTTACCCTCACTCATGGACGGACTTTAGTGGAGATTGGGGAGGGCCACGACCCTCCCAAAACTTAGAGATTTTACTTATATTTGCTTAACGAAAATACAACTTTTGCCGTCCCAAATTAACTTATATAGCACTCGGCCCTCCTAATAATTTCACCCAAGTTCCGTTTATGCCCTCACTCACTCGTGAGTCACCTTGCCATCTCCTTCCACTCACTCGTGAGTCACGTATTTCAATGGTAGTTAAAGGTGAGCAAGTCGCCTTATTGATTTGTGTGAAGTGAATTATTTGTGTGTGTTAAAAAGAAGAAAAAAAAAATTAAGGTGAGTGGGAGTGAGTGCTTTGTCCATAAAAAAATGAGTGTGAGTGAGTAGAAGTGAGAAGAGAGAGAAAGCTGATGTGGTGCTGAGGTGTAAAGTGAGTGTAAGGTTGTCTTGCCTTCTAGCCTAAAGATAAATTTGAATCACATAAGGGCTAACGGAGTGGGCATCGGCTTGGGCAGCGGGTTCGTGAACCCGAAAGCAACACCGCTCCGCCCGGCTCGGGTTCGACTGCGGGTTGTTTTATGAGCTCGGAAGCAGCGTTGCTACCCGTGATTCATGTGTCTTGTTTTGTATTTTGTCCTTTTGTTTGTTTTGTTTTTGCGCCATGGGAAGAACCAAGAAGAAGAAGGGTACAAGGAAGAAGAAGGTATCAAGGAAGAAGGGTGGTACATTGCGGTACAAAATACAAAAAAAAAAAAAAAAAAAAAATGAATTGGCATTAGGGTACCACTCCGTTTAGTTAGGGTAGTGTTAGGGTAGTATTGGGGTAGTTTTGAGTTGGAAGGTTTTATTGGATAGAGGTGACGCCAAGCACCCTTGTGATAGGTAAGAAATATCCACTCCTTCCCCCCTAAATTGTCCAAGCTCGATAGAGTTTAAATCCAACTTTAGGTATGTTTGACGGAATTAATTATTGATTTATTCAGTTATGTAATTGTAAATAGAGATTGAGCGAAAACTAATAAATAGAGATTAGTTTTATAAGCTACATAAAGTAACATTTGATTTTGAAAGATTATAGAAGATTATTATTTTTTTTAAATTCTCTGATAAGTTTTGTTTGCTAAAGGAACCTTATATATTTAAGTAGCTAATTATTTCAAAAATAAGCACAATATTCTCATAATCTTGTGTGACAAATATACCCTTAGCAAATATATATATTAAATTTATTTAGAAATGTATCTAACTTGTCATATTTCTCATTTTTGTATAGCGAATAAATTTTTTTGCAACTTCAAGTAATAAACTTTCGAATTTCGTCACTTTGGTGTCTGATATTACCTCCGCAACAAGTACCAAGTTATCTCGTTTTTTTAATTTTTTTTTATTACCTACATGACATCCAGCTAGGATAATTACAACTTATTCACTATATATAAATGAAAAATGTGATAAGTCAGATAGATTTATAAATGAAAAACATGGCAAGTTAGATACATATATATGAAAAATGTAACAAGTTTGATACATATAAATAAAAAAATTTGCTAAAAAAGATAATGACATAAATGATAACTTGTTTCATTTAGCAAAACCGGATATGAAGGTAAAGTATTTGAACCAACAAAAATTTTATTCGCTACATATACATAAAAAATATGATAAGTTAGATACATTCATAAGAGTTTGGATCTATTGAGAAGAATTATTGAAATGAGAAGAGTGAGAAAAAATTATAGTCACATATTTTAAATAAAGAAAGAGAAATAATAGGGAGATGCATATATTTTTGTTAGTGCATATAATATTTGTGGGAAAATGATTGGCATGCCTAAATGGCATGACTAACTTTATGCCTAATCTAATCGACATATGACAAGTGGAGGATATTGTTTTCCTCCTCACGATTACTGATTCTTTCCAAGTGTAGTGATCTAATTGTTAGACATTAAATTAGCCATGCCAATTAGGCATGTCAATCACTACTCATATTTGTGGTTGTGGTTCCTTCTCATTCTCCTCATATTAATTATATTTCTCATTTGATCCTTACTCACATTTATAAATAGTTATCCATCCCTTAATTTATGTCAAACTGTCAAAGTCATTTTTTTAGTTTATATACCCGACTCAAATTCTCGTTGAGTTTATGGTTAAGTTATATGCATACTTTTGACCTGGGTTCAACATAAAATCACGCATCCTTGGAGCTTAACTCAATCTAATTATTTTTAACACAATTTTTATGATTATGTTCAGATTCTTTGATAAAAGTCCTATGGATTCAAGCTTAATTAATCTTAAACTTTGTTTATTAGCAATGATTTAGTATCGACAAATGCTGGTGAGTACAAACCTCACTGTATATTAGCAATAGCTTTTGTCTATGTGATGTTGAGCACAAACCTTGTTGATTGTCGGCTAAAATGTCAAAACCTATGATTACCTACAACAATAACTAGCAAGTTCATTTTAATAAAATCAAAGAAGACATGTAACATAAAATTTTGAACTTGATGCATTTCATAAAAATCAAACTTTTATAATATTTTACAATACGCGAGAAAACTCATGCGGTTAACGGAAGTCCCAACAACCACACTAGTTCCACCCTTGTGTACTCTATTATACACTTATTTATGCGTTTCTTTTTACAACAACTTTTTATGCAATGTTTTAAAACTTAAGTCGACCCGGTTTGTTCAACTGGTTAATGGATGTGACCAGGTTTTTGCTTAATTAATAACCTGATTTCGCAATACTAGATCATTAACAATTAAGATAAGAGACAACCAATCAATATTCAATAACTAAGTTTCATATTCCCTAAGCAAACACACAAGTAAATTAGCCGGACATGGAAAACAAGCAAGCATACACACAATTAATTGAAGACATAATTAAATTAATGAAGTAAAACACTTATCTTGATGTAAGATAGGGTATGGAACCCTAAAATATCTTGTATAAGATGACCTTGGTTCGGTTTAGGTTTTACTCCAAAGACTACACATCGAAAACTAAAAATTCGGATTCTATATATAAGATTACAAATGCGACGGTGTCACCCTTTGATTTGTGACGCCGTCGGTCGCCGTTATTAGGGTTTCGTCTTGCCACGTTAGTCTTGCGATGGCGTCACCTTATGCCCGTGACGCCGTCCCTTCGATCTCGACGTCGCTGGATCAAATCTAGGTCATTCGAGTTCTGACGCCCTACTCTTTTAAAACCGTCCCACTTGTAAATGAGCAATTTGGCTATCGAGTCATTAAAAGTTTTCCGAGGCGTCACTAGTTGTGCTGACGCCGCCCCCCGCCCAAAGACTGAGTGTCTCGATTCTTGACTTTGGCCATTTTCTTCGTATATTCGCCTTTTCGTCCGAATAAGTGTCATTCCAACATTTTGCCTTCAAGATACCTAAAAAGTGAAAATGAACAATATTAAGTAATAACGGATACAAAAGTGATCAAATAAGGGCTTAAACGACCCCTCAAAAAGGTACATTTTAAAACCTTATCAAATATCCTTACACTTGGTATTTGCTTGTCCTCAAGCAAATGTGCTTTTAGCCAATCAATTTATAAGTTAGAGGTCATGAAGCATTAGTTTAGAATGATTCACAACACATATAAGCCCCGCAAAAGTCATAACAAGCACGGAAATTACATACTAGCACCTCACACGGGGTGTTTAGATACTCACATCTCTCGGGTGTATAAATTAAACCAAATGTGCTTATTCAAGAAGAACGTTTGCGTGAAAAGCTCCTTCTCATCTTATGTATCTTCTTCTTAATAAATTAAACCTGCACACTTGAAGAAAACAAACGAAACCTTTCAAGTAAAATCGGCGGTAATAATATATATAGGACTCTACTAAACTAGGATATAATGCTTGTGGAATGGATGTTTCTGAAATTTACGGAAAATTAAGACCGGAAAATTCCAAAATTTATAAGTATGAGAAAACGAGAAAAAGTAATCAATTGTGTACGCTCCTTCGAAGCCGTCAGTTATCCCGACGTAAACAGTCTGCGATTTTCTGGAAAAATTCTAGAAAATTTACATCTTTAGAATCTGGAAAAATTTCCTGCAAAACATCCATTAAGCATTTGACTCGAACAAACACACATGTATATCTTTTAATTAATTGAAATTCTCATGTTTACGTTTCCTTTGAAAACGTGTGTAATCCTCCCTACATTTATCCCTTATGTAAAATACCTTTATATGTAATTAAGACAAGGTTAAAGACAAAATAAAGCATTTTTACAAATTTAAACATGAGAATAAACAATCAATAAAAGATACACGACACAAGCAAGCAAACAATTAAGCATGGTTGCCTCCCACGAAGCGCTTTTCTTTATTTATGAGTCTTGTAGCTAAACTCGAAGTCGTGCCCCTACGTACCGATATAAGTAAGCCTATCCTCTAGAATGTCATAAGGATCAAACTTATCATTTAAGTTCCTAGTAGTACGTTTGGTTCGATATGCCTTTTCAAAATTTTCTCCATCGGGATCATAGATCGTTATCCTAATGTGCCACTCTCCATTACCATCACTAGGCGTCTATCCTAATCCCACTTATGTTTAGACTTATCGCCTCAACTTTCCACTTATTCATGACAAGGTTGTGGTAAGCTTCCTAGGAACTCGGTCATTTTCCTAAATACTAAAGCGCCTCGAACGGGTTCACTTCCATGTCCCTAGCCATTTCTTTTCATGGAAATTTGCTTTACTAGCAAAGGCTTCATCTAGGTAGAAAGGTCGTTGGGGACCTATGAAGTTCTTATCTAACCAAGGTTCATATCTAGATGGCGTTCTATCCAACCTAATCTCATGTGGGATTTCCTCTTCTTTGTAACGATGCTTTTGACATCGTAAATTGACCTAGCACCCCTCTCCTACCACTATTTTGGACATCTTACAATCAATTATGGCACTAGCGGTAGCTAAGAATCCTCTTCCTACTAGCAATGGGCATGTCGGGTCCTTATTCATGTCTAGCACATGGAAATCTGCCAAAAGAGTCAATTCTCCTACGTGTACTACCATGTCTTTTATTATCCCTACTGGATATGCAATACTACCGTCCGCTAGACCTAAGATGGTTTCCGTTGGTTCTATCTTACTTAAGTTAAGGTTTCTATAGAGGGACAACGGAATAAGATGGATGCATGATCCTAAGTCGGCTAGAGCATCAAGAGGTTTAGAAGTTCAAAGCCTACACGGAAGAGTAAATAGCCCGGGATCGTCTAACTTCTTAGGTAGATTATTTCGCACAAAAGCGGACCCATTTTTCCAAGTTTAAGTTCTAACTCATGTTTTTCTTTTAAAGCATTATAATAAGGTGCATGAGCTAAGACTTCAAGAACGGTTTTTCTTGATGGAGTTCCTTGTACTCTCTTCTAGATTAGGTTTGGGTTCTTGGTTGACGGGTTTCTCAAGAGTAGGTTCTACCAATAGTGCGGGGCCTTGGTACCTCATTTGGATTGCTTGGAACCCTTGTTGATAGCGTTTATCGAGTGAACCGTTTGGTGTGAGGGGCATGGATGTGCACTCTCCCATGGTGAACAGGAATATGAAGTCGATGAAATCAAACTCACTTTTGGGTTCTTTATAGTATCACTTGGGAGTGCTCCAATTTCCCGGTCATTAAAGGCTTTTAAGAAGGCATCAAGCTTGTTTGTCATCTCGCCTTGTCGTCGCTTAAAATTGGCTTCAAGCTTAGTTAATCGAGTTTCTTGAGATGACATGAATCTAGATGCAATTGCCTCAAGACTAGTGGGGTTCCGGTGTTTGGAGGATTGAACCTATTAGGTGGACTAAATGAGCTTTGGGGTGTGCTTGAATTTTGGTTCCACAGGTTAGGGTGATTTCTCCATGAGGGGTTGTAAGAGTTTCCTAAGTTGTTTTGTTCGGGCTTGAAAGTGTACCACTTCTCTCCGCTCCGTCCATGACGCGTGGAGGCGTAGTCCGCAAAGCTTGTTCGGGAGTCTTGTGCAATCACGAGTGTCATGGGGACCACTACATAACTCACAAGGTAGAGTGATTTTATTCACTTGATGTGAAGACTTAGGATTCTCGTAGGAGCTCATTAAGAATTTAACTTGATCTTCAAGCTCGAGCATCCTACGGTCGGAAGATTATGAGTCAATGGGAGGCAAGGAGATTGCCTTAACGATTTTGGGCAACTCACGGGGGTCATTCCAACTTTCTTTGTCATAGAGAGCAAGGTCCTCTATTATACCCCACGATTCTTCCGCGGTGAGATCACTAAGTTTTCCACCGCCGCTTGGTCAATGGATCGCTTGGTGGGGAAGTTGACATGATCATAGAAGAGTTGGACTTGAAGCCAAAGATCAATGCCGTGATGAGGACTTTATGGAGTAAGTCCTTGAATCGAGTCCATGCTTCAGAGAGATTCACCTTGACGTGTTGGAACATCAAGATATCATTCCTAAGCTTAGTGGTTCTCCCGGTGGGAAAAATTGAGCAAGGAAGCGAGGTAAGATCATCCCAACTTGAGATGGAGTCGTGAAGTCGCTCAAGCCAATTACTAGCTTGGTCCCGTAAAGAGAATGGAAGAGACGTAACGCGTGGTCTCCCGAGTAGTAGCATCGAGGTCGATGGAATCGACAATTTAAGGAAGTCCTTAAGATCTTGATTAGGATCTTGAATGAAGTCCATGGAATGCACATCCGTTTGCACCAACCGGATGGTGTCGGATCGCAGGGCCGTAGTTTGGGCTTGGTCGGGAAGCTCAATGGTGTTCCTATAGCCTAGGTGGCTTGGTCTCGGTATTCACCAAGAGTACGGCCTTTTGGCGGGTCATTTGGTGGTAGGTTGATGAATGGTGGTTGGTTATCACCTTCCATGATGAAAAGTGATAGGATTACGAACAAAGGTCACGAAGAAGGGGATAGACTACGAGGAATCTAAAAATTGGGAAAAAGCTTACTTGATAGGAATCAAGCAAGGAAACCTAAATGAGGTGGACTCCTAACTACTATTCTATTCCCGCGCGCGCCTAAAACTTGATAACGCTACACGCGTCGCTCGGGTCAAAGGAACTTCCTTTTCATCGAGCAAGTTTTTCAACACTCAGGCGTGAACCTAATCATTGTAGTGTAGTATTAGGGTAAGCCACGGAATTGATATCGTTCTCAGGGAATAGGAATGCTAGTGAGAAGTTACTTCGCTAAGGTTGGGGTTGAGGAAGATTAATTTTTATCTTTTTATGTTTTTTTTGGAAATGGAAAGGTACGAATCTCGGGGTTTGAGTTTGGGGGGTTGGTATTTCTACTGATTACTTCTACTCGTCTAATTATCTAATCTAGTGGGTAGTCTATGTCTAATTATTATGTGCTCGTATGATGATTTAAAGATGTGTTTACTTAGGTTTTATTACTCCTTAATTATCTCCTTGATGGTTGAATTGTCACGTCCTTATTCTTAATCGCGTTGTGTGTCTAAGGTCGTAGGGTATGCGTTTATCCCTAACTCTTTGAAACTACCAAAGGTTATTGCCTACAAAATCTCTAGGATTTATAAACTTAACACTAAGGTACTCTTCGGATGGTTTAACCTACAATGACTCTAGGTACTATAAGCTAAGGTTCATAAAGATTAATCAAGCATTAACTACACAACGGATGACCTATTGCAATACTAGATCATTAACAATTAAGATAAGAGACAACCAATCAATATTCAATAACTAAGTTTCATATTCCTAAGCAAACACACAAGTAAATTAAGGGACATGGGAAACATGCAAGCATACACACAATTAATTGAAGACATAATTAAATTAATGAAGTAAAACACTTATCTTGATGTAAGATAGGGTATGGAACCCTAAAATCTTGCATAAAGACAAGCCTTGGTTCGGTTTAGGTTTTTACTCCAAAGACTACACATGAAAACTAAAAATTCGGATTCTATATATAAGATTACAAACGCGACGACATCACCCTTTGATTTGTGACGTCGTCGGTCGCCGTTATTAGGGTTTCGTCTTGGCCGCGTTAGTCTTGCGACGGCGTCACCTATGCTTGTGACGCCGTCCCTTCGATCTCTCGACGTCGCTGGATCAAATCTAGGCCGTCGAGTCATGACGCCTACTCTTTTAAAACTGAAGTCACACTTGTAAATGAGCAATTTGGCTCTTGGAGTCACAAAGTTTTCCGACGGCGTCACTAGTTGTACTCGACGCCGTCCCTTGGGCCCAATGACTGAGTGTCTCGATTCTTGACTTTGGCCATTTTCTTCAGATATTCGCCTTTTCGTCCGAATAAGTGTCATTCCAACATTTGCCTTCAAGATACCTAAAAGTGAAAAGGAACGATATTAAGTAATAAGCGGATACAAAAGTGATCAATAAGGGCTTAAACGACCTCTCAAAATGTACATTTTAAAACCTTATCAAGGACTAACTGTGTAAATATATTCTATCACGTAAGAGATAACGAAGAAATAGTTTGCACCGTTAGTCCTCATTTTAATCGAGAGATGTATGGTGGTTAACGTTCATTAACGGAGTGATGTAGCTGTCGAACTTTTAGAAATGTGATGTATAGTGTGAAACGGGGTAAACCACAGTGATGTATTTTAGAGTTTACTTTATTTTTTAAGAAATTTAAAGTTTTCCAGATTAATTAAATTTGTTTTATAGGTATTAGAGATATATATTTTTTTTAGTATTTTAGATATAGAAATTAAAGACTAAAACCTAGTAGAGTTATCTCATTTTTATTTATTAGTTTGATTGAATGTATATTCAAAATTGGACAAATACCTTCGCATCAAAGATGCTATGAAAAATAAATATGTGTTAAACTGGTTCGACTCAATGATTGAGTCGATAAATTGGCGACTCGATCGGGTCAATTAAAAAACCGAATTTCAAAACAATGGTTTTATGTTTGTGAAAAATTGGCATGTTAGCATAAAAACGAAAAAAGGAAGCATGGCTGGTGGAAATAAAGTATTTGATGTCGTAAAATATGAAGCAAATTGTGGTTAAAGATAAGTATAGTATGGTAGGGAAAACACTTGATGAAATGAAAGATTAAAAAAAAGAAACGTCGGCTGTTGGAGTTGGGTAAGAGAAATAAAATAGTATCCATGTCAGCCACCAACTATGAACAATTGTGGCCCATAAATTCTTACTAAAATATCGTTGTTGCACCTCACGAGATATTCATGTTTAGGCAGGCTTCCAACAATTTCTCGCGTAATAAAAGAAAAAATAATTTAATTGTTTTCATAAAGAGAGTATGGTTCGATGATTGGGTTGCGTTGTGAGCTGGAAATGACACCCTTTGATGCATCATCATCTTTCCATCATTCACACAAATTCGATAATACAAAATCTGTATACGTATAATAATATTCATCGAAAATATAACTTTTAGTTTAGTATAAAAATTACTCCGTATTTGTTTTGGTGTTTAGTACAAAGTTTTCAGGTTAAAATAGTTTTATGTCATAAACTATGTGTTATGGAAAGTATTTGACGTCCGTTGCTGAATACATCCTTTGTGTGTAGTTTTCATCCTAAAAATCTGATATTTCATTATTTGTTTTGTCAAACATGTTTCCTTGTGCAATCTAATATTGAAACCTTAGTAGTGGGTATTATTCAAGTTTATCATCCAAATGACCACACAATTTAATTATTTGACGAAAAGGCAGCATACATGCCTTTCTTTAAATGCTAACCATTCCTTTTAATCCCTAGTCACCATAATCCGTAACTATGGTGGATATTGCTTGCATCATAGTTCTCTATTATAAGATTGGGTGTAGACTCCAACTATTCCATTTTCTGTGTTCTTGCAAATTATTATTTACGTATGAAAAACACATACAATGTTTTCAAACCCAAATGTTCTAGGGTCAACGTATCTTTTTAATGTAATATGGAATTCGACTATAATAAATAAAAGTATCAACAATCATTGATCTGCAATATATAATCTATACACTAAATGAATCAATGATCAAACATATAGACATAATTTGATACTCCAACTACTAACTAAATTTAATCTAACATTTTTACTAGATCGATCTTCAGACAAGAACGAGATTTATAATGCAGACAATTTTAGTGATAAATTTTTTTATGAGTTATAAACGAAAAATAATAAAACTTTGAGGATTTTAGACCAAGATAATGTTTTAAACCCGGTTCGACTTGGTGGTTCAACCGGTTGAATTTTTCCGTCGAAAATCGATCAATTTAAACCGGTTCATCCCGGCGGGTTGGGTCGAAAAAAGCAGCAATTAAACCGGCCAACCTGTCGGGTTTAGGCGTCCGGTCAACCGGTTTTCGTTGTGTATTAATAGCAAACAATTCAACACTTCAATACTTTCAAAATGCATAGCTTAATTTCAATACTTTTCAAATGTGCTAGTTTGACTATTTTCGACATCTCAACATTGACTATTTTTACTAAACATGTAGTATAGATATTTGAATGTTAAATTAGAAATTAATGTAGAAGTTAACCTTTTTATCATTCCCATTAAATATAACCATTTTTTCTTTTATTTTCTGATCGACATATGATCATCATAAATATAACAAGTTTAAATCACCTTTGACATAAAAGTTTGAGTTATGTACATAAACTAAAATGGCACTTGGTGGAGAAGGTACGACTGTCGAATAATACAATTATTTAGTAATGTACAAATATATGAAAAAAAATGGTTATTGTAAGTCGCTTAATAAATTGTAATGAAAATGAACATACATAACATAAGGTAGTATATATATGACCTTGGATGTGTCGTTTATTGAGAAGTGATACATAAAAATTGTGATGAACTTATTTGGTGGCTACAGCTGCCTTTTAACTCTTGTTGCACCAACTTGCAACAATTGTTATACAAGTGTTATGATTGATGGATAGAAATATAATTCTAAAATGACACCTTTAACACTCCACAAATTATTTTGTGATGTGAGATGATAATATAATATCTGTATGATTCATATTTGAGTGATTGAGATTTATTAATAAAGAATATTACAATAACAATTAAATATTTCACCCATGTATCACTTATTCGATTAGAATGGTCGGTCTTGATGCGTTACAAAGAAATGAACACTAGCTAGTACGTTCATGTATACAAATGCAATTAAAACTTGAAAAAAAGTACGTTGCGTCGTATTTTATACAGGAAAGTAGATATATGTAGAGCCATTCATAAAGATCGATAACTCGTGACTCGTCCTTATTGTTTGAGAAACACAAAGTGGAAAAGGATGCTCGCTGGTTCAAGAATCGGTTTTGATCTTATTTATTTGGAACCGAAAAAAGAGTGTTTGTATTTTGAGCAACTGCAGGGCATCTATACATAAGATCCTATTATACCATGTCAACAAATATGATTTTTCGATGACAATTGTCATCTAAGAGATCACTCGTCTAGCCATATAAAGTTAGAAGACATAGTTAGCAGTCAAACACTCTAGGAACAATAACCATTAGGCGGCAACGCATAGGAAAGTCTCATTTTAAGTGAGTGTTTAATGCATCACTTTAGCGGCTTTCAGGTTTTAAGTATATACATGTCAAGATTCAAGAAAATGATGGATGTCGTCGTGAAATCTTTCATCGTTGGGAATATAAGCACATAACTAAACCAAAAGAGAAGCAAGAGGACACGAAAATACAACACTTGACTGCTTAAGGGCCGTTTGGTACGAGAATCGTAAAGAATGGAATTGTAGAATGGAATAGAAATGCAGATAAAGAGAATGACTCCAAAAATATAAAGAATGACTCAATGTTTGGTTGAAGTATAGAATCTAGCAGTGGAATGGGTTGAAATCTCGATTCTTATGTTTGGTGTAGATAAACAGTCAAATAGACTAGAATGAATATTTAAATTATTACGTTTTCTTCTTAACCTTCGATTATCACAATGATTTTTTCTAATTTTGGTTTTTTTTATACATAACTGTTGGTACCAGTTTATCAAATTTCAACATCTTTATTACTCTTTTTCTTTGTATGAAGTTTGTGTTTGAATAAGTTATATTGTTGCTGCTAACCCTCACAAGTAAACTGCAACTCCCAGTAAAAGATACGGTTTAACGCGGAATTCAATTCGAAATCACAAACAACTCGTTAAATTTTTCGTCTTTGTGAAACGATTTTGTGAAATGATAAAATAATTATGTGAATTAGGGATAAAAGTGGGAACATAAATATACAATATCTATACTACTATATAAAGATTTAAGTTGTAGAACAAAAAATTAAGATAAGCTCCAATCATCGATTGACGTATGTAAACTCTAACTAAAAATAACAAAATGAAGGAAGCTAACAAACTAAAATAAAGAAATTAATAATGGGGTGTGACATACGCCACTTCTTAACTAATTAATCACTTTTATTTTTAAGTTTAAATATCTTTTAATTCGCTTAATTTTTTACGATCTAATTTCACCATAGTTTTTAAAATTTTGTGCTTTTAATTCAACATCTATTTTGATATATTTTTATGAGTTTTAGTTTTACATTTTAGTAGGTTTATTTTATTTGATTCAAATTTTTATAACTTTAACCTTTATTTCAATCAATACAAACTTTATTTATCAAAATCATTTACTTTTGAGAAAGTGTTTGACGGTGAGATTGTGAATGCCTTTTTATATGGGAATAATGATGTCACGGAAAGATCTGAAAACCCAAACAAACACATATACATTTGGAGTGTTGTGAAATGAATTCAAGCAGGTAGAGAATCATGGCGAGAGTTGGGTTAACAATTCATTTACTATATTTATCGCCGCCATTATCATGCAGATCCAACTAGTATTAACGAAAAGTTGGTTGCAAAAATGTAGATGGTATCATCATACCGACTATCGATTATTGAGTGTTTCGTTTCGTTCAAGTTATGGAAGTTTGCTAATTTTTATTTCAGATTTGACTTTATGAGATTAGAATGTGCCATGCACATGTCAACTGATTTTATACTCCGCTTTTTTTTACGTTACACCTTGATTCACATGAGAATGCAATGGAGAATCGTTCCTTTTAAAATATTCATTCACGAGCTTTCTTTAATAGAGTAAGGATCAAATGAGAAATAAAAATAGAATGAGAAGAATGAGAAGTAATCACAAACACACATTTCAGATGCATCTACAAAATAAGATGCATCTTCCATGAAATTCTCCTTCTTCATTTAAAATGTGTGACTACAAACATTTTCTTCTTATTTTATTTTTTCTTTTTAGTGAATCCATTCCATTCTTTAATATTTTAAGAGAATGAAAACTAAGGAATAAGAATGGAAACCATGTCACATGTTTCCATTTATGTGCATGCAACAAACACGAGTATTAATTCTCTTTACCTTTCTCATCTTTCCTTTTCATCGTACCAAACATCAGTTTAAGAATGGAAATCATATATGTACCAAATGAAACTGAGATTCACGTCACCAGTTCATGTTTAACGTCTAAAATACGTAAATAAATAATATATATCGAACAATAAAAATAGCATAGGCAATGTAAAAAGTAAAAAAGAATCCTATACGTTTATTAACAATCTATAATAACATAATCTCTTATTAAAATATTTTTTTTCTCCTCTTACATAACAACCAATACATACAACCAATCTATATTTTTTTACCATTTATCAACAACGCAACCTAACTTATATAAAATAATAAGTATTAAAAAGAAAATAAAAAAAGAAAAAGTAGCCATTTGTGGGTTGCAATGTGGCAGGTTGTTGGTTGTGATTTTGGGTTGGCCTACGAACCGGTTGCAAGTAAGGTTGTATGATTTTATTAAAAAAATATTATTTTTGTATGTATAAAATGGAGATTGGGTTGACAACCTTATGAGTAAACATAGTCTTATAAGCGATCAACTGAGGTTGAACAAACTTTTGGGTGTTACAGAATTCTACAGTAATATTTAACGTTGTAGTTTATAAAAATTCTATTTACAAGGCCACATTTTTGTACTCTATGGATGCACAGGTATATACAAGTATACATACATAATTACATATACAACTATACAATTATTGAAGTATACAACCTTTTACGACTGATACCTGGATTCACGCTCTCATTTACATTTACTAATCCAAATGGATAAAAGCCCACTCTAATGGCCTTAATAGCAAAGCAGCACTAGAAATGCATGCTTCAAGGCTCAATTCAACACAGTTACTAAAGTATTATTGTGTTTACTTTTGCATCATGCATAGAATCATATACGTGTTGTCGTTCTAACGTAATATACTAATACATGTACTTACATCATATGCTCAAAGTATAGTCTACTTGGCTCTTACTTGCGTTATGTAATCTTATTATTCTATGTAACAATGTCTTGTACTCTTTCTGTTCTTAAATAAATGTCCATTTTGACTTTTTACAGTCTTTCTTATTTAACTTTTACCTTAAATTATTTTGTTTGTCTTATATAATACTTGATAAAAATTATACTAATGAAAATACATTTAAAATTCAACCCATTCATATATTTTGCATCAAGTATTATATAACACAAACGAAAATATTTAAGGTTAAAGGTGAATAATAAATACCGCAAAAAGTCTAAGTGGATATTTATTTAAGGACGGAAGGAGTATATTCGTCCAAATTCTCATAACTCTCGAAGTCTTGATCTAAGAGCATATGCAATCCAATTAGTCTTTAAAGACTTTTTGAGTTTGCCATGTCACACTTTTATTTATTGTTTATAATCACAGTTGTATTTACAAACTACTTTCAATGCATCAAGCTTCAACAAAGCTTTTAACAACTAACAGAAGGGTTGAAAATGAAAAAGTAATGCTAGAACAAGAGCTCCAAGCTACTAATCAAACGCTTGGGTTTCTCAAATTATTTCCACAACAATTCTTTACTCTCAATGCTTAAAAGTCATTTGAATGACTTATTCAAATTGTTAAAAGTCTTTAATAAGGCATGCATTGCGAATGCTTTAAGGGGACGTTTGTTTAGATTTTTTTCTGTACAAAAGGTGAAACTATATTAATCACTCCAAACATTTTACATAACATACCTCTGTTTTGGGCATGTCCTAAAGACAAAAACAATCATCAAAAAACTATACTCATCCGATATGAGGTAAAACAAACCCTATATAAGACAAAACTAAAATCTGACAGAATAGAGCATGCCTGCACTTTTCTTCTCAACTCCATTCAAGCATAACACTCAGAACTCTTTGATTGACCCTTTGATGCACCATACTATCTAGCTACATTTCCATGTCTCCTTCCCACCAAGACCATTCAACCCACATCTACAATGCCCAAGGCATGAAATGAGTATGGCATCACTAAGAACCCGTAACCCCTCCAAGTCAAAGGCTATACCAGATGTGATACATTTCTATCTCTAGAATGGCTTCACACATCTGGGAACACACATCTTGAGGGAGGACCACCCAAACCTCCTTAGCAGTGTATAACTAGGACCATTTAGGTTCATTTTTCACTCCTCACAATTTCTAGTAACATACACTGCCACACCCATTCACTTACCCTTCTCAGATGGGAACTCACTTTATGGACTATGAGAACCTCATACACTGCCTTATCCCAAACACCCCATAATTACCTAACAAAGGCCTATTATGGGATAAAAAAAGGATAAAAACAACTCTCAGCTTCTTATATCCCAAGATATAGAGTCATCATCTGAAGTGAACTTAATTTCTTCAAGTTTCATATTTTGGTGATGAAACTATGAAGTTAAGGACAAATCCTTTTTTTAATCTCACTTTTCTGTTAATTGGAAAGGAGATCTTTATTTGCAGACTTTACTTGAAACTCATTAGTTTGCTGCACAATGCTTCAGTAAAGGAGTAAAGAAGAATCCTTTTTACCCCTGATCCAAACAATGATGAACTTATATAAATGTTGAATCCTACACTGTACTTGGACCACACAAACTCTATAGGCAACTACTTTATGGCTATAATACCACCTAGCATTTTAGTCAAACATCTCCACAATGTCACAACATACCACTTGCTTAGGGTAGGTTTAACTGACAAAATAGGAATACACAACCAAGATACTAGCCTTCTGCATTACACCTCAATCATTCACATACTCAATGCTCTATATATTGAATACTTCTTTCACATCATTGGAATTAATGACCTTTAAGCTTGATAATTTGAGTTTCACATTTTCCTCAATAATTCTCCACAACACTTCCCACTCTCTTTGACACTTTGAAATAATCTTAGATTTCTTTATTGCACGTGAAATAAACACCAAAGAAGATAAACAACTTTTTAAACAATAATCCGGATGTTCTTTTGTTTGGCAATGCAATTAGCTCATCAAATATCATCTTTCAGTCATCAACCAAATACACAATTCTGCTTACCAATTTAACTTTACTTATATGTGGTTTATTCGCTTATTTGACTTCGGCTTATATTTAGAAGTCTGATTTTTCTGGCTTATTTTGAGACTTGTAATCTTAAATAAGTTTATTATACATCATAATAAAAGTTACATAGAGAAATAAGTTATGATATATCAACCGAAATCATATA
This sequence comes from Chrysanthemum lavandulifolium, assembly GCA_022545495.1. Classification (NCBI taxonomy): domain Eukaryota; kingdom Viridiplantae; phylum Streptophyta; class Magnoliopsida; order Asterales; family Asteraceae; genus Chrysanthemum; species Chrysanthemum lavandulifolium. The sequence goes on from CM040243.1 coordinate 148,780,389, forward strand.
AGCTAATAATAAAGCCCATATAAGCTTAAACAAATACTCCTGAGAGCATCTAACAAATTTAGATTATCAACCCATTAAGTGTGATGCTAAAAACCTATTTTCAACTTATTATTACTTTTTAATCACTCACATATTGTATATCTATATCTATATCTATACTACTTATAATGTATGGATGACCTTCTCTGCTATTTAATTTTTAAGACCGCAATTAATACAATTTTAAGCAAATACAACTCACCAAACATAAATTACAAGTATGTTAAGCACAAATAATTGTCAACTTAAAACAATATTTCTTACTTATAATTAATACACCCCTTCACCAATAAATACAAATCACTAAGCACAATGTACACACAAATGTACAAATCTATACTACTTGGTTTTCATTCATTTTTTTTATTCGGTTTAAACTGAAAAGGAAATAAAGATGAAACACGAAGATGACTCGAACCACCATTTCACCTCACATCTAACAACAACAACAACAACAACAAATATGTCTATCCTATGTCTCATCCTCCTCAAGAAACCACAATCAACATCCATCTCCAACCAAGACTCAACACGAAATAAAAATTAAACAAGATCTCAGATAAGTTCAAACTTTGTTTGCAATCTTCTTAAGGTTTAATTTAAATTTGAACATACCCATCATCGATCTATAAAAAAGAAAAACAAAATAACAAACAACCTACCCGAGACCTTTCACAAATTTTAAAGCCAACTAAGAGAGTACCTTGGGTATGCATTTGTGTTCGTAAAACATAATCAAGAGAAGGGTTCGTGTCTCTTGCTTTGTGTGTTCGTATAACAGAAAAAGAAAAAAAAAAGGTTTTGTTATGTCTTTTGTTTGTGAGTTATAAGGGTGATGGATAGATTATTAAGACAAGAAGTATTATTTTTTGGAAGATATATGTTTGGTGCTTGTTTATGCGTTTTGGTTGCAAGAAGAGAGAAAAGTGGAGCGGCTTGTGTGTGACTGCACAAGAAATGTGTAAGAAGTGATGGTTGCACAAAATCACGGATAACATCTTCTATCCTTAGGGTTAACAACTTTGATTATGGGTTGTATAATGTAATAATGGGTTTATCCCAATATTGTTAAGAGTTCCCATAATATCTAAAAATTGTTGGGGCTAAAATGTTTAATATTTTAAAATTTGACTTTTTGAATTAGGCTAATTTTTAATATACTATTTGGTTAATGGTGATATTGGGGATAAATGCAATTATAGACTAACGGTGTATTTTGGACTCTTAATTTTTGCGGGGTTGATTATTTCAAATGTCTTAATATTAAAAACTATAAGCTTGGTTTCGGTTTATTAATGATCGGTTTTTGCGGTTTTAGATTGAGCAAGTCGGTTTGGTGTTTTGATTTTACATATTTTTTGAACACTATATCCATAAAGCTTAACTTTATATAAATCATGTAGTCATTATTAAACAACGAAAAAACGTTGCTTACTAAATTATTTATTACTACAATTTTATAAATAAAAAACATTGTCAACGGTTAAAGAGTTAAAATATTCGACATGAAATTCGTATATTTATTATATAAAAATGTAATAAATTAAAATACGTAGTTCACTGAAAATTAAAATACGTAAAGAAATTGTTAAAAAAAATAATTACTTTAGTCACAATATTTAGTAACAGGGTATCCGCTATCGCATTGCACGGGTACCCTGCTAGTTGATCTTTAATAGCTCATTCTTTCTCACCTACTGATTCAGTAACCATTATCAACTTATTCATCAAATGCATTTACCTCTTTTTCAGTTTTTTAAAATAATTTTCAACTATTGTATTAGAAATGTTAATATTTGATGTCATTGATAATAGCTAAAAGTGCTTTGTCAGCATTATTTATATCTCATCATTCAGAGATAACCATACAATGGTCTTTTCTAGTTATTGGAGTTTATATATGTTAGTCGGATTTTGTTATTTTGAATTGCTTTTCATGTATATATTATGGGAATTGATACCTACATCACATCTTTTGATGCATCCATCACAATTTATGTATTACAGTTTGTATCGCATAATATTGTAATGTACAAATTGTGATGAATGCATAAAAAATGTGATGTGAGTATCCGTCACACCCCAAATTACTGTTTTGCAATGGAATGGAATTCTCGGGATTGTTGTCATAGCATCACAATCACAGGTTATATTGAACGACCTAAAGTGTCGTTTGGAAAATACATCGCTTGATTTAATAAAATAATCGTAGTTTACAAAATAGGTCCCAAATGAAAATCAACTTGTGTGAAAATAAGTTTGTTACAATTCAAACGATGTTTTAAAGTACATAAAACCCAGTGAGACGCGCGTCACCACGACTCCATGATGTGTCCAAATGCATGCCATGAAGTGAATGCCTTAGATACCGAGATAAAACATGCTAAAAGTGTCAACACAAAGGTTGAGTGAGTTCATAGAGTTTGTTTTTAAATGTAAAGCCTTTCAAAATCGTTAATGCAAAGAAAGGCATTGAAAATCCACTCGGTTCAAGTTCCGCCCATACAAAACTTGCAACTGTGTGTTCACAACCCATTGCCAAAATGTGTATAGTTTATGTTCAAACATATGATTTCAATGAATTCACAATAGTACCAACTCGACGTAGAACAATAGCACTTAATCCATAGCACATAAGCAATAGCACATAAGCAATAGCACCTAACTCAATGTATCAAGAGTCAATCGATATAGTACTTTATTCGACGATAACTATAGCACGCAAACATGAACAATTTATATAGTACAACATTCGGTTTTGAAATGATGTAATCGTGATAGGAGTTATCCTTAAAAATATAAAGTACTTGTGAAAATATAGTTAAGCATGCATCTCCCCAAAACAACTATGAAAACAAGTAAAAGCAGGGCTATGAAACTCACTTGGTAAACCGACGAGATGACAAGAGTGAGTACACCGAGGTATAATGTGATGCGTTATCCGGGACCTAGTACCAATGATATGATATGAAATGTAATGAGTTGCAATGTAATGTTATGCATGCATTTCAGATGTTATTTATACCATTCATGGGTTTTGAAAATATTACTCGTCGATTTAAAAATACTCTTTTGACGCCTTGACCTTCAAAAATGACTTTACATGTTTTACGTCAAATGTCATCCTACAATGGTTTTATAATGATTTTGGTGAAATTATCACCTTCGTCGCAAAACAATGTCATCGGAAAAATCATGAATTTAACAAAACGGCTTTGGAAATCTAGTCGTAAAATGGTGTACGTCGATCGTTAGAGAACGAACTCGACGGTTTTGGAAAGTTTGTATCGATATCTAAAAGTTTCATTCGGGAGTTTTCGTCAAAAGGTCTCGATCATAAAGATATTAAGGGCTAAAGATAGTGGTTTTTGCTAATTGAGTGCAGTAAAATGAGTTTCGCCAAGTTTGAACATCCGTAATTAATTCACTATAAACTGCTTTTACAAACAGTTTGTTGTTTTGAAAATATGGCCGATGAACTTGATTTTACTAGAAGACATTTCGCTCCAAAAGTTTCACAACCTTGTTAAAACAGCATGAAACATGGTCGTTCATAACTAATGTAACACTTGTAACGTAAAAATAATATAGTTTTTCGAAAATAATAGTTACGGCAAGTTTATAAAACGTGCATATCTTTGTCGCTTCAAACCGCTTTCACGATAATATGTCCTTAGCTTCAGATCAAGTAAACTAATATATTTTGACTAGTCGAAATAATTTGTGAAGCTTAAGGCTCGTTTTGACCGAAAATACTAAAAACAGCAAAGTGAATTTTTCGAAAAGTACGTTTCGTCGTCAAACTTTAAAAATCCATAACTTCTTCGTTATAAGTCCGCTTTTATCCGCTCAAAAGGCCACGGATTCGTTTTAAAGTATATTTTCTAAATATCAAGGCCAAAGTTTCGCATCAACAGTAGGGTTTTCCAGAAATTGAAATAAGGACAGAACATAAATATATAGATATCGAAAATAGTTTTCTCGGACAAAACCTATTCTAATCCCTTCAAATCAACTCCAAAGCTAATCTAATCCTACCATACACCTTCTTAGGGTGTCATGGGTTCCTAATCACCATCAAGACCAAAGAATATCATGGGAATAATTATAGGATGACCATAATTATATATATAACTCAAAAATCATAAGAAAATGGTATAAATCACATAACATGCATATAAGCTCCAAAATGAAAAGAAACATATGAAATGAAAAGGAAACATGAAATGATAAAAACATACTTACTAGTGAAAGTGATGAGGTGAAAGTAACAAGGATTAAACTTAAATATCCTTGGTTTTATTTCAAAACCATATAAAGGATATAACTAGGTTGTAATAACACTTAAACTTGATAAAATTTTGATCCCTTGTGTTCTTGAATGTAGAACCGGTTTTGATGGATGAGCAAGAGAGAAGAAAAGAACTTTTACTTGACTTCAAGAAAATGAGATGCATGAATGAAATAAATGGAAGATTGAATGGAGTATAAATATAAACTTGTCAAGGAAAATTTTCACCAAGTCTTAATTGCCAACCCCTAGTGGCGGTTTTTGGGGCTTTGTCCACCAAATATATTTTTTTTTTCTAAAATGTATATATATATTTACTTGTATAATTATAAGAAAGTATAAGTAATGTGTAGGAAATGTAACTTGTAAAGGTATATGGTAGATTTTGGTACAAGTAAGTTTTAATAGATCAAAATAGAATGTAATGAGATAATAAAATTGTAAAATGCATTCCTTGTAAAATTGCGTGATAAAATAATTATCGATAATTTTTAAGAAACACGTCAGAATAATATAAATTTAACGATTTATGTACCAAATAAATTTGAAACACTAGGAAAAACTAATAATATAGTTTTATGAACTAAATGTAAGTTTAAAAATACTTCGGGATCATTTTTGAAAGTAACGGGTTAAATATTCAAAATAATAACTCACGCGATAAAGATTATTAAATATAAAAAATTACGCGTTGAAGGTGAAATGAAATGTCATGAATGAACTAATGAGATGCAAATAATGTCAATGGAATGCAGACTAATCTTAGTCCTTATGAAATGTACGTGATGTAATGATCATGAATTCGCCGCTAAACCTTAAAGGTTACGCGAATTTGAAACAAGTAAACCAAGTTTACTATAAATGTTGAAATAATGAGACATGAATTGTGTCGAGAAATGACTCGAAGTACGGGTTGTCACATTCGCCCATCTAAAAGGAATTCATCCACAATTCAATCGTTGTTAGGTCTAACGGGTTTAGGGTTTGATGTAGCAAACTTTCCCATTCCCGAGCAAAACCCTCAAAAGACTTTTTGGTAACCGATTTTACTTAATCTCACAACTCATCAAACAAGAACCGCCATGAGATTAGGCTAAATCGGTTTAGGTAACAACTTGTTTCTAGCTCGATCTTTGCAACTCATCAAACAAGAATCGCCACGCGGATCAAACCGGAAACAAGTGGTTTGAAGAAAATCTTTGAAAATTTGGCTCGACACGGAATTGCTTACACATATAAGCCTACTACTTCTTCATTGCATGATTCTTCCCGAATTAGACATAGGTGATCGTGCTATGTATAATTTAGGAGTAACTATGCAATGCTTGACTAATCGACTCATATGTTTGTTTGGTGTTGAGTCAACTGATGTAAAATTGTGATGAACATCGAGGAGAGAAGACATGGAGAAGTGTCGTTAAAATGATAGTTAAAGTAAAAAGAATTAAAATCCTCGTAAATGATAACAAATCGGAAAGAAAATAAAGTACGATAGATGAGAGTATTTTACAACGAGTGGTTTAGCAAAAGTAGTACATCTTTAGGTTATAAAGTTTCGGACACGATGATTAGACATAAACTTGGTACGACATAGTACATAAGGAGAAATAAGACTCTAGTTTCGAACTTCTTCGGTCTTCCGCTCGTTGATACCTTGACGAGCTCCTCCTCCTTCTAACATATATACATTCCCATGAGCACCTTCGACTTGTTGACCTTGGTTTTGAGGACATTGGTTCCGATAGTGTCCTTGTTCCCACATTCGAAGCACGTAATTATGGTCTTGCCCTTACGGTCCTTAGCAAGGTGTCCTACTTTGTGATGCCTAAAACATATACCACATGGACCATTATGATGTAGCGTGCATTGGTGGCATCGCGTAAGTTTCTGCATAAGCTCTTCCCTTGTTGGTGCAAAGAACATAGACCTGGCGACTTCTTGTCTTCTATTCTCGTTGTTGATGATGGTTAGTGTTACGGTTTTGGTTGTTGTTGTTATAACCTCCTTGGTCGCCTTCCCACTTTCTTTTGTTGTTGTTGGTTTGGTTATCGTTGTTGTTGTTGTTGTTTTGGTTATTGTTGTGGTTGGTGCGGTTGTTGGGGTTGTTGTTGTTTTGGTTGGTGTTGGTGTACTTGCCTCTCTTCACTACACCGGGCCATGAGCTGAGTCAATCGAATAGCTTCCTCAATCGTTTGGGTCAAGAAGTCACATCGCCTTGAATAATCTCGGAAGTCCATCAATGAAAGCCTCCAGTAGCTTCTCATTATCCGAAACCATAGATGGGCATAACACGGCCAATTCTTGAAACCTTCGAATGTAAGTGTCAATATCGCACTCCAATAGTCTCTAGTTCATAGAATTGCCTCCAACTTTTCACTTCCGACGAGGACAAAACTTAGTCACTAAACTCTTGAATTGCTCCCAAGTAAGCTTGAAAGCATTCTCCATTCCAATCGGTTGAGCATATGAATTCCACCACGACAATGCTCCATCGAGTAATGTACTTGTAGCATATTTGACCTTACTATCATCCGGCAACATACAAGAAAAACACAGACTCAATTTCTCGAACCATCGCACCATGGCAATGGCTCCTTCATCCCTTTAAACTTGGTGGGATCTCCACTTTGAAATCCTTGTAAAACAACTCTTAACTCCGGATCCTCCTGCATTTCCAAGAGAGAAGAAGAAGCCTTGCATACATAAAGAAGAATCATGCCCTAAGCAGTAGCAGCAGCCCACCGCTTCCTTTCAACTCTTAGAGCATTAGCAATGCTATCATTCACTAACTTCGAATAGCCGCTTGGGTCATTTCAACTGTAGCTTTCTTGTGCCATATCTTCTTCAAAACAAGAGGAAATGTGAGACGAGCAAAACCGATGTTAATAATAAGCGCTTCAAAGAAATGTGATAAGAAATGATAAATTTGAGGTTATGTTTCAAAATGATCGTCGGTTCCGAAAAGATGGGTTATGAGGTGTGTGAGTGCTTCAAATATATGATGGTTTAGAGACTTAATGTGTGAATAAAGTGTAACCCGACATGTTAGTGGTGAAACAAAGGAGTGAGAGCGACTTCACCCTATTTAAAAGTTTATCTCGGCATTCGCCGCTATCGATAATGAATCACCGATATAAAATTGTGATAGGGAATGACAAGGAATTCTCCACATTAGAGTATGGGGAAAGATAATGGGATGAGCATTTAAGGGCATCCATGTGACAATCGATGTGAAATGAAAGTGAATAACTCGAAAATGTACGTAAAACCGCATATAAAGTGAACATTCACTTATGATGAAATGATGAGATGCTATGATGGTGTAGTTATAGTCTAGGGTCAATGATGCAACCTAGTTCTCTATAATCAAGCTCGATACCAACTGTCACACCCCAAATTGCTCTGCTTTGCGGTGGAATGGAATTCGGGATCGATCATCATAGCATCACAATCACAAGTTATATTGAACGACCTAAAGTGTCGCTTTGGAAAATACATCGCTTGATTTAATAAAATAATCGAGTTTACAAAATAGGTCCCAAATGAAAATCAACTTGTGTGAAAATAAGTTTGTTACAATTCAAACGATGTTTTAAAGTACATAAAACCCAAGTGAGACGCGTCGTCACACGACTCCATGATGTGTCCAAATGCATGCCATGAAGTGAATGCCTTGGATACCGAGATAAAACATGCTAAAAGTGTCAACACAAAGGTTGAGTGAGTTCATAGAGTTTGTTTTAAATGTAAAGCCTTTCAAAATCGTTAATGCAAGAAAGGCATTGAAAATCCACTCGCCCAAGTTCCGCCCATACAAAACTTGCAAACTGTGTGTTCACAACCCATTGCCAAAATGTGTATAGTTTATGTTCAAACATATGATTTCAATGAATTCACAATAGTACCAACTCGACGAGAACAATAGCACTTAATCCATAGCACATAAGCAATAGCACCTAACTCAATGTATCAAGAGTCAATCGATATAGTACTTTATTCGACGATAACTATAGCACGCAAACATGAACAATTTATATAGTACAACATTCGGTTTTGAAATGATGTAATCGTGATAGGAGTTATCCTTAAAATATAAAGTACTTGTGAAAAATATAGTTAAGCATGCATCTCCCCAAAAGCAACTATGAAAACAAGTAAAAGTAGGGGCTATGAAACTCACTTGGTAAACCGACGAGATGACAAGAGTGAGTACACCGAGGTATAATGTGATGCGTTATCCGGGACCTAGTACCAATGATATGATATGAAATGTAATGAGTTGCAATGTAATGTTATGCATGCATTTCAGATGTTATTTATACCATTGCGGGTTTTGAAAATATTACCGTCGATTTAAAAATACTCTTTTGACGTCTTGACCCTTCAAAAATGACTTTACATGTTTTTACGTCAAAATGTCATCCTACAATGGTTTTATAATGATTTTTGGTGAAATTATCACCTTTCGTCGCAAAACAATGTCATCGGAAAAATCATGAATTTAACAAAAATGGCTTTGGAAATCTAGTCGTAAAATGGTGTACGTCGATCGTTAGAGAACGAACTCGACGGTTTTGGAAAGTTTGTATCGATATCTAAAAGTTTCAGTTCAGGAGTTTTCGTCCAAAGGGTCTCGATCATAAAGATATTAAGGGCTAAAGATAGTGGTTTTTGCTAATTGAGTGCAGAAAATGAGTTTCGGCCAAGTTTGAACATCCGTAATTAATTCACTATAAACCGCTTTACAAACAGCTTGTTGTTTTGAAAATATGGCCGATGAACTTGATTTTACTAGAAGACATTTCGCTCCAAAAGTTTCACAACCTTGTTAAAAACAACAGAAACATGGTCGTTATGCCTAATGTAACACTTGTAACGTAAAAATAATATAGTTTTCGGAAAATAATAGTTACGCAAGTTTATAAAACGCGTGCATATCTTTGTCGCTTCAAACCGCTTTCACGATAATATGTCCTTAGCTTCGATCAAGTAAACTAATATATTTTGACTAGTCGAAATAATTTGTGAAGCTTAAGGCTGTTTTTGACCAAAATACTAAAACAGCAAAGCTGAATTTTCCGAAAAGTGTACGTTTAGTCGTCAAACTTTAAAAATCCATAACTTCTTCGTTATAAGTCCGCTTTTATCCGCTCAAAAGGCCAATGGATTCGTTTTAAAGTATATTTTCTAAATATCAAGGCCAAAGTTTCGTACCAACAGTAGGTTTTTCCAGAAATTCGAAATAAGGACAGAACATAAATATATAGATATCGAAAATAGTTTTTCTCGGACAAAACCTATTCTAATCCCTTCAAATCAACTCCAAAGCTAATCTAATCCTACCATACACCTTCTTAGGGTGTCATGGGTTCCTAATCACCATCAAGACCAAAGAATATCATGGGAATAATTATAGGATGACCATAATTATATATATAACTCAAAAATCATAAGAAAATGGTATAAATCACATAACATGCATATAAGCTCCAAAATGAAAAGAAACATATGAAATGAAAAGGAAACATGAAATGATAAAACATACTTACTAGTGAAAGTGATGAGGTGAAAGTAACAAGGATTAAACTTAAATATCCTTGGTTTTATTTCAAAACCATATAAAGGATATAACTAGGTTGTAATAACACTTAAACTTGATAAAATTTTGATCCCTTGTGTTCTTGAATGTAGAACCGGTTTTGATGGATGAGCAAGAGAGAAGAAAAGAACTTTTACTTGACTTCAAGAAAATGAGATGCATGAATGAAATAAATGGAAGATTGAATGGAGTATAAATATAAACTTGTTAAGGAAAATTTTCACCAAGTCTTAATTGCCAACCCCCCTAGTGGCCGGTTTTTGGGGGCTTTGTCCACCAAATATATTTTTTTTTCCTAAAATGTATATATATATTTACTTGTATAATTATAAGAAAGTATAAGTAATGTGTAGGAAATGTAACTTGTAAAGGTATATGGTAGATTTTGGTACAAGTAAGTTTTAATAGATCAAAATAGAATGTAATGAGATAATAAAATTGTAAAAATGCATTCCTTGTAAAATTGCGTGATAAAATAATTATCGATAATTTTTAAGAAACACGTCGTAATAATATAAATTTAACGATTTATGTACCAAATAAATTTGAAACACTAGGAAAAACTAATAATATAGTTTTTATGAACTAAATGTAAGTTTAAAAATACTTCGGGATCATTTTTGAAAGTAACGGGTTAAATATTCAAAATAATAACTCACGCGATAAAGATTATTAAATATAAAAAATTACGCGTTGAAGGTGAAATGAAATGTCATGAATGAACTAATGAGATGCAAATAATGTCAATGGAATGCAGACTAATCTTAGTCCTTATGAAATGTACGTGATGTAATGATCATGAATTCGCCGCTAAACCTTAAAGGTTACGCGAATTTGAAACAAGTAAACCAAGTTTACTATAAATGTTGAAATAATGAGACATGAATTGTGTCGAGAAATGACCTGAAAGTACGGGTTGTCACAGTATCACCCCCTATATATTATTTTCGTTTCAAGGTGTTTCTATTGTACCTCTATTTTGATCATAGGACGTAGGTAGCCAGTAAAATGATGTATTAAGCCTACCCATGCATTCAATTTTCTTTAACATGGTCGCTAGTCCTGTGTTTGGCTGGTAGACCGGTCCTTGGCTTTAATGCACTTGTTTTAGACTTTAGTTATGGTTGTAAACAAGCTGAACCAAGTCCGAGCTAGCCAAAGGTTGCTTCAAATTTATAAGGCTCGAGCTCGAGTTCATTTCAACTCTTATGCTTTTAGCTCGGCTCGACTCGTGACTTATTTTACAAGCTCAAGCTTGGGTTGGCTCGCTCGTTATTGTGATAGGCCTAAATAAAGTAGAGCTCGACTCAAACCGCTTGTTAATTACACTAATATGCTTGGACTCGCTTAGTTAGTTTAAGCTCGCTCATATATAATTTACATAAGTACATAATGATTTATACATCTACTAAGTATATTTACATTTACAATATAAATGAAACACATATATTTCATTGGTTTGTTTAGATTCACGAGCATAATCGAGTTTTGGGTATGAAATTGGCTCGAGCTCGATTAAGCCCTGCCTAGGAACAAGCTTTTACCGAGACAATTCCGAGTAGCTTACAAGTGGTTTGATGTGTTTAAACCCAAGTTTTAGTTGACACGTTGTGATAATAATGGCCAATGGGTCGCTAGTATTAAAATGTTGTCCTATATGTGTTAGGCTGGGCACAGTGGACACAAAAAAGTCGGTCGGTCATCAAATATTTTACACCACGACCGATTTGAATATCGGTCAAATCGACTGTGGGTGTGGGTCGTAACATCGGTCGAGGCTCCCAAACGTTGAATATTGGTCATTTTTTCGACCAATAGTATACACACCAAAATATATGCTATTTGATATTTAATAAAAGAAAACTGGTCATTGATCGCAACTCGATCGTGTCTCTGGGTCGTCGGAAAGAGAAGGTTCGATGTGACGGGGTGACCTGGGTCACGAGTGTGCCAAATTTTAGAGTCATAACTCATAACCACACGGTGTTTCTCACATGTGTAGTCATTCCTATAAGATTACGAAGGTATCGCCTATCCGGTTTTGAGGTGGGGTGCTCTAGTTAATGTAATATTTTATTTTATTTTGTGTTGAAAGAAGATATTTTCAAGTGAAATGATTAGAAATTTAAAGAACCCAAAAGGAAAAAGAAAGAAACTACCACGCAGACCCCACTTTTTCTAGACGCACCTCAATAGGTGTGGGTCCCCTTCCGCGGCTGTGACTTTGACTTTTTTTTTTGTAGTGTTTAATTTAAGATATCAGATAATGATTTAATGTGTAGTGTTTTATACGATATTTATTTTACGATATGCTTTTTATAAACTTTTTTATAAACTTTTATAAGCCTTTTATAAATTTTATAAACTTTTTTATAAACTTTTATAAACTTTTTTATAAACTTTTATAAACTTTTTATAAACTTTTTTATAAACTTTTATAAACTTTTTATAAACTTTTATAAACTTTTTATAAACTTTTTATAAACTTTTTAAACTTTTTATAAACTTTTATAAACTTTTTATAAACTTTTTTATAAACTTTTTAAACTTTTTATAAACTTTTATAAACTTTTTTTATAAACTTTTTATAAATTTTTATAAAATTTTTATAAAAATTTATATAAAAAGTTTATAAAAGTAACGTAAAATAAATATCATATAAAAACACTACACAAATAAATACACTATACATATAAAAACACTACACAAATTAAATAAACCACACAAATAAATACTACACAATTAAATAAAATAAAAAGGTTGAGTACTCATGTTTATAAAAAGGTTGCCAAGAACTGTCCATGGGTCCCAACAATTAAATATATTCTGCTCCAACTGTACATGGGTCCCAACAAATACAACAACCCCCATCTTGTTTTATTTTATTAGGCAGCCACCCCCTAACATCCGTACATGGGGTGCCCTCATAGGAGGACCCAAAAGAAATCATTTTCTCTAGTATTTCGGAGTAAGTGAATAAACAAGAGGAGAAACTTAAATTGACTTGTCTTTAACTTCATAGATTAAAAGGAGGTGAGAAGTGTTGTTTTGTTCTTTCAAAATAGATGACATAGAAAAGAAAGAATAAAAACATACTACATTTTCTTGCCTTTCTTTTATTTCCAAAGTCATTGTTACTGATCACTTATGACCCCCCTGACACCAATACGGGTCAGACGCGGACTAAGCACGAGTATGTAATACTTCCGGGACTCACATAGTTCTCCGCGGACAAAATACATACCCGCAATGGCCACTAAGCCATTCAGCGGACAAGAGACGCGTCCGAACAAGAACACAACCGCGCCCAGCCAGAAAAGGCGTGGAATCGCTCGGACTCAACGTCTGCAACTGCAGTCCCAAAGGGAAAGCGGGACAATTCCCGCCCAAAAGCGTCGCTATCACAGCAACGCGACGAGCTCTGGAGTTGACCTACGTCACTCCCCACTCCCAAGCTGTCGTTCTCATGACCCGTGATCCTGAGAACACGACAGAAAGGTCAACCATATAAATAGAGGCCTCACCTCTATCCAAACGGTAACACACACACACTCTCTCTAGAATTCACTTCATCTCTCTAAAACTACCACTTACTCTCACGCCGGAGGTTGACCGCGAAACCCCGTTCCGCGGTGAGACTAACGGTGTTGGTTTTCTTAGCAGCTAGCAATCGAAGATTTCACTTAATACAAGATCTATTCTCCAAGAGTTAGCTTACACTAATCCTCGAGGAGAAGCGCCTGTGTATTAACAAGTTGGCGCCATCCGTGGGACCAAGAACATAGCGCGTCTCCTAAAAAAAACTCGATGAGCAATTTG